>JAVIWB010003690.1:212500-500536 GCA_031893035.1 Dermolepida albohirtum
CTATAGTAAAAAAGCAAAAAATTTATAATACAACTAGGATATATTTCAGAAAGATTGGGTGCGAATGGCTGTCGCGTCCGGGAAAAGAAGTTCAAAAATCCCAAAGAGTGATCAAAGTGTTTCTTGGACTGTAACACCAGGAGCAAATACAGATTAAGTTTGATTCAATTTAATTTAATAATGAAAATTATTGGTCGATTTTTTACTGAATATTACTAATTTAGATATTTTCAAAATACAATTATTTTAGATATCGATTTCCAATTATTCAATCATTTTACACTTTATTCCACTGGTTTCCAATTTGATCTGATTTTTGCCAAACGTATTCTGTACAATTTCTTCTAAACTTCCGAGCTGATGCAGAAATGTTAAGTGGAATAGCAGCCTGATGATATCCCACCAAAAGTGGGCGAAACATCGGTAAGACAAACAGTTGTGCCAGAGACGCAGTTTTATCACGAGAACCCAAAAAAGCTATCAACAACGACTGCGGAAATTTACACGCAAGATTACATCCACCACAAGGTTTAACATTTGAAAAATGCCAAATTCATTTGCTTTAGATTTCAATTATTCATCAAATAATTACAAAGATATAAACACTTATTTCTCTGATTAATAATAGCAATTATATAGCATACCATATATTGTAATTATATAAGCATCGTTATTTTCAAAATAACTTTTAAAATATTAGGAAGAGCTAAATGATTATTAACCAAGCTGATACACTTACACGCACCTCCTATTATAAACACGTCTAAAATTAAATGAGACGTATCAAGCATAACTCGATATTTTTAATGTTAAATAATAGTCAGCGAATTGATGAGTTTTATTAAATGACACCAGACTGTTAACCTTTGTGTCAATCTGACATTTTCCAAGGATAATAAGAGAAATAGGAAATTAAATCATATGAGAAAATTACAACTTTGCATTGCAGCTAAAAGTCAAAGCAAGGTTTTCAAGCGCCGGTGTTTAATCTATAATTTTCCAGTCAACAATAATGTCATGTTGGGTAAATAACTACATTTAGTAATAACAGATTTTAACGTTTAACATTTGAATTTTCGCTTATAACACAAATTACTCTGACTTAAATATGAACAACTTAAGAAATTTATAATTAAGAAAAGCTTTATACCTTATTTTTTTAAGAATACAAGAATAAAAAACATAATTTTGTTAAATATTTATGTATTCTCTTTAATAAATCTACTTATAATCATTAAAATACAGATTTTTGCCGCGCAAAGAAAGTAAAATTTACTGTCATAATTATATATAAATATATAAATTAGTTTCACGATGCGAAATTTAATGAAAGTTATATTATTTTCTGCTACTCAATCTTAACTTAATCATCGTTAATTAAATACACAGAAACTAATTAAAAATTTCTGCGCTGGAGAAGGACTCGAACCTCTATCTGCCGTTTTCTAGACGCCTGCTTTACCAATTAAGCCACCAGGCAGTGTAACTTCGAGTCCTTTAACACGCCATAAATCGTATTATGGAACAGATCTAATATTTTATTTAAAAACCCGCAGTTCGGTTATGATGTCATAATTATATATAAATATATAAATTAGTTTCACGATGGGAAATTTAATGAAAATTATATTATTTTCTGCTACTCCATCGTTAATTAAATACACAGAAATTAATTAAAAATTTCTGCGCTGGAGAAGGACTCGAACCTCTATCTGCCGTTTTCTAGACGACTGCTTTATCAATTAAGCCACCAGGCAGTGTAACTTTTTTAAATTTTTAATTAATTTCTGTGTATTTAATTAACGATGGAGTAGCAGAAAATAATATAATTTTCATAAAATTTACTGGTTTACTAAATAAAATTAATTAAAACTTTGTTATAATATAAGTAAAACGACCCAAATTTTTATGTTTCGTAATCAGTCATTCTTTTTCCTTTGATTTTATTTACATTCAATAATATGCTTTTTTATTCATGGCTGCAACAAAGAAGGTATACTAAATACTTCATTTAGCCTTTATTATTTTAAACACGTTCATAATATCTTAACAATGTACTTATAAAGTTAATCAAAGTAGACTTAAACCACAGGTCGATAAAGGTAAAAATTAACGGGAACGGAGGACGTATCTACAATGGAATTCTCCTCGCATGCGAGGAAACAAAAACAAGACAGTCGAGAGTCTTTCCGATGTTACAAAAATCGAAATAAAAGAGATGAGTAATGGCGTCAAACCAGCTAGACCTGTATTTTATCTTACTTGTCCACTTCATTAATATTCTTCAAATACTTAATTTCTTCTTTGAGTTAATCTCTAAAATTTCATTTTGTTATTTCGCCGTCATCTTTCTTTTCGTTCTATTTCTCCCTATTTCTTTCTTTCTATTTTCTCGTTCAGTATGAGTGTTGACTAGCAATAACAGTAGTAAATATGTTACTATTTGCATGTTAGCATCGATTAATGACGAAATAAATAATTCATTTATTGCTTGTATCCACTACGCAACAAGCAATCTATTATGTTAAATAGTTATGTCGTTTGCATATACGCTACTGTTCGATATAAACTATTTAATATAGTTTTAATGTGCGTTAATTGATTTATAACGTAATGACAAACAAATTATTACGATCTAGAATACTTTTTGAACAAATAGTCAATAATTATGATCTAAAAGTACTGTATTAGGTTACTGTATTCTTCTTCTACAGCTGACATAAATATATGTTTAAAATTTTTACATGTAAATTTTTTCGGATGATATCTCACATGTAGAGCTGGTTCTTTAATGAATTTTCAGCTATCCCACGTTCCAATGAGCCCTCGGTCATTTTAACATAGTTAGTAATTTTCTTCCCAAAAAGTTCTAGACTAGAACGTATGTAGGTAAAATATACACGGTAATGATCATAAAAATATACTAATGACTAATTTTTAATATAAATATATATATACGACGAGAAGTCAAAATGTTCCTGGAATTGTGTCGTAGTGTTGGCAGTTGTAAATTTTGTACAGTACATTCCTTATGGTGCGTAGTTATGACGCTGACAGGTCTGAGCAAGTCTGAACACGCAGTGTGACTGTAGTTTAGCGGAACGTAGGAGTGTGTGGTGATCAGTTGGCGCGATGTCGCAGTTCGAGCAACGGGCGAACATCAAGTTCATGTGCAGATTGGGAAAATGTGCTTCAGAGACTTTGTTAGCCTTACAAACAGTTTACGGTGACGATTCTTTAAAGAAAACAGCCGTTTACGAGTGGTTTTCAAGATTTAAGGGTGGGCAGGAATCGCTGGAAGACGAGAGTCGCAGTGGGAGACCTTCAACCTCCAGGAACGAAGGAATGGTCGAGCGAGTGAAACAATTAATCAGAGGAGACCGCAGAATGACCATCGACGAGTTGGCACAAGAAGCGGGGATCTCTCATGGATCCATACACGCAATCCTGTCAGATAATTTGAAGATGAAACGTGTCAGTGCAAAGTTTGTCCCGCGCTTGCTGACTCAGATGGAAACTCGGAAGTTGAAGGCGGCCGAATGTTTTGAAAAGCACAGAGGATCCGATGTTCTTGCAGACAACCGTTACTGGTGACGAGACTTGGGTATACGCGTATGACCCAGAAAAAATTAAGATGCAGTCATCAGAATGGCACACATCGTCCTCTCCTCGACCAAAGAAATCACGTCACCATGAATTTGTACCAGCTGGACAAACGGTTAACGGTCCTTTTTACGTGCAAGTTTTGAAAAGAGTGAGGGAAGCAGTTCGAAGAAAACGTCCAGGCAAATGGCAAAAAGGATGGTCACTCCATCACGACAATGCTCCCTCCCACACGTCGATTGTTGTGCAAACATGGTTTGCAGAAAAAAACATTCCAGTCCTCCAGCAGCCTCCCTACTCACCGGATTTAGCGCCATTGGATTTCTGGCTCTTCCCCAAGCTCAAAAAGGGCCTCAAAGGTAACCGTTTTGACACCGTAGAAGACATCAAAACCAACGCGACGGCTGAACTTCGGAAGATACCACAACAGGACTTTCATCGTTGTTTCCAACAATGGCAGGAGCGGTGGAGCAAGTGTGTGTGTTCAGACGGCGCCTACTTTGAAGGCGATTAAGTGACTGTGTACCTATGTTGTGGTAATAAAGAGTTAAAACAAAATTCCGGGAACTTTTTGACTCCTCCTCGTATATATATATATATATAATATCATCATAATATGGGGTTGCTTTTCTGGATCAAATGTAGGCGATCGTAAAAATCGTAATAAAAAGATATTAGTATTTCAACTTTGATTTTGTTACAATTTGCGGGTTAAATGCGAGTGACCAAATACTTATGAGTGGTAGTATATGTCACTGATTGTAATTTTCCGGTCTCAATATAGTAGTTCTCACTTTTAATTTAATTTTTATTTCGCTATAATATTTATAACACCAACTCTAAGAATACTTCATCTGTTACTATGCAATGACATATTATTTAAAAGTAATACTCAAGAAGAATTCTTGTAATCTACTACCATATTTACTAAATCTAAAATGTGTTGTATATACTCGTACCGTGACTAAAGAAAATAAAAAATTAACGGTTGTTTCTGTACATATACATGTACATATGTATATATGTACATATATGCAGTATATATATGGTAACTTATGTATACAGAAATATGAAAGATTTTGTTTGTAAATTCATTACTAACTTTAAAGTACCTTTTTAAACAAGTTGAAATTGTAATGAGTGTAAAATTGCAACAGTTTTTCTTCTGCAACAATTTAGCCTTGCTTCTTGTAGTGGAAATAATAGCAGTTGAAAAAGAAAATAGTCAGAAAACATTTCTTTGTAAACCTGATGTTCGACGCATATGCAAATGAATAAAACTACGCCACACACTGGATCTTTATTGCACTGTTCAGAGCCAAATTACCATCATAAATCTATCTGGAAAGTTGGCAAGCAGCTTTTCGCGAAACCACTCTCAACAATGGACGCGTCAGGGTCTTTTCCATTGGTTCCTTCCACTGCACTTATGTAGATTTAATGTGCGTTGCGTAATTTTCCGGTCTCGATATTGTGATGGGAGTAGTATGTAGTAGTAGTAGTAGAAGAGCGGTAGCCCGGTGTATAATTTTTTTTCAGAAGCGCCTGAAACATTTACCACATAACGCAGTCGGTTTATCGGCTCGTCCACTTGGTTGGTTGGATTGGATGCAAATGCAATCTAAAAGCCATCATTTAGCCAGCCGCAGGCCGAATGCCGTTTCACCAAACCGAACTGCATTAATGAACTCTTCTAGAGGTAGACAGACATGTTTATGCCCACACTGACTTGCACGCGCTTCGGACCATATCGTTTATTTATTATTACAGGTACTTGCGGTAAACGTGACCTAGACGATGAGAGAAATCACTAAATTATAACGTCGCGCGGGGTCGATCATCCTTTTTGTTCCGTTTCCCGCCGAACCCCCTTCGATGCTCTTTCGCATTCATCACCGTCGATGTATGTGTGGGTCTATGTATCTGTATGTGTCAGATTTCGAAAAAATTCTCATCTTAAATATGTTCAATTTGGTCTCTGAGAATAAGCGAGAGTGTTTTATTGCCACCGTATGTATCGAGTGATTTACTGTTTGCCGGTTTCGAATGACTTAGTTTATGGAGACCGAAATAAAGGTGAACGTGTGAGCGGAAAACAGTTTTGATATTTAAACCTACCTTAACCATTTTCGCTTAACAGTATTGTCTAATTATTCTTGCAAAATTAAATCATTTATGTTATAAACGATTGCAATTAACTCAGATGGTCTTTACTTGATGAAACGCTGTAATAAAATTAAATATAAAGAACACAATTGTGTGATTTTAACGAAACTTTTTATATTAAAAGATGGGAATGATTCCTTCACCAAGACTGTGGTGTCTTCAGACTAAGAAGTAAATTTAACATGAACGGAACATATTCTAGTCAATTAAACTAATTTGAGAGTAGAGGCGATAAACACACTCTATCGCAGAGAAAACCCGAACGTTTTTAAAATAGTAATTTTTAGTGGCGCCATCTATTAAAAAAATACGCGTCGGCAAGGTAGATCTTTCACCAATGTTATGTCAAAATACTATGACATTCGCGTCATTAGAAGCATAAAGTAACAGTGTGTGTTTGCCATTGGTCGACAAATGAATTTTGAACAAAGAGCAAATATCAAGTTCTGTTTTAAACTCAGTAAATCGTTTACTGAAACGTTTAATTTGATGAAACAAGTATATGGTGATGCGTGTTTATCGCGTAAGAGTGTGTGTGAGTGTTATAAAAGATTTAAAGACGGTCGTTGGGGCATAAATGCCGACGAACATCCTGGTGCAAAAAAATATGTGGTTACGGAAAGTGACATTGAACTTGCGTGCATGCATTTATCAGAAATGAGCCGAAATCCTCATTGGGATACGTGGGAATGGAATTAAATATGTCCAAAGATTCAGTTCATCGCATTTTGACACAGTCTTTGGTAATGAGAAAGATTTGTGCAAAGTTTGTACCACACAAGCTAACTGATGGTCAATAATTAGATGAGGACGAAAACTTCAGGTATTGTAACTAGCGACGAGACGTGGTGGTTTCAATATGATCCAGACACTAATTGTCAAAGTTCTGAATGGAAGCATCCAAGCGAAGAAACAGCGAAAAAACACGTTTAGAGAAGTCAAAAGTGAAGACAATGTTGATTTTGTTTTTTGTTCGTCGCCTTTAAATCGTTTATATCTCTCATACACACTTGTACGTGATAAACACACATCACCATACACTTGCTTCACCAAACTAAATGTTTCAGTAAACGATTTACCGAGTTTAAAACAGAACTTGATAGTTGCTCTTTGTTCAAAATTCATTTTTAAACCAATGCCAAATACACAGTTTCAAATTTCTCTGCTTCTAATGTGATGCAAATGTCATGATATTTTGACATAACATTTGCGGAAGATTCATAGAAAATTGTTATATTTTATTTGCCAAGCCTTGTTTCCGAATTCCTGGTTAGAACTTCAAGTGACTTCTAGTATTTGTCTCCTCAGATTTCACTTCCCCTTTCATTCTTTCTAAGAATTCTTTGTTTTAGCGTTAACCGACTAGTTGTTCTCGAACTGTTTCCGTTTTCAATCCATTACTTTCTGTCTTGAGTTCGTATTTAAATGATTAAAGTTTTCATTAATGTTAATAATTGGGTTATCTTTTATCAGATGATATTTTGACATAACATTGGCGAAAGATCTACTTTACAGACGCATATTTTTTAAATAGATGGCGACACTAAGAATTACTATTTAAAAACAGTTCCGTTTTCTCTGCGACAGACTGTGTATTTCGAACGTAGGCATATTGTTCTTCATTCTCATTTTTAGTCACTTCTTTATACAATATGTAACATTTATACGATTTTATTTCGTACTGGAAGAAAGCATTTCATTAACGAACCAGATGGACAGTTGATCAATTAATAATTAAATCTTCTAAGGACAATTTGTAGAGCTAGCTCTTGTCAGCAGAAATATTTTCTAAAAAGCAGTAATTCGTGATTATGAAAACCATTTATTTCATAAAATGTTAACATTAACTTTAAATGCATTATGTATGGTAAATTTAATGTTGTGTTCTGATATAAAAAAAGTCTAATATTGTTCAATATTTTTCGGACGTATGTAGATGTATTATATCGTAAACACAAAGTGAACATAAATTTATTTTTTTATACGAAATATTTACATATTCTAATTAGAACAAACAGCATCAAGTCTCTCGTAAATGCTTGTGCAAATTTACTAGCCGCAATTAGTGGCTCATTAAAATAATTCGCTAATTTTCTAAAAATAATAACTTAATAAGAACTCTGTTTCTTTATGTACGAGTAATGTGTCCCTCTCTATAATATTCTTATGTAACACCTAGGTTAATTAACTAATAAATAATAAAAATAACATGGGCGCCGGAACGATGTTTTAGATGGTCACCTGCTAAAATGTTAAGCGTGTAAAATTTGTATAATATATTCCTAATTAAGCACAAATTATATTCTAGTTAAGTACAAATTAATTGAGAAATGAATTATATTGTTTTTCAGCATTCGCAGTCTATCGAAATTTAATTTCGTAGATTTCTGGAAAATCCACTCTTTTTTATATACTCAGTGACATTAGAAGTGTTACACCTAGAAGGAATAGTTTCCTGGACGTGATTTTTTGGTAATGTGGTAAGCTTAAGTCAAGAATGAAACGATCAGATTTCCAAGAAATTTTATTAACATTAATTTGAAAAAAAATCAATAACGTGTTTGGCGACCCCGTAGCTGTAGACACTCCTGTACACGTCTAGGTCTTGAACTTGGTGGATTAACTGTGCCAGAGTTTGTGGAGGATGGTTCAAATTGGTCAGTCTTCTCCCCATTATGTCCCACACATGTTCGATGGGATTTAAATCCGGTGAACGGGGTGGCCACGGCAAAACATTAACGCCAGCTTCTCGCAGAAAGTCCATAGTACGACGAGCAATATGTGGACGCGCGTTGTCGTGCTGAAAATGGACGTGTGGACGGCTATCTAGATAAGGCAATAAAGTGGTTTGTAGGAAGTCATCAACATAACGCGCAGCTGTCATACTGCCCCGAATAAACAGAAGAGGTGATCGGCTTCCATATGCAATAGCCCCCCAAACCATTACTCCGACAGTCCTGTGCACATGCCTCTCAACAGCAAATCCAATATCACGTCGCTCTCCACGACGGCGTCTTACCCTCTGACGGCCATCATGCATGCCTAGGCAGAATCACGATTCGTCGCTGAATACGACATTATGCCATTCTGCTTCCCAATGCTGCCGTTCTCTGCACCAGTCCAAACGTCCCAATGCTGCCGTTCTCTGCACCAGTCCAAACGTCAGAGCAGAGTATCCGATACAACAATTTTTAAAATCCTACACGATCATCTCGGCATGTCTAAGGTCAGCGCAAGATGGGTGCCGAGAATGCTCACGTCGCCGCAAAAACAACAGCGCGTAGAGTGTTCGCGTGCATTTTTAGACCTCTGTAATGAAGACAAGGATGGTGTATTGAGTGGAATTGTTACTGGAGACGAAACTTGGGTTCATCATTATGAACCTGAGTCCAAACAAGACTCCACGCAGTGGCATAAAAAGGGCACAGCACCTCCCAAGAAATTTAAAGTGTCACATTCAGCTGGGAAACTCATGGCAACGGTATTTTGGGACTCGGAAGGAATATTGTTAATTGATTATAAAGATAAAGGTGTTTCTATAATCGGAGAATATTACGCTTCAATATTAGAGCGACTAAAAGAAGCCATTAAAGAGAAAAGACGGGGAAAATTGACAAAAGTTATTCTGCTTTTGCACGACAACGCGCCCGTCCACAAGAGCCGCGTTGCGTTAGCTGCCCTGCATAAGGTGGGCTTCGAAATTGTGAATCACCCACCCTACAGCCCAGACCTGGCCCCGAGTGATTATTACCTGTTTCCGAAAATGAAAAAAGAGCTGCGGGGTAAAAAATTTACTGCCGATGATGAAGTCAAGGAGGCAGTTTCGGCGTATTTTGCAGATAAAGAGAAATCATTTTTTTATGAGGGTATAAATAAATTAATTGAAAGACGTGAAAAATGTATCCGTCTTGCAGGTGAATATATTGAAAAAGAAAAATAATTTGGTTTTTTTTATTTCCACCCCTTGTCCCCCATTCCGCGAATATAAAAACGCTCCCTCGTATTAGATCAAAAAAGCTGTTATTAAAGGTATACTGGTTGGCAGACACTTATGTATGAAATCATTTTCAATATTTCCCTTTAAATTTTGATTAGAGATTTGGTTGCCCATGTTATACGTGGATGCTTGTCTCAAACCATCGATAAAATTAATTCGTAAATATTAATTAGTGTATCAAGACAAGCTAAAGTAGATGAAAAAATAATACAACCAAAAACTTTGGGCGTAATGAAGGCTTTAGTGCAAGGAGATGCACGTAAAACTACTAAAATACTAGAAAATAGATTAAATGTTAACAACGCTATAGTACCACATTTTAATGTCAAAGCTAAAAGTTGAATATGTGGGTACTGAGCACCCTCTAAATTTAGAGTTAAATCTATTAAATCTGATTAGTACCATGCGATGACAAATCACTATTACTGGGCAGCCACAGAACATCTTAATGCTCTGAAAACAGTATGTTGGAGGGACGTAATGTAAGCGTTTATTCCTACTTACCCAATGAATAATAGGTACTACAAATATATTCAACACGTGCCCAACGTCTTCAAAATTTAATAGTCTAGGATATGAAATTATGTTTAGCATATTTCTTAGTTCAGTAGACTACAATTTCCTTAAAGATCTGGGCATTTTCTTAAAAAAGTTAGTCGCCATCGAAACCTCAGCTGTCAGATATTCAGTGTTTCAGTGGTATGCATACCCTAATTAGTTGTTATCAGATTTGTGGTTTCAGCAGACGATCTCTGGAAACTACATTGTAATGGACCTATATTGATTAAAAAAGCGTACTTTCTAGTAAGAGCGCAATGTTATGACAGCATCAAATTTGAATCTCTTCAGACACATAGTGATTCTCATACTAGGAATGTTTCATATAAATAAATTACTTCCCAGATGAATCATATCTTGACACCCTACAGAAAAGAGAAAGAAAGTTCTTCTTTAGTATATCTGTATTAATTTTTTTAAATTAATAGATAAGCACATAAAGATAGAAAGTACTTTTTAATTATATACATATGTATTAATTTTTTTTAATTAATACAGATATACTACAAAAGAATTTTCTATCATTTTTTGTAGAGTGTCAAGATAAGATTCAATTGGGAAATAATTTGTTTGTATACTATAAAACATTCCTAGTAGTCCTTTTTATGAACGCTAAAAAGACGTTGATGAAAAAGATAGCTGATAGCTCACACGTTTGCTATCTGTATTATATAAACAGAAAGCTGATTTACTTCTTGCAATAGAAGTCCATCTTGAACTATGAAATTTTAACCGGTATAACATATGTACGTTCAAGAGTATGTAGTAGCGACAATCCTTTAAAATAAGTTAGACATTTTTGTACAAGTCGATCGATATAGTTTGAATGTAAATAGGCAAATTATTTATAATTAAGTAAATAAATCTATATTCCATTCGGAGAGATTATTTACTTTATAATTACCTTTTTTTAAATTTTTAGTGACATTTTTTGGACAATAAGACTTCGCTGATACATAACTAATCAATTATCTCTTAATTGTGCTTTCATATGTTTAATCGTTATCTCCATATTTATATATTTAGGAATACATAAGAAAAACTGGTAAGAAAGTTTCATTTTGAAAAACCATACTTACTTAATGGTAGGCGAATATAAACTTACAAAGAATATTTTAAAAATCCATTCCAGGTATTATTTTGGAATAATTAATTTATGTCGATGGCAATATTCAAATAAAGGCAAATTAATAAAAGAAAATGGGTATAATTTGCAAATTTACTCATACACTTGGATAAGTGTTAATGCAGACACATTGCTTTCGCGATGTTTCTTATCTAAGCCGAAGAATATATACCGTTTAGATGTCTTGTAACAATTAATTTTATCGTCGCTCATATAAATTCAGCCCGTTGATCTATGAGTTTTCTTCCATTACCACCCACGAGGTGTACACTGTAGGCATTCGCCATTGACATATTAAGGCAGGGTTATACTTCACCTCTGATTTACTACCCGCTCCCAAAGGGTGCCACTCTACAAGACATCCATGGAAGCAATATTCCCGATTTACACCTTTAAAATAGAGTGCTATAAAGTTTACCTTTCCTCATACATCCTATCACTGTACCATATTTGTAAAATATCTACCTGCCTACCTGACCAGAGCCGTGTTAGATATGACTGATGATTTATTAGGTGAGATACAAACGGTTGATTACACATTCCTACTAGAAAAGAAAAGGCAATAACCCCATATTCAAATGGAAAGTGGTTATCACATGATTTCGATTTTTATAAATTTTCTTTGAAATTTTCGGGTACTTTCGCACACTTTTGAAAAAGCACCGCCCCCATAATGTGTACGTCCTCTTTCTCTCTCACACGATCGCGTACTCCCCTTAAAATATTCCCCCACTTAAAACCCGGAGTTTCATCCTTTACTTTGGAAGTTTTCGCTTCCGACGAGGTTCATCACATCGCCCCTAGATGGCGCGCCCAATAACTCTCGCCGTTTTAAGCTTCGCGTGTGCTTCGGCGGTGGCGCCACAGGGTCAGGACGAAGCTTGAGAGCGCTAAAATACGAAAGAGAAGGCAGCATGCGTGCTGCATGCACACCGTAACTTTTTTGATCGCAGATACGGTGAGCGCTTGGCGCGCAAGTTTGATCTACATTTTTAATTGCCGCATGTGCATTTATCTGCTACTTGACATTTTGAGGAAATATTTACACGACGGAGGTGCGAAGTATTTCTTTTTTAATTATAAGGTGCGGACGCACGGACTTTCATGTAAATTATATTCGCAATTGTACGGGCAGTCCTCCTCTTTTATAAATATTGAAGAATATACCTACGTAAAAGACAAAAGAAGTAAAATATAATTCTTTCTTAATCAGCAGCTGTACATCGCCATTGCAAAATATTTACCGTACTCTTTCAATTAATGTTTATGCATAAAAAACACATCACAAATAATAAAGGTGAGATAAACCATGTACGCTTATAATTATGTTACACTTCACACGTAATAACTAGCAGCACTGCACAGTGTGTGTATTAAATTCTCTTTGGAAACGAAATTAATAATTTATTTAATTAACCATTGCCTTAAAGGGCTATCGGTACAAATTATAACTCTTAAAATTAGGGTAAATATATTCAGTCGTTTATTATATGAATAGGTCCATGCATAATGAAGAGTGCGGGGAGGGCAATTACTTTTTTACATAAAGGTACGCTGCTTCGTGTAACCTTATCTCGATCAATGTAGAAATACCGATATAATATAATATTAGCTATTATCCCAGCAATTTTCCGTACTTTGTCGTTCAATGCACTATATAAAATATTTCCTGAATACGGTAACATGAAAATTAATTTTTCAGACATTAAAAAATAGCAAATTATATATATTTGACCGTACGTATAACAAGGAACATGCAATTGTTAAATAAAAAATTGTTGGCTAAATAATGAGTTTGGTAGGAAGTGCTCTATGAAAAACCTTATATTAAAAGCTTGTAAAAGTTATGCAATAAATTGATAATTAGAAGTTAAAACATTTAAATACTTCGACAAAATTTCATTCCGTGTATAAAAAAAAGTTTGGAGTTATGCCGTGGTACGTGTTAAACCCTGTCTCACGTTTAGTACATATTCCTGCTGTCTGGAAGGTGATGGAAGTCATGCGGCCGAAACCGAGCAAACCACTTCATCAAGTTGCATCGTACAGACCTATATGCTTCGTAAAATTGTTCAGAAAACTACTCCTCAAGAGATTAACATCACTGACAGAAAACAGATTGATAATACGAAGTCATTAATTTCGAAGCAGTCATTCTACAGTAGATCAAGTGCATTGAATAACGGATATTATAGAAATATCCTTTGAGGAAGAACAGGTCAGCTTTGCTTTATTCCTTGATGTGATATAGATTTTCGATAAAGTCTGGCACAAGGGCCTGATTCACAAACGGAATCGAATGCTACCAAAGCAATATGTAGAACTTTTGACATCGTATGTTGATAATAAACTTTTCAGAATTAAGCAAGGAGATAATTACTCGGTATGCAAAGCTATAAATGCAGAAGTAGCTTAAGGAAACGTCCTCAGACCTATCCCATACTTATTATAGTGACAAATTAAATGATATGGCAGAAATAGAAGATACGATAAGTGCTACTTTTACCGACAACACAGCATCACTTGCACCAGGACAGAACTTGACAATATTGACTAGTAAATTATTAAAATCAAGTGGTAAAATAATCAAATGACCACAAGTTGAATTTGATTATGACCACAGATTGGAAAAATAAACTCAATGAGCTAAAATCGATTCACGAAGAATATGCAAATGCAAAATTGAAAATAAAGCCAAATATTACGCAAAATTACGTTGGAAGCAGCATGTGAAAGAGAAAAGTAGGGAATTGAACATAAAATACAGACCGCAGGATTGGCTATTAGGAAAAAACTCAAATATCGATACACAATAAATTTTTGATGTACAATCAAGTCATTAAACTGATCTGACTATATTGGTGGGGGTGCAATAGAAAGCAAAATAATAACCATCCAATTATTCCAAAATAAAATGCTCTGAAACCAAAGCTGAAGTCATCAAGAAATACACTGGCAGACATGTTTAGTTCGAAGCAAAAGGAAGACAAAACTCTTCGAGCTTGTGGTATTGTGTCTTGAAGACTAAAGAGGATAAATTTTTCGATCTAGTGTAGCACTATGTCTTGCGCATTGTCTAAAAGCAGAGCATAGTGAATATTCAGTGCTCCTAATTTTGAATCGGATGAAACTGACATCAGTGAATGAACTTTATAACTTGAACTTTTCAGGTTTCAGATTTGATAAAAATTAATAATTAGCTTCCATAAACCAGTTTTATTACATATAATATCAAACAAAATGTTAAGATCTTTGAAGAATGACTTGTATTGAAAATAGAAGAATTCCTGATACTGGCTTAAAAGTGGAGATATTGAAAAAGAATGATAATTTTCACAGTAATACAACTAATTAGCGTCATTACATAATGAAAGAATATAATGTAAGAGTTGGAGCAATAAAGCCAATTATGTAAAGGCTATAAGGGCTGTAGTCAAAGATAAAGAAAATGAAAGGATGCCAAGAAGCCAGGAAGACAGAAGGCACATAACTGATCTACAAAGATGGCAATGGAATAGGCTTTATGCACCCCCCGCTCCCTCGAAAGTAATCTAATCTGATGTAAGTGAGAAACCACGCATATGATAGTTAATTAGGCGTATGACCAGAGATGTTGATAACCTCTACCACTTAATCAAAAACGAAACCTAAATAAAAAGTAAATGCAATCAAAGATAAGGTGACCTGAAGAATTTACAAAGCGAAACCAATTAAAATAATCAAAGGACGATCAAAAATGGAAAATGATACCAAGTAGTAAACATATTTTAATTGGGAGAAAAAAAATTCTAGAAAACATTGAACTTAGCATCAACAAAAGTAACTTGGTCATAAAATTGTTGTCCTACACAATTGAAGTAATTATTATCTTATTTTCGATTTTTATATTATGCAAAACATTAAAATATTTCTATGAATAAGACGCATAATGACTTTTATAGGTTTTTAAATATGAAATAAATATGAAAATTTGATCAATAAGGTTGATATATAACCCCTTTCCACATTAACTTTTGTAAATTCTGTATACGCATTTGACAACCAAGTTGTCATTGATAATTTCAAAGTGTACCTGGTAAAACACGGCGTTTTTCACAAGATTTTTAAAAATTATTCTTACTTAAACTAACATGCACTACATTGAAAAAGGGAATTACGGTCAAGACAGTCAAGTGCCTGCCTGTAATTTATTATATTGTTCGACGAACAATATAACACAGACAACTTGGTTGTCGAAATGCGTATACAGAATTTAAAAAAATGTGGAAAGGGGTTATATATCAAATGATTACAGGCTCCATCAAATTCAAAATATGAAAATATCTAATTAATTGTATGATTTTGTATTTCTAGTAAAATTGATATATTTTATGTCCCACAATGTATTCAGAATTAAGTGAAACTAAAAAAAAATAAGAAATGATTACAGACTTGTTTAATATAGGACAGCAGATCGATTACCACGTTTCTTCTAACTCATTTAATCCTTATTATATGATAACGTTAGGCGTTACTATTTTTGAAAATTGGGAACAAGTGTAAACTTTTCTTGTTATTTTTCCGATAATTAATAATCTTACTGAAATGAATGAAAATATACATATGTATGTCTTACAAATTACATTGTTGTTTCGTTGCCTATGTAATGGTCTGTCCTAATATCGGCGTAATTATAGACCGAGGTCCTTATTAAAATTGATATTCTTTATGTATGCATAATTTTTCAAAATAGCATTTCCTAAAAAATTTAAATGCATAGTTTAGTTTTAAATAAAATAGTCTAAAACATTTAATTTGTTGTTCTTGTCATTGTAGTTGGTTCATTGATTTACAAAAGAAGCATAGAATTAATAAAATTATATTCAAATACTATCTGCTTCTGGGTTTCCGGGCTGGAACCGCGTCACTAATATATCTGCCGATTACCCATTTGTATGGGGCATTTACAAACTGCACTGAAACTCAGTTTCAGTGCAGCATGTCCCATACAAATGTATATTAACGCGGTTCCAACCCGGAAACCCAGAAGCAGATAGCATGGACCACGACC
Source organism: Dermolepida albohirtum (assembly GCA_031893035.1). Lineage (NCBI taxonomy): Eukaryota > Metazoa > Arthropoda > Insecta > Coleoptera > Scarabaeidae > Dermolepida > Dermolepida albohirtum. The sequence continues at coordinate 229,001 of JAVIWB010003690.1, forward strand.
GCGGAAGTCTACGTACCAAATTATATTCGAATATTTCTTATACACGTGGAAGTGTGTTTGGGTACATTTTAATTAATGATAATCCTATTTAAAAATAAATTTAAATAATAAACAGTAAGCTTAAAGGTGATTTTGATGGAGCCTGTGGTTGGGTTATTTTACTTAATCACTAAAGGTTGATATATAACCCCTTTCCACATTAATTTTTGTAATTCTGTATACGTATGACGATGACAACTTAGTTGTCGAAATACGTATACAGAATTACGAAAATTAATGTGGAAAGGGGTTATATATCAACCTTTAGTGATTAAGTAAGCTTAAAACCCAAATATTATTTTATGTACCTTTTATTCAACTAATCCAACAACTTAACACAATAAGAAAATCGGAGGAATGGGAAGCAATGAAAGCCCTTTTATTTTGGTGCGTTCTATTTATTTGCCTGTAAATATTATTAAAAAAATTACAGCACTCTGTCACTCAATGTCCTAACTAAAACTGCTCCAACTCATGATATGTAACTTTTAATGATAGAATATTATTTGAGTTACAATTTAAACTCTTTGCATCGATAAAGTCTTTATATTATTAAGAAAATATTACTAAAATAATACAAGAAAATCTACCGCCCTCTATCACTTGATGACCTAACTATAACTGCATCTAACTCATGATGAAAAATTATTAAAGGTGTAGAATATTACTCCAATTACTATTTGGACTATTCGAACCATGAAAATAGCACAAACAGAACTAAATATTTAAATTTAGAAGTTAATAAATTAATTTTCTTTTTAGCCGTTCACTTTTGTATATACAGTTGGCTAGATAATCTATAATGTGTGCATCAATTTTGATAAATGGTACATTTAAACTGCGAAAAAAATTATACATATCACATTTCCATGGCATCAATAGGTTTCAAGCCTATTAAATATTTTTCGTTTTTACAAATAAATATAGTATGGGATTATATAAAAAAAATCATGTAATTATTTGATAAAAAAAATTTGCAAAAACCAGCAATAGATACAATACCTGGAAACAAATCTGGACATTACGCGCCCAGTACTGTAATGTACTCTAAATTATGTGTCTTATCAAATGTGAGAGAATAGTTTCTAGTGCACAGGATCGTACTACTAGTAGGGACGGAAACAGAGACGATAGAAAAGTGAAAAAGTTATAAAAAGCATTTCGCAAAAAATTTTATTTCCACCATCCTAAGATCTTTATTTGATAGAAACTTTTCTTTATTATTTTCGAAGGATTCAATAAGTAGTTATCTTATAAGGGTTTTATTATTTACGTAAGTTATATGTAAACCACTGAAAATACTCAAATAATCTACTCTTCCTGAAACAACTTCCAAGCATATTTGATCAATTGACCAGTAGTTCGTGAATACATACTGATTACACAGGCCAACCAATAAATATTTTTTAAAAACTTTTTTCAAAGTTAAACGTGTTTCTTATGTATTTTGTATCCAAATTTACAATCAGTTTTTTCTACCACGTACCAATTTTTCGCAATCTTTATCTTTTATTGGGTATGATAGTATTAAAATATATAGGTACGTAATTTTTTATCAGAGCGTAATTGAAAAATTTAACATTTTATTATTACTATAGTAATGTAAGTTTGAATATGAACAGTTTTTTACTTATTAATCTATAGTTTTGTATTTCCTCAACCTCTTCACGGTAAAAGTTCGAGTGTAGCTTCTCCCTTTATTTTAGGTTATGATTTTGATAGAGCTTTAACAAATTGCTTCATTATGCCCAATTTTATGTGCAGTGGTGGAAGCAGTGTTTCTTGAAGATTCACCAAACTCATACGCAGAACGTTCTTGCTCCCAGGTTCTAAATGCTCTCTTGAAGTCCACGCTATTCTTGTCCAGTACTGTTCCCGTGCCCTACTATCCCATTCACACATAAAACAAGGAAATTTTATGATTCCACTTAGCGAGGAGACGTTACGTCCTATGGTACTTTAAAGTTCACTTTCGGATTCAGCACGTCAAAAAACAGGGGGAGCTAAATTTATAAAAAAAAAGTTTTTTCATGGTTAGCCTGTGTTATTAGACTCCAGAATAAAACATGGATATTAAGACTAACGAATATCAGATAATGCTAATAACAAATATTGTTAGTTTTTACACTAAGTTGGCCTAAATCCCGGGAGAGTTTGTTGAAATATTGTCAATAATATGGCTTTACAACAAGCAAATGTTACTAATCAATGCAGTTCAGAATTCGTTTCTATTTTCTTTAAACCTTGCTCTAATATAACCTGAAATACTATACACTTTCATTAGTTTGGAGTTCCTGCAAATGACTGGTTATAGATATGAAGATTCCACGTAGAAATGTTTCCCCTTATTAGAGAGGATTTTTTCTTCCCAGAATATGTGCAAATATATGCTTCTTTTATATAGTGTCTTACAATTGTACTTCAAATACACTATAAAACACTTACTGCATGCATTCGAATATACTCAATGACACTACTGAGAAATAAAAATCCCGCGCCTACGTCTATTATTTATCCAGCTTTTGCTTTTCTAAGCAATTTTTCTCAATTAACAGTTATCACACCTTTTAAATACAATTTTTTTGGACAGGATGTGTTTGAATTTCTATATAATTTTTGTGCTTAAAACTCCTCTATATGCTAGTGATCACTACTCTCTCTACCGGCTCCTCAATAACGTGTTGTGTTCAACAATAAAGACAAAAAGGATTTCTACCACAAAACTTTGTCAAACCCTTATTATTCCTTATTACTAGTGCATATTATTTTATATTTTGCCTGCTAATGATCCCGTACGTACAAATGTTCGTTTGCTATTTTATTATTTGTAAACATTGTGTTAAATCTACTATTTTAAATCCTCGTCGAAATATTTAAATTTAAATTAAATGCTAATTCCGTAGAATAGCATTTAATTGTTTGCCTGTATCTAATACAGATCATACTGTTTTTATAGTCATATTTTTACTGAGCAGTTCCTGACTTTTGCTATTCTGTTGCAGAATTCAAGCATGTCCCCCACTCTATAAAGATTTTGTTGGAATACCTTTGGAAATGACAGATTTAGACCATGACTGTAGGATTGCATTTTGTAAAAATAAAACGACTCATTGGCTCGCAGAGAGATATATTTTATATGACTTAGGTTAATGTAATAAATTCTAATTACAAAATCGACTGAGGTAAACCATCGCCCTGTACTTTCCTGTATTCAAAACATTTTATAAATCATTTACTTTTTCTTACTGAGGTCACTAGTTCTTATTGTTCCTCATTCAAAATGTTTTACCAACACTTGTAGGATTGCATGTTGTAAAAATAAAACGGCTCATTGGCTCGCAGAGAGACATTATATTTGTACATGACTTAGGTTGATGTAATAAATTCTAATTGTAAAATCGACTGAGGTAAATCATCGCCCTGTACTTTCCTGTATTCAAAACATTTTGTAAATCATTTACTTTTTCTTACTGAGGGCACTAGTTCTTACTGTTCCTCATTCAAAATGTTATACCAACACTTTATCTTTCTCTTATTGAGATATTAGTTCGTAAAAAATAATTACATGTACTCGCAACTTACTATAAGTAGCTTTACTGTCAACACGTTTTCAACAAATTGTTACCGAAGGACATGAATACAAGTTCACATTCCAGTAGGATTCTATATTTATTACGCTTTCTTACTAATGTAAAAAAAGAATTGGAATGACCAAGCATGACGTGTGTGTACATATGATAGATGTGGCACTCAAATCTACCGAAAACCGGGTGGTCCAATCATTATCTTTAATTTACTGCCATCGAGAAATAATTCATACGCTCTTCTGAACGGCTTAGACAACAAAAGGAACTGAGAGAACGATTAAAAAAACATAAAGAGTACACGCTGGTTATATTTCTCTACCTGGCATATCTAATCATAACAACGTATGGAATGGAAAAAATTACAACACCCATATCTAATTACTCTATTTCAATAATACCAAATACAAAAAAAAAACTTTTATTTGCACAAACGCAGATAACGAAAACTGAAAGAAAAAACGTCCAATGAAATATATTAAATTAATTGGACGTATTAATTGGCGATGATACGAATAATTTTGATTTATCTAATTTGAATCAGAGAAGCGATGGTAATATTTTAAAGTTTCACTAATTAAATTCAGGTTTGAATTATTTAGAATGGAAAATTACTCGAATATATAAAATACGTAGCGAAAATTAATAATATTTTTTTCTTAAGATTCGGAAAATGGAAAAACCCTCGGGACTAGTGGTAATGGAACAAAATCGAGCTAATTCATTTTCATATTTTTCCGCGGCACACTTTTAATATATAACCCAGATTTATGACGTAATAAATCAAAGATGCAGTGTTTCATTTGTCAGGTGTGTTTGGCGAGTGATGTATTTTTATTGTTGGGGTCTAGTGTGCTCTGAGCAGCACATAGCATGCTAGGTGGCAGTTCGCACTAACACTACTCGCTTTTGAATGTCTTTTGTATTGATTGCAGTAAATGCGTGAATTGGAGTAATGCTACATTTCATTACGTCTATAGATATTGATTTAAATTCATTCTCTGCCGCATTTTATTTGGGAAAAAAGCGACTTATTAAAGAACAGGATTTAAAATTAAAATATTCATACCGTCGTGTTTTTTATGAAAATAAATGAACAGATCAATTTTAGTATTTAATCACAACTTTAGCAATATTTTGACAAATCTTACAAACAGTATGTTCAGAAAACGTACAGTTTGTCCCCATTAAACTAGACTACACATCGTCACATGTAGTTCTAATCTGTTATTTTTGCCGTTACATAATATTTACAGTTACTGTCTGCCCAGACCAAATCTTCTCTGAACGGCCCTTTTAGCCCATATATCTAGGAATGCCCACTACACTTACTATAACATTTTGTAAACAGCACCAATTTTTAATTATTTTGAATATAAACGCTATAATGTAAAGGGTAAACAATTGCAAATAAACAAGAAGAATATATCTCTATTATATTACTTAATTAATTACTAATATGTCTCAGAGAAAACGTAATTTTTTAAAAATAAAAACAAAAGCTTACTATTTTGGTAAAATTCATTTATTTTATTCAAAGAAGTCGCCTTCGGTTTCAGTACAACGTTTTGCACGGTAAAGTAACATGTCATCTTTAGAGATGTTCTTCAAGATAGCTGTCGACGCCTTTTTAATAGCTTCGACGTCGGCATAACGTTGTCCTTTCATCGTCAAATATAGTTTAGAAAATAGATAGAAATCACAGAGGGGCAAATCCGGTGAATACGGTGATGGTTAAAATGTCATTTGTAGTTAGAAAATCAGTGATCATTATGTAACAAACGCCGGCTGCCATTTTCACAATATTGATAGCGCACACGACGAATACGCGCTAAAAGACAGTTCATAGCACCAAGATAATATACTGCTTTGACCGTTTGACTAGTTGGCACAAACTATTTGTGCATTACGCCTTTCGAATCATAAAAACAAATCAGCATTGTCTTCACTTCTGACTTCTTCAAACTGCTTTTTTTCGGTACTTCGTTTGTATCTTTCCATTCAGAGCTTTGACGCTTGGTCTCTGGATTATATTGAAAATACCACGTCTCATCGCCGGTTACAATAAAATACCTGAAGTTTTCGTCTTTTTCTTAGTCTTTAATCAAGTCTATACTATGTTGACTCCAGTTACCTTGTGTGGTACAAACCTTGTACAAATCTTTCTCAGTCCCAAATGCTGTATCAAAATGCGATGAATTGAATCTTTGGAAATATTTATTTCCATTCCCACGTATCGCAATGAGGATTTCATTTTAGATAAATTCACGCACAAGTTCGATGTTACTTTCGGTAATCAAAAATTTTTTTGCACCAGGATTTTCGTCGGCATTTATGTCAGTCTTTGAATCGTTTATACCACTCGTACACACTCGTACGTGATAAACGCGCATCACCATACACTTGTTTCATCAAATTAAACGTTTCTGTAAACGATTTACTGAATTTGAAACAGATCTTGATATTTGCTCTTCGTTCAAAATTCATTTTTCGGCCAACGCCAAATACATACTGTTACTTTATGCGCAATTTCTTTGCTCCTAATGATGCATCATCTGAGATCATTTTGGTCAAAGAAATACCTTACCGACGCATATTCTTCTTAATAGATGGCGCCACTTAGAATTATTACTTTAAAAAAGTTTCGTTTTCTCCGCGACATACTGTGTATGTGTCAATTAAAGTGCTATAGGAGAGTATTTTGCACAAAGTAAACACATATATTACACGATTTTTAGTTTTCCCTTTTCCGAAAAAATAAAATTTACTGACTGATGATTCATTTATTTCAAATTTATTGAGTTATAGAATATTTCCATTAATTTCTTTTTGTAATCATATTTAGCTGTGAAAATAGCCAAAGCCCTCTACACACATTAAGCCAACTCACCTTGAATAATGTACACGCATATATCGATTCTATAAGTAATTTGTTTACAGTGATTGAGTATATATTTAATATTAAAGACAGTTGATCATTTATTCCCATAAAAACTTTATTATTATAATATAATATGAAGATATACTTTAGTACGATAAATGCTCAATGGAATTTCAATTTTTTTCTGTGCCTATAAATAAAGTGTCGTATATAAATTTAACCTTCAACTATAAACATAGACGTGCATGTATAAACCTTTTTATGGCTCTTGCTCGATCAGATGTTATATAAAAATAAATATAAAATGAGTCGATCTTCACTGTTAAATAAAAAACAATTTTTGCACAATCACAATCCGTTTTGAATTTGGTTATAGCCGTTTGACAAAAAAGAACACCTATAAAAGTTCTCCGCCATTTGTAATTTCCTAATCATTCAAAGCTTTATTTACTACTAACATGGGTGAAATTATTCCCTTCTGAGTGCAACCTGAAATACCACACATCGTTAAGAATTTATGTTTAATTCATGGGATTTATTTTCATTTGCATTTTATTTTTTCGCCCAAGTTTTCATTGAAACAGGAAAGGAGATAACAGAATACGAGAAACGGTATAGAAATTAAGGTAACGTGATTGTTTCTTTACACACAATGAAACGCAATTTAAAAAAATTCTTCAAAGTCCTTTTCGTTCCTGCAATAAAACTTTACGAGGCACTGTGGAAGGGGAGAAATAAGCATGGCGAAAGAGAAAGAGAAGCTTTTGCATCTACTTAGGAATCACTTGCTCGCATTTTTATGCAGATTACATGCACACACTCTAAATATATGTATATATCCATATAGTAGCCATGCTATGCTGTTACAATAATGAATAATTTTAACTGGTAAAGTACGCACATAATTATATATGTATATATCACATTTTAAATTCCTTTGTAATATTAATTTAGCTATAATTTTAACTCATCATACATAATACGTTCAATAAAAGATTAATGGAAACTAGTTAATAAGTTTGTTGTTAATTCCGCGTATTTTCGCTAAATCAGAAAATGTGTGTGATTGTTACATACCAGGTTGTTCAATAAGTTCTATCGTTCGATAAGGAAAACACGATTCTATGGTTTTGAATACATTTTATTATTCCCCCTGAACTTCAATACACTTGTTCCAGTGATCTTCTAATTTATGGATTCCATCTCTAATGTGAGAATCCGGATGACTGTGTAAATACGTTTCCACAGCTGCTATTACCTCGTCGTTCGGTGAAAATCGTTTACCATGCATACATTTTTTAAGATGTGACAACAGAAGTCAGAGGAAGCTAAACCTAGTAAATAAGGTGGATGCTGCAATAATTCGTGCTTTAATTCAATGATTTTTGGGATGCTTTTTTAAGCTGGATGAGAGAGTGTGTTGTCTTGATGAAAAAGGATCGTTTTTCTTCTGTAAACCAGTCTTTCCCCACGAATTTTGACATCTACCTAGTCCGAAAAGTTACGATAATAATTTCAGTTTATTGTTTTACCAGTTTGGAGGTGATCCACGAACATATTCTATTTTCATCTCAATAAACTGAGGTGAATACCTTCTAGGCCGAAGGTTAGCTCGCTTCACAGCCGAGGTATCGGGCTCGCGTCACTCCTTAGCTTCTAGTGTTAATTGTGGATCATGATGGTAAATCCAAGTCTCATTTATAGTGAAGAAATGACGGACAAATTCGTTGTTACTCTTTCCAAAAAACGCTTCAAATTTTCGAATGTATTTTTCGCCATTGTTAACAAATGTGACACCTATTCTGCACACAGCTTTATGAAATCCAAAACTTTTGCCAAAATCATGCTCACACTCTCTAATGAGATTCCTAGAGCTTCTATTAAATCCCTCTCGGATAATTGGCGATCTTCCAAAACCATATCCTGTATTTTTGCTACGAATTCTGGTGCTGATGGTCTTTTTGAACGTCCTTCAAGTGGATCTACTTCAAGACTTGTACCGCCACGTTTAAATTCGGCAACCCATCGTTCTACTGTTCTAACTAAAGGTGATAGGTCCTTTTATATTTTAACAATCGCTCATGAATTTGTTTTGGTGATACACCTTCCAAAAATAAGAATTTTATCACTGCACGATATTCAATTTTTTTCCTTTTTGTTTACTTAAAATTTCAAAGCAAAATGAATTTAATTTACGTTACTTCTTCCGAAATGTAGCATCAACTCGACTGGAAATTTTTATGTTTTTAACACTACATAAAGGCAACACAATTATCACATAAATATTTAATTTTTTCAGATACTTTTAATAAGTACAATATTTACAATTCACCAATCATCCTAACATCTAAAATTGATATTAAAATAATTTTTCTAATAAAATTTGGTACGTAGACTTCCGCGGTCGTGGTCCATGCTATCTGCTTCTGGGTTTCCGGGCTGGAACCGCGTCACTAGTATATCTGCCGACGTTTCGTACCCATTTGTAACAGTTTCAGTGCAGTAGTTCAGCCCTGAAGATGTCCCATACAAATGGGTACGAAACGTCGGCAGATATACTAGTGACGCGGTTCCAGCCCGGAAACCCAGAAGCAGATAGTTTTCTAATAAAAATTTAATTTTAATTTACTTCTACGTACTAACATTAAATATTTAGTATTTTTAACTATTTCTATCTTAATAATATGTTGTACTATGTATGTATTATACAATCAGTCTTGTGGCGTAATCCAAGCTTATAGTTCCATTGTAGTTCACAGAAACAGTGGAGTCCTAAATATGTATTCTCTAATTTAAAAATTCTTATTAGCTATGGTGATTGCTTGAGAAAATTTAGTTAAGAATAACGTAACTTAGACTTAGTTTTATAGACTAAACTCGTAACAATAATAAAATGGGAGAAAATAAAATTAACACGCATTAAACGACCTTGTGTTCCTGCTTGGACGTGTAAAAAAATGTAGTATTAATTGTCGTTAATTAAAGAATAATTACGTTAGCTTTTTATTAGCAGTTTATATCAATTTAAAACAAAAATTTTAGATAAATTTCGAGCACGGTCTTACTTACCAACTTAATTAAGCTTACTTAATATGTGAAAAATACGAATATCTTTAAGTAAAATAAAACAAATCATTTTTTGATCAAATGTATATTTTGTTTCTTAAAGCATATATCTTTTTTCATCTGCGTAAGCCGCCTGTAGAAACAAACACATTCTATGTGTATTATTTTTCTTCTACAAATTCTGTAAATAATAGAGAGGGAATGTATTCTCCGCATCCTCTCTTTTACTACAAAAAAAGTGAGAGAATGTCACAGAGGTTATGTAAAGTGGATAGAAGGTGAATAGCAAATTTAATAATAAATTTATGGAAAAAATTTAAAATATTTTCTGTGATGCGGAACGTTGCATTATTAATGCAACATGTTGCGCAGACTTGTACTATTGACGATTACCTTTCAAACACTTTTGTAAATACTAGTGAGGAAGGGGATATACTTCTGTACATTAATTATTAAGGTTGAACAATCGCCCGGGTAACCAGCAACAGGAACCGTTGAGTCGAACGTGTACAGATAAGTTGCCTCATGTCAGTGACGGGTATAAATAAATTTCTAAATCGTAAAAAGGTACCGAATTACATACATTATTGACTTCATTCATAATCGCACCCAACTGGTCTTCCCAGCATGGCCATATACTACTGCGAATCCTGAGATTTATTCAACATTACCATATAATGTAATACTGCTTGGCAAATTTAACTGTCCACTAATAGCAGTATGGGCAATAAAGTAAGTGCGAGGGTGGAAGAAAAAATTATGTGAAGATCTAGTTCTGTTGAGTACACATCGCCAGTACGGTCCCAATTAAAAGTGGTTAATGGTAATATAGAAAATGAATACGAATTAAAAAAAATTCTCTTTATTATGATTTGCGTTAATTTCTTTATTCTATTTGGAATGTATAAGTTTATTGCATTGTGGGTGATTCATTATGATGTACTTTTTCCAATAGTGATTTTTTGATAGAAAAAGCGTGGGTTCTGTCAAACTTGCACGCTATTTTAATTAAGTATTGTGTGATATTTTATTTTGGAAAGACTGGACACCAGCGTTCTACGAGAAATGTGTTTCGTGCACTTAGAGCAACTTATGGTCTACGTAATCGGCCCAAAAAAGAATTTGAAACACAATTTTCATTATTGGGGAATACGCGACCAAACAAACCACATCCAACACGTACTGAAGAGAATACACCGATTGTAGCTGAAAGTGTACGTGATGACCGTGAAGAATCGATTCAACGTAGATCTTAACAGCTTGGCTTGTCGTATGCCACAAGTTCGCGTATTTTATGTAACGATCTTGATTTAAAAATATACAAAATTCAAGTCGTTTAAGAATTAAAGGCGGCCGGCTCTTCCAATCGTCACAGTTCCAGTGTTTGGGTTCTTGAAAAGCTTGAAGAAAATCCACTGTTTTCGACCAAAGTTTTGTTCAGCGATGAGGCTCATTTTCGGCTTAATGACTTCTCAATAAGCATATTTGCCGAATTTGAAGTAAACAACAACCCAAAGAGGTTCAAGAGCTGCTATTATATCCAGACAAAACCATAGTTTGGTATGCATTATGGGCAAGTGGAATCAGCGGTCCATATTTCTGCAAAAATAAAGACGGCCGCAATGTAGCTATGAATGGCGCCCATTATCGCGTTATGATAACGAACTGTTTATTCCCTGAAATTGAAGAAGACGCCGCTGCTTGTCACACAGCCCGTGAAAGCATAGCTTTATTGCAAGAACAATTTGGTGAACATTTAATTTCACGTAATGGACGCGTGCAATGGCCGCCCAGATCAAGAGATATCACACTATTAGACTATTCTCTTTGGGACTACATAAAATCCAAAGTCTACATGAATAACCCAGCTATGATTGAGCCATTGAAAGTCAACATTATTCACGTTATTCGCCAAATATCATTTGAAATGCTCGAATGCGTCTTCGAAAAAAATTAGAACTTCAGAATGGACCATGTAAGAAGCAGTTACAGTCAACATTTGGAGGAAATAATTTTTAGAAAATGAATTTCAAAAAGGGTTCTTTTGTATGATAGTAAAGAATATCCGAAAAAATTGAAGTCTTTATTTTGTTTTATTTTTGAAAGAAGTACCTCCAAATGAATCACTCCTTATATCATTCCAAAACTGCATTTCGGATTACTTGCCATCGTATTTATCCACACTTACTCTCTCCGGATATCCTCAACGGCATAGTTAAATATGCCAACTTGTGGAAATATATAAAGTATTTGAAGGAAACAGAAATCACTTTTTTTCCTTGATACCTCTTAATACATACGACGTTGTCTTCCCTTTTCAGTCTCAATGCCTTCTAAACAAAATAGCTTGTACAAAACTTGCTTTTGTAGTTCTTCAAAAGATTAGTAATTATAAGAAAGTTTCTTAAAAGCTCATTATTTTACTGTTAATTAAAGAGAAAGAGAATTGACAAAGAGCTGACTTGTCAAAGAAGTTAGCCTTTTCCGTTTTAATAACGATGCAATGTCCACTATTCAAAATAGATGGCAATTATTATCGAGCATAATTATAAAAATTTTCAAAAAGAAAATTCTAAATTTCCGCTCTCCTATTAAATTAATCACATTGAATTTAATTTAAGGTTTGTGTAGACACTAGGGCAATTTAAATGTAAAATAGTACAAAATCTACACATCAATTTAAATGAAATAAAATTAGCATGTATTTACAAACAGAAGTGCATTTTTGAAACGGTTTCTGATAAGAATAATTAATTAATTGTCATAAACTGCTACTTATCGCACTTTTGGCCGACCGTTTCGTAAACAAAACTCGATTTTGTGTCACATAGAGCAGCGAGCGCGTCAGCGTTCGGCACCGCCAGCCGACAAAACAGCGTGATAGGATATGTCTGTTTCGGTCTGGTCGGGACTCAGATTTGTCACTGTGCAGTTGCATTTTCGCCACAGGAATACGTGCCCATCTGTATACAAAATGTATATACATATAAGTACATACATACATATGTGTGCATCTGTGTATATGAATACGTGAACGTGGGTACTATGACAACAATCGAACCCTGAAATGACCCATAAATACACATTGAAAAAGGAAACGCATAAATCAGCGACACCGGGGATGTAAAATATAAAATTACTGCATTTCATTGTAAATTGTGGCAATCTACATGTAGCGAGAATGTCTTACGTAATTTTGCACGATCTCATAATTTACAATGCATCGACATTTAATGAAACCATAAATCCATCAGTGAAATACTCGCATTTGACGGGCCTCTTTTCTTATTTTTTTCGCATTTCGCAATGCATCTTTACTGTTTATAAGTCTAATATATTGTCTGCTAGTTATAAAAGTGTTCGAATGTATACACATCCGTATGTGCATTTACAGTAAAAGCTAAATTAAATAAAATGACAATATTATCTGCAATAATATTTATTTGTATAAGTTACGTTTCGAATTACCTTTATATTAGGATTAAACCGACGATATTCTTTAAATGTTAATTACAATACATTACATTACATAAACTATGTTCAAACAAATCAGTGTATCAATCAGTAACATGAATATATTGTATAATAAAGCAAAAACAGGAACCATTGACGTATTTAAAATCGAGAAGTAAAAATTTCCAAAGTAGTTCTTGGACTCAAAACTAAGCTGACAGCGGTATTAGACGAGGCTGAGGAATATAGCAAATAATGTTACAGAAAATAGGTAGAAAATTTATTACTGATAGAATACAGAGGCAAAGACAGATGGAAAAGGATACGAAGTGATTTTATTATCATATGAATCATGAAAGATAGACGTGGGACAATGCAAATCCAATGCAGAATTATGTACAATTGCCAAACAATATTCTCTACTATCGTTTATATTATTTATATTCGTAATAAATACAAATTATTCAACAAACTGCATCTTCATATATACCAGGTTGTTCAAAGATTTATCGTTCGACAGGAAATCCATGATTTTATACTCTGAAAGAAATTTTATCATCCAATATAAACTTCCTAAAGTTCAATACACTTATTCCAGTGATCTTCTAATTTATAAATTCCATCTCTGAAGTGGGAAGACTGTCGAAAGATGCTTCCGCTACTACCTCTTCGCTCGATGAACATTGTTTTCCGCGCATGAATTTTTTGAGATGCGAGAACGGTCAGATGCCAGATGAAGCTAAGTCTGGCGAATATGGTGAATGTTGCGACAATTCGTACTTTAATTTACTGATTTTTGCGATGGTTTTTTGAACTGTGTGAAAGGGTGCATTGTGTTAACCAAAGTGTTTTTTTTTATTCTCTAAACCAAGTCCTTTCTCACGAATTTCTACATCTAGCTGGTCCAAAATGTTACAATAATAATTTGAGTTTTCCTTTTATCCAGGAATAAAAATCGTCTTGCATCCCATACAACTGATTCTAATACCTTCTTGGCCGATTTCTAGGCCCTAATTAGCTTCGGAGCCGAAGTACCGGGTTCACACCATTCTTTAGCCTTTTATTTTGAGTGAAAAACATGGTGGTAGACTCCATTCTCTTCCATAGTTATGAAATGATGCAAAAACCGTTCTTTTTCTTTCTAAAACGCTTCAAAAGTTGCTTGCTAGGGAAGTCGCATTCGAAAGTGTTTTTGTTCCATTGTTAACGAATGTGGCACCCATTTTGCACACAGCTTTGTGAAACTTAAAACTTCAGCCAAAATATTGCTCGTACTGCCTAATCAGATGCCCAAGTCTACTAAATCTTTCTCGGTTAATCGAAGATCTTTGAAAACCATGTTCTGTAATGGACTTTTTAGATGACATGATCGTCTGAAAGAAGGGTAGTTACAGCAATACATAACTGTACCAGCTACAATAATTTATTTATCTACGTAAAAATACTTTATGTTTTCATCTAGATTTCCAATATTCCATTTATATAAATAACTATAAGCAGATGGTCTTTTCCATCTGCGGACAATATTGTTTACATATTATTACATGAAAACATACAATACAGTATGTTTATATACAATTGCTATCGGCATTTACATCACCTCGAAGATGCAGGTGCAACATTGAATGTGCATAAATAACAGACAGTTTTAAAAATTGAATAGCGACTTTATCTAAAATGAAATGACACGAAATAAAAAAAGATTGTGAAGAGGTTTCGTTTTTCAATGCAACCACGCATCCTTATTCTTAATAAACAAGTTCCAAAGAAATATCTTGTAAGTTTAATTTTCTAAAACGGTAATACAGTGATGGATTTTTTAAAAATATTAAATTATCCGTCTTCATATTTCTATAAAGACAATACTACACTTTTTTCATGGGTGGATAATAAAGCTTTTGTGGCTGCATGTCCTTAAATTGTATCTACTTTTAATGCAAATATTAAATAATAATAACCTACCTGTTCTGATCTTTGTAATTCATTTTTACTAACTGTGGGAAGAGATCTAAATTTTCTGATCGCAATAATTTATTTAAGAACTTACCTGAAAAATACAGTTTATGAACAATGTCCAGTTAGTATAGGAAACTTATAAATTATGTCATTCTGAGAAGTTTCGTTGTGAACTTGGCTGTTATTTTCTAAACGATGTTCTTTAAAATTGTTGTTGCGAAAATATTAAGACATGCGTCTTAATCAGTCGATCACGAAAACGAATCTTCAAATAATCACGTTTTTTTCGAAATCAATTTCAGTTCAACATTGAGTTGTAGCCTTGATTACGGAAAGTCTATTGTAATATAAAAAGAGATCATTCGAATGGTTTCTTGCAATATATATATACATTCCAAGAGCTTAAAAATTCTTTTATCTTCTTATTTTACGCGGTAGTGATGCTTGCTTCAAGTTAAAAGCAGTGTTTTACCTATATAAAATACTTATCTTCGTGGAATGTCAGCTATTGGTACACTAATTGTTACTCCAACGAACAACTCACTCAAAAAAAGCATTCCGTGGCTTTTTGCAGGTGTCTGTAGAGTAGTTCTTCACTCCGGAAGGAGGTATATATTGCAGTATCGTTCGCGTTTATGGCGTAAAGAGCAGCCTGGGTCCTCGGAAGGCCCGAGATGTATACTATAAGTAGCTCAGAGATCAAAAAAATCCCTGTGGAACGCCAGCTTTCATTCGATATCGAAAAGAATGATCTATCATTGAGATATAATTTAACCAATTCCACAATAAGAAGTTAAACCCAATCATCTTGTGGCGCAACCCATCGTGCCATGCAAACCCCTGACACACTCTCCTAAACAAACTATTCCTGACCGCCCCTGACAGACAATATGCTTGGAAGACGGTCAGGGAGGATCATGTCGACGTTTTCTCGCAGTCTTTCCAAAATGACTGATTCTGCTATCTCAGAGAGACGAAAGGAGACGTATTGCTTGATAATTTTGTGCAAATCATTGGCTGTTTGACGACTTAAGGATATTGATCACTACATCATTAATATCTTTGAAATGGAAGAAGAACAGGTAAATTACAGAATTGAATTTACGACTGATGTCAAGACGGTCAGAGCCGAATAATTTTTTCCATGTTGAAAGTAATAAAAATTTTCGTATATATAATGTGTAAGATCAATTTAATAGTAGCAAATTAGTATACAATAAGTAATTATATATTAATGCGCCAATTGAGGGATAAATGATACCTAAATGTGTTCTAAATAGTCTTGTCTTAATTTGAAACTCTTCTTGGTGAATTACTTGATTAATATATTTATGTTTATTGATTTGGTTTCGAAATGTATTTAAAAAAACCGATTATTAAAAATAAATGGTAAATTTTCATATGGTATAACAGATCATTTCTGCAGAAATGCTACTAGGATTCATAAATGTATCACATGAGCACGAATAAGTGACAATATCCTTTTGAAATTTCTACATTTCAATTGCAATTGATTTGTGTATAAGGCGAGTACATTTATTGCAAAGTCGCTCCACTTCTTGGACTTGATTGAAACGGAAATAAGGACGACATTGTCATGCGATCAGGCGATTTATTTGCTTAAATGTGTTTTCTGCGCTTCTTTCTGTATCGCGACACATAAATAAAGCAAATAGTAAAAGAAAATCATAGCTTTTTCCGTTCTCACTGCGATTTTTACCCATGTTCTAATTAGAAAACTTGCTAAAGCACGGATAAATTGAAGATATGCTCACTTAAATTATATATTTACGTGAGATTTTCTTTTTGTAGTTATAACATTAAGAATTATTGTTCGGGAAAAATGTGGATATGGAAAACAACTTTCTTACAGAGGATATTTGTTTAAAAAGAACACAAATAAGTAAATATTATTATACATAAGACCACACAAATTGATAAACCTTTCATTAGTGTGAGCATGACTACTGGACTGTTGATTTGGTAAATTAATGCTTTCTTTAGTGTACAACGTTCTAAGAAATAATTGCCTTATTCAGACGTACAAAATACCGGTTTAATATACTTGAGAATATTTAAGTATCCTTTCATTGGTTACCTTTGTGGAAATGTACAAATTAATTTAATTATACCCCTTATAATTACATGTCGAAAATTATCGAAAATAATTGTTTAATGAAAGCTAGAAAATTTTAAATTTTTCTTGTAATTTAAGGCACGAAATAAATGGATATAAGTTACCGTGAAACACTAATTTATCAAATTAGCAAGTACGCACACATTCTAATAACATGGGAGTTTGGTAGATCTCATTAACTAAATCAAGGCCTTCTACGACCGGCTTAACCGTGAAACAGAAACAACTTTCATTATCTTCTACTATTCCACGTTCATATCAAAATACACCGAATATTTTAAATAATGGGAATAGCGTGTGTTAAGGACAATACACATTAAGCGCTTAAATTTTTTTGGAAAATAAAATTAGATTTATGTATGTATTACTACTATTAGTAAAATTCCATCACAACGTTACTTTACAGTATATTTGGTTACAATTAATTAATGTTTATACATAAAAACAACATGATGGTTATATTACCATGGGCTAAATGTAATTCACATTAATAGAATATCAATTTACGAGGGTGATTCCAGAAGAGGGTGGTCGCAGAAGTACCCGACCCAACAAAGGAAACTAAAAAATTTTGGAAAGAAATATACTTATTTTTCAACATTCGACAATCTTCTTTCAGCACCATACACTTTCCCAGTGATGTTCAATAAGTTCGATACCCCATTTATAATAAGAACTGCCTTGCTCCTCAAAATAGCCATTAACTGCCTACATTACTTCTTCATCGTTGGAAAATCTTTGACCACTAAACCATTTTTTTCAGTTCGGGAAGAGAAAATAATCCGAGTCGGCTAAATATGGCGAATAGGGTGCATGAGGTAGCAATTCAAATTTTAAATCATTAATTTTCGCCATTGCAATAACGGATTTGTGAACTGGTGCATTGTCTTGACAAAACAACACTTTCTTCTTAGCCAAATGCGGCCGTTCTTGCTTGATTTCTTCGCTCAAACGTTGCAATAAGTTCGCATAATACACGGCGTTGATAGTTTTCCCTTTTTCAAGATAGGTAATGAAAGTTATTCCACGCGCATCTCCAAAAAAACCGATGCCATGACCTTGCCTGCAGATGAAACGATCTTCGCCTTCTTAGGAGCCGCTTCTCCCTTTTGAGTATATTGTTTTGATTGTTCTTTTGTCTCAGGTGTGAAGTGATGGACCTATGCTTCATCCATGGTTATGAAACGACGCAAAAGTTCAGCTTTGAAGTTGTGAAACTTCGCTAAACACTGAATTGAAACATCGTCACGACACTGTTTTTGCTCAAGTGTGAGCGAACGCGGCAGCCATCTTGCACACAGCTTTCTCATGTCCAAATTTTCAGATAATATGCGATGTATAGCACTTTTTACAATGCTTACTGTGTTTGCTAGTTCGCGCACTTTCAGTCGACGGTCATTCAAGACCGCTTTGTGGGTTTTCTTCACCATTTCTGGAGTCGTCACCTCATTTGGTCGAAAATTGAATTTTCTTCGAAAACTAAATTATAATAATTAAAATATTTAAAATGTGTGTTATACATTAACATTTACATTAAGTTTTAAAAAAATTTAATTTAATATTAATCGAAAACATACATTTACAGAAATCGTTGTTTTGGAAAAAACAAAATAGTAAAGAGACGCTAATATAAATTTTATAAGTAAATAGAAAAATTATTTCTCCCGTAAAAAATTATAAATTAATTGACGAAAGTAAATAATTTTATTATAAAATTTATATGAATAACTGGTGAGCATACCTTCGAAATTTAAATACATCTTTACATGGTTCTGTAACATATAACTTCAAAATACTTCTATTTTGTACGAACCCTGGGGGGACCTGGATTGGGCTGAAGAAAACTATATTTTATCTAAGTCAATTAAACATAGCCTTATATTCATTTATTGGAACAAATATTGTATTGAAGACTGAAGAATTC
Source organism: Dermolepida albohirtum (assembly GCA_031893035.1). Lineage (NCBI taxonomy): Eukaryota > Metazoa > Arthropoda > Insecta > Coleoptera > Scarabaeidae > Dermolepida > Dermolepida albohirtum. Next base: position 248,041 of record JAVIWB010003690.1, read on the forward strand.
GATTTATAAGGTTGGATGATTATCAAGTACTACTATTGTATTTTTTGCAATCAAAATACTTATCAAGATATTCATCAAACTCTAGTGAATCCTGTGTTTCTTACAAAATAGAAGAAATATTCATAAGGAAACAGGATATGTTAACTACTTCTTATAATTACAATAGGTACCTAAATAATAATACACAATATTAGAGATCAGTTACATTAATTCATGTAATAGAGATTTAAAGAAAATATTATTTTAAAAGAAAAAATCAAAGAATTATTTCTTATCACAGTAAGTAAAAAAATTTGCTTAGTCTATATTTAGAATTCTGTTAATAGTTTGTTTACATATTCATATGATCGAAACTTAGTAATAACTAAAAGTTGATTAAATTATAAACATAATCAAATTTTTTACTTACCTTAGAATAAAATTAATTTGTTTCTAGTTTTTTGTTCATATATAATTGCAATATTTACGTATTCATTATTAATATTCATGTTTAATCGTTCTTCTTCGTTAGATTTCAATTATAAATATGAATTACAGACATGCGCAGAACTCAATTGTGTAAGTTATAGTTAGGCAACTTATCTTATATATTCTAATTACATTATAAAATATATTTCTATAATAATTATTAGGATATTGTTAAAATGTTGTTTACTTTTATTTGCTTTTAATAATTCATTACATTAATTTATTAAACTGTTTGAAATTTTAATCAGTATTTCATTTCAAGTTTAAATTAATTTCAGTATCTTGCGTTATAAAATAAATATATAGTAATTGTTACAGCCGCAGGTATATATGTTATTTTATATATTTATGGTAACTAATTATATACATAATATTATCATTTATTATTATTACCCTTACATTTATTTGGTGTAAACGTGGAAATATATGGATTTGTCCTTGCAATTAATTGGTATCCAATACGTTGAGTAAAAGAATGTAGTTCTACAGAGTTTAATTGGCTGCCAACGTGAGGTTAAGTTTGTATGTATCTAGCAGTTTTATTGCTATATATATATATATATATATATATATATATATAACAATATATACGAGTATATGAATTGTTATATATATATAAAACAATCCATTTATAGGGCAAATAAAATTAAAATGTTTACTTAATTATTATATTACAGTTACTAATTATTTAAAAGAAAGTTCATTCTGCAGGTCTATAACTAGAGAATGATCGTTTCATACATAATTTTCATAAATAAATAAAGAAAACTGTGTTGTAAATCAACAGGGAAAAACAAGCCGCCTTAATGGAGTATAATCCAATACGAGACAGTAAGCACAGTGAATCAATTTCACCACTATTTTCTTCGAGAACAAAACGGTCACCATTCCATATTATGCCGGTATAGAAGAAAATTGTAATCACTATTTTGTTCAGGAAGCCCACCATCTAATTTAAAAGAGACATTTCCTCTGCACTTTCTCAACCATCTTCTGTTGCATAATAAGGATACTACACTGAACTGAAGTGAACCATATTCGAGCTTGGAGCGCATATACACGCAATACAAATTAGTTAATGTTCCGCTCGTGCTGGGGATCTTGCGAAGTGCGTAATGCGCATAATAAGACAAAGTGATCTGACAGTTGAGGTGATATTAATCAGATAGTGCGTAAAGTTCTATTAGCTATCAAAAGTAATATCTAAACAGGAAATAGTGCTTGAACGTGGTAACAGGTTCGCAATAGTATAAATAGTTATTAAGACATTGTACTTTCTGATGTATGACAGAGAGCCGTATTTGCTAATATTAAAGTCAAGTTTACTTTTCTTGCACCATTCAACAATAATGGCCGATGCGACCTGAAAACAATTTATTTAAGATGATACGATAGCTCTTGAGCTCATCTGTATAAATCAGTGTTGCACAAGGCATTGAAGTTAAAACGTCATCGATGAAGATGATAAAAAGCAATGGTCACAAATTAGCACCTTGCAGCACACCCGAGATAGTAGTTCAGAGCTTTGATCTATATCCATTATAATAGAGGTGGTTATGCGTGTCCTGCAGGTAACTAAAGAACGATCTAATTAAAGCATTGGAGAAGCCGAAAGCACTTAATCTCTGAAGTTATATCTATGTAATCTGGTACGTAGACTATCTTCTTCTGGGCTTCCGGACTGGAACCGCGTCACTGGTATAACTGCCGACGTTTCGTACCCGCTTGTATGGGACATCTTCAGGGCTCAACTACTGCTACTGTCTTTTGCACTGAAACTGAGTTTCAGAATGCTCATGAGTAATACACTCAAAAATGATCATACTTTGTGTTGGATGTGTTTGGAAAAGAATGGTGTGCTAAAAGCGTCTAGGGTAATTTATATAAATCACTATGATTAACTCAAATGACTTAAAGTGACGATTGATGAAAAACAACCTGAACTTTTCCTTTCAAATACAGCAATTGTATTTCACTTATTACAGAATTCACTTAAAATATTTTGATAAATCAAAGGTCTGCAAAATGTATTTGGAGCAGTTTTTTTGCAGGGTAATTTAGGAAAAGAGAATTTTCAAGATTTGGAAAAGAGAATTTTCAAATTTTCCGATACATTTTCTCTATGAATGGCTATGAAATTTCCGAACCTAATATTTTGATCCTAAACTAATTTGCATTTAATATCACTCATTTTCTGTCTTAAAGTTGCATGTTTTTATTGGCATATCCTTCAGCTATTTACATTTCTAACATGGCCTCAGATAATCCTTTCTCTGATTTTATTTTATACAAACGACATAGGTGGTTTGTGAAAATATAAAGGTATTACATAATATGGCGATTCATCCTAAGAAAAATGATGCTGACATTACAGGTAATTACATAAGCAAGTATGTATTTAAAAAGTTAAAAATATCTAAACGCTCGTGCTTAAAAAGTTATTTAAAACATTTTGTTAGTGGTTTATTATTTTGTAAATCATTTAATGCATTTATTCACCCGTTGCAGCCTTTTATTATTAAATGATAAATACCGAAATTTATAAAGACCTGGACAAGTGTAAGCTGTGCAGCACGCGGCAACACGTAGCGAGAATTTATCCTGCATTAATTCTGCACATTTACGCCTGCGAAATGTGCAATTCTGCCGCGCTCGAGTAATGATTGCTTTAAAGGATATTTTTCGTTTGTCGCTGTGCCGGTCACCGCAAATTCTATGATGTGAAAGTTATGAAATGTTAACACTATGGATTCAAGTAAATGCTTCTCAACTAAATACAATGGCTTACAGCAATCTACAATTTAATAAATTTGAAAACGTGTATAAATAAAAGTTTGATTTGTTTCGATGCCTTGCATATTGCATACGCAATGTGAAAATTGTTGAAAAAAACTTACCGCCCTCTGGTGGGTTACGAAGTCACGATCTCATGCTTACTCAACATGTGTCTTCACTACTAGACCACAGAGAACTGCGATATTCGAAACTTCTAATATGCCATAAATGTTATTATGGAAATAGAAATTAATAGCTGGAGATTTGAATATCACAGTTTTCTGTGGACGTCATATAAAAGCCGTGAGGCGAGCATTCGTTCAAATGTCGATATCTGCGATCCATCATAGAAACGATTTTAGATGTGGTCGTATATAACAATAGCACATTAACAAGAAATAATTCATGTTGGAACGGATACCAGTAAAGTTAAACTTAAATTTAATACTTTGCAGTAGACTGGCAGTGATATTCTATGAGCTGTGTGTAACGTAAGCATTGTAGATCGCGATATATTCAATTAGACTTTAGGCTTTTCTATAAAATCACCCACTTTAACCACATATGAAAAAAAGCTGAAACCTTCATTAGCGCTCAGATAAGTTTACTTAAGACTGGAGTTTGGGAAGTACGTGCATGTAATTGAATGTGAATTTGAATGAAGTTCTGGATAAATGCAGAAATTTAAAGCATGCTACAAGAATGAAGCCAATTCTCTTAAGCATATATCAGCTAAATCTTTGCAAAGTCAACTCCCCTAATATGCGTGTCCTTCTCCTGATGATCTTCGTTACGCGTTACTCTATTTCCCTCAAGTCATTCACATTCGAAATCTGTTAAACTAAACGTAGTTGTAGATAATTTCATAAAAGAATATCGGGTTACTGAATTGTAATTATAAAATTATAAATTTTTTAATGCTTTACCCGGTATAGATTTCTTTTCCGAAGATTTAAAAAAGGAAGTGAAGAATAAAATTGTTTTTACTCTTCTATCCAACCCAACCCTTCCGAATTAGTCAAGATAGAAGATGTTGGAAAGGGTTTAAAAACTTGTTCAAAATATAAGTGGTACTTATTTACATGAACTATTTTTCTAAAGATTGTGGAGAAACGAGATGAGGAGCTTCAAAAAAACTGAAAAATTGGCAAAGTATCGAAGGAAATTGTAATAAAAACATGATTGATTATGACCAAACTTTGAAAGGGAATTCGACTATAACAATGAAAAACCCAAGAGAATATTTTCCCAAGTAGTCACTTTTAATCTATTAGAAATAAGCTATTTGCGTTATTATATTCATTAATAGATAGATCTGTTTCCATAATACGATGTAAGGGTTGTTGTTGCTGTCTAGCAAACGGCAGATAGAGGTTCGAGTCCTCCCCCAGCACAGAAGAAATTTTTAATTAATTTCTATGATTTTAATTAACGATGGCATAGAAGAATTAAATAATTTTCAACATGCTATTTCCTGATTTTCCGTATGAAATAAAATCACAAATTCATCGTCCAAAGAACGCCGTCCAAGTTTAAATTAACTATACCAACAATATACTGTAGTTTTCGATGATGCTTCATCACCATATAAAGCATTTAGCTCGTCGATGCATTCTTGTTGAGATAATCTAGGCCGAAAGTTATGAAAAATAATTGCACAAAAATGTTCGCGAGTTAATTTCATTTTTGCGCTGACATAATATTTTCAAGTTACTGTCAACAATGGAAATAGCGACCGGATAATAAAACTGTCAAGGTAAATATATTGTCGAAAATGACAAACTTCACGATGCAATCATCAGATCTGAGGTAACACTAACAGTATTGCCAGTTCCCGAAATAAAGGGTTTTCCAATAGGGACTTGACAACTTTTAATTCAATTTGTGAACGCACCCTTTCAGTAATCATCGAACTGTTACTGTCAACTTATTCAGTAAACTTAACATTTTCATCACGGTAAAGTACACGAACGAACAACGTCTGCAAATTATAAAAATTTACTACAGAAATTCGGAGTCGGTGAACGCTACTTTAAGAGCGTTAACTCCGATTTTCGGTCGTAATTCTCGCCCTAGTAGACAGGCAGTAACAAGTTTAGTGCAAAAATTTGAATCTACATATTCGTTGTGTGATGTTGCCGTGCCAGTGAGACAACGGGTTGGTCGAAGTGTCGAAAATATCGCTGCCGTTGAAACGTCCATAGCGAATGATCCAAATCAGTCATTTCCACGGCGTTCTCAAGAGTTGGGCATCGCCCAGACCACTTTATGGCGAATTTTGCATAAGGATCTTGGTTTACACCCATACAAGAGCAAGCTGACTCAAGAATTGAAGCCGATGGGCCATTTGAAGCGACGTACGTTCTCAGATTGGGCTATGGAAAAGATGCGCCAAGATGATCAATTTCATCGCAAAATCATTTTCAGTGACGAAACTCATTTTTGGCTCAACGGGTTCGTCAATAAGCAAAATATGCGTTATTGGTCCGGTGAAAATCCACATGTGCTTCATGAAACACCACTTCATCCACAAAAAATAACTGTTTGGTGTGGTGCATGCCGGCGGCGTCATAGGGCCATATTTTTTCGTCGATGATAATGATCGTCACGTTACTGTGAATGGTAATCGTTATCGCGCCATGATTACCGATTATTTTAGGCCCGAATTGGAAGATATGAACTTGGACAACATGTGGTTTTAGCAGGACGGTGCCACAAGCCACACAGCACACGTTACAATCGATTTATTGAAGAGTAAGTTTGATGAGGGTGTTATCTCAAGAAATGGACCAGTCGATTGGCCGCCTCGTTCGTGCGATTTAACGCCTCTAGACTTTTTTCTTTGGGGCTACGTCAAGTCATTGGTCTATGCCAACAAGCCGACAACGCTGGAAGAGCTCAGAGCCAATATTGAACGCGAAATAGCAGCCGTTTCAGCCGAATTGTGTGGCCGAGTCATCGAAAATTGGGTCCAACGAATCGATCGCTGCAAACGTGCCCGCTGTGGCCATATGAACGAAGTCGTGTTCCATTCATAAATGTTTTGATTGTACTTCAACCCGATAATAAAGTTTTTGAAATATCTCAAATGGTCTGCATTTTATTTTGAAGAAAATTTGTCAAGTCCTTATTGGAAAACCCTTTATAAACGGCTGCCCTCGTATTATCACTCACCTTTGCATAAATACAGGTCAGTGTAATTAGTAATGAATAACAAAACGAGCAAAACATATCGTTTAATTAGATATTTATCATCCATACATTATACTTGTATTAATCGATTGATAATAAAGAGTTATTTAGTTCCATAGTGATAAATATCTATTCAAATGGCACGTGATCAAGCAGGAGGTAATTTATAATATAATATTATACTTTCTGAAATGCTTCCTGTAAGAATGAACATTTTATTAAATGACTCGATACGTGTTATATTAAAACAAATTTAATTAATAAGTACTATTATACAAGTACCGCTTTTACTGCGTAGAAATTGAATGTCTCAGGTGTTAATGTCATTATGCAACAAGGAAAATTATATGTTTCCATACACATAAATCATTATTAGCTATACTATTCATTTATGTCGTTAACTGAGATTAATTCCATCATCTTATCATTCCATACGTTTTATCAGTACAAGACAAACACGTAAAATTAAAAATCCTTTAAAGGATTTATGGCGCATAATTTTGAGAGGATAGGTAATGTTCCATAATTATTTCACTTTCTTTATTTGAGGAAGTGCCACACTTAGATGCAATTAGTTCATCATTAATATGAATACATAATACAGAAATTATCAAAATTATAGGCCTAAAAAAGCCGACATTCTCCAGGGCAATATCTGTTGTGAGCCCGGTAATTATAACTAAAAATATTTTACGTGAGAAAGTTGTAATTTCATTGTGAGAAAGATTTTATTCACTTTTGTAAAATTGGTCGTACCTTCTCTGATTTCAACAGCTTTCATTTTATACTTGTGCTCACATTATTGTCTATGTTAACATTTTAATTACTTTATTTCTGCATGAAAAATACTTCCAGGTTAGTACTAAATTCTAAATAATATTCTGCCAATGTGATGTTTCTGCACTCTCCATCTTTAAATAACCATTACATTTTTCGATTTTTATCATTCATGTTTTGCTTACTTTTAATAAGTGAAAAAAATTTTTGCTGAAATAAAATTTGACAGTTGGGAAAAATCTTACCAATGATTGGCATTGCTTAACCTATCAAATTACTGTAAGTATTTTTCCCAACTTGTCTTCAATAATTTCTAAAATCATTCAAATAGTTTTCAGCAGTAGTAATGTGGAAGTGACCATACATCACTGTGTTGAAGAAATACATAGGCAAGTGATTGACAACTGGTGTACTACTGCCACTTTCTCCAAAGGCGAAGCAATCCCAAAAGATACTAAATTCGGTGATTTCTAAGCTTGTATGAGGTTGGTTTGAACGAACTCAATAGTTGCGAAAAAGTTAACTTTAGCTTGGATTCCGGTGTACAACGGCTAGAGGGTTAGAAATTCAACGAATTGGTTCGGCAAGCTTCGCCAATAAGAAGCTACAGCATCCCAAAAAGATGTAACGCCTAGGAGAAAGGTGGGCGAAAACACATCTTGGAACCGGTTAAGAGGCTTTCCAACTCAAAGAACAGGTAAAACAGTTTCTTGGAGAATCCAAGTTTTGAATGGCTTTGAATATTTACAGAAAATCTGTTAGGAAGGTATTGTATCTACTAGCAAGGGATTTTAAGCTCAACGAATACATGAAAAAAATGCGCTTGGCAGAAGAAATAGACTCTGCCAAGTGGAAAAGGAAATCGCAATCCATGTCCTATGCCAATATGAGATCTTTGAACGTGGTTTACACAGATGGAAAATGAATGCCTTCAAGTGCAAATCTATATGAAAGAATCCTCTTTCGAAGCTGTTAAAAGAACGTATTCTGGCGAGACATGAGCAAAACAATTGACATGGACCGGTTGCAGGGAAATAGGCTCTATGGCCACTTGAAAGAATCTAATCTAGTCTAAAAATGGCAACCATTTACAAAAATTTTAAGTGTGTAGCATTTAAAGTATGTGAAAGGAGCTTCTTTCGAAGCTGTTAAAAGAACGTATTCTAACGAGACATAAGCAAAACAATTGACTTGGACTGCTTGCAGGGAAATAGGCTCTATGGCCACTTGAGGAAATCTAATCTAGTCTAGAAATGGCTATTACAAAAATTTTAAGTGTGTAGCATTTAAAGTACCTTTCTAAGATATGGACAGAAATAATAAAGACGGAATAGTACGTGTTGTAAAAATAAAGTACAAACCCAGCACAAGGAAGAATGTGAGCAAACTTTTATAAATAGAAGGCAATTTTATGAAGGGATTGTGCATAAAACGGAAAGTAAAATAGAAGAAGAGAAAATTAAAAGAAGCCACATCGAAAATTAGAAAAATAGGACGAATTCATACTAACACATCCAATAAGCAAACTATTAAAAACAGATAATACGTGAGAAAACTCTGTAGCTTAATTTAAAAACGTTATTTAACTAAACTTCAGAAGCCGAATGTATTTAAGTAAGATTGTAAATAGATTAGATTCGGGAGACATCCAAATCTTGGAGGTTAACAGAATATTTTATTCCAGTTTTCTTTTGTTTACGTAGTAGTCGTAGACAAAAAAAACCGAAACGGTTAATCAACCCATTTTCTTTCACTTTGTTGAATTAATTTGTAAGCTATTGTTCAGCATTCAGCGAGCAGTTACAAATTTATCTTCTAAAATCTATCTTTCTAAAAATGTTGCTCGGACACATTTCTGATATTAAAAATAGAGGATTACTGATCTCACTATTATGTAATAAAATACAGGCAATGATCTGATAGACATATCACCAAACGATCAATAACATTTCAACAAGCATTTCTTCAAATGAAAACACTTGTTATAGTACTCCAGATATCACCGTTTGAAATCTAGCCTCGGCCTTGTTTTCGGTTTAATTCTACGAAAAACCATTATGAGAGCCATTACTCAACAGCGATGATAAATTGACAACGGGAACAAAGTAATGTTTATGAAACGCGTTGCGGCGTCGACTTGAAAAACGTACCTAAATAAATGCCAACCAGAAAGCTCCACCACCAATGTAATGCTATATGCAATGTAACACGGTGTTAAAAAAATACTTCGAATTTCTACGCCGCGACTAGTCGTGTTCGGTGCGCATATGAATTATTGCTTTCAGAAACAGTGGCCTGAGGTAGACACTTTGGACTGGACTATAGCTATTGTGCGTTTGTCGGAGTGAACTCGGGCAGTGTTATCTAATTAGACACCTGTCGCTTACTGAACCGAGTACGATTGCTAGTCAATAGCCGATTTTTCATTTCACGATACCAATATTTCTGAGTGCGCGGATTCTGTCGGTCCACGATGGTATGGGTACGCTTCTGTACAATATTATTATAAAAAAGACCACGAACTCTATACCCTATTTACATAAAAGTTATTATCTTTGAGCCACGTAACATATAATTACTTTCAGGAACGACTAAATCATATTAGACAACTTTTATAGTTCTAGTTATATATTTTTTGTTTTTATATAATTGCCTAGAATTATTTCTTCGTAAATTGATCAATATTAAAGTTCATTGTAGCAAGTGTGATACACCAAAATCACTTTTGTATATGATTCTTTCCATATTAACTTTACATTTGCACAAATTCTTAGTATTTTTACAACGACCTATTTTGCATTCGTAAATACTGTGCAATACATGATCCTGAAAAATTTCTTTGAAGCAATTACATTCAATTGAATAGTGGGTAAAATTATTAAACATATCTACTACGACCTAACACCAACTATTCTACTTCCAAGGTTTCTAGAAGCATGAATTTCTGATGTCTGCAGGCGTATAGGTGATATTGGTATTACACTGTACTCAAAATGAAAAGAATTTTGTACTAAGCTTATTGAACAATGATAGTTAATTACATACGATATAAAATCATATTGTATTGTTACGAGTAAAAAGCAAAATTACCAATCAAATGCTTATGAGGGGAATGTGCATATGGTAGTCATGACGGAAATATTAATAGTGTATTGTAACAGTTCATAATTCTTTTTACAAAGAAACGGAATTTTAAACGATTCATGAACAAGTGGCTGCAGTACAGGAATGTTCACTATCACTGTCTTTTGAGCTAGTAACCAAAAATGTCCAGGTTTGCGTCGCCGAAAACATGTTTTCTAGCATGTAAATATTGGCTCTAGTGGCTCAGGAATATCAGAACAGCGTCTGTGAAACTCTCGAATTCATTTGGGAGATTTCAAAATCACCCTTTTGGTATATGAAATTAATGTACCTCTGGATAACTTTGCAATACTTTGTGCTGCACGGTGTAAAGCATGAACTTTTCACGTCACATGCAAAAATTCCGGCCATCGCCCACAAACATCAACAATTAGTCAGTTGAAAGATGAAGTTTTTTTAGCATATCCAGCGTTGCATTCATAATTGCTTCGCCAGTGCTCTCTTCTAATCTTTTACTAGCTAATATAATGGGAAATGTCGCTTTAACAGGATCTAGAACACGCACTATAATCTTTTACTACAGCTTTGATCTTATTTTCGATGTCGTTACGCATAGTCGATAAATGACTCTGTAACGCTCTCCGGGATGGTAGCTTCAAGTTGGGATTGTATTTAATCCAGAGGTCATGAAACGGTTGCTTACCGGGTAGATGGTAGATGAAGACCCAAATTATAGACAATTATCATGAACAGTAAATTAAATATAAATTGCGTTTTTGGTGGCACCTTATTTTCTTCTTCCGAAGTTGCATACTCTTTATATGATTTTTACAGTCGCGTTTGTCCCAGCACATCAACATTTTATCGCAAACTTTACAGTATATCTTAGCACCATTATAATACAATTCGGGAAATTTACAATACGCTTTCGCACTGCTTCAACCAACTATCTAGTTTTTCCTTTACGCACGTTCGTCACACTTAATATTTATACGTTTGCCTTATATAAAGATCCGCTCGGTACTGGACTTATAATTTTACACTTCATTTGTTTTATTACATGACACTGGTGTGGAAACTGCGTACTCAGTTCGAAACTGGCCTACGGGAAGACATCCCAACTCTGCATATGACTTTTACTTGCTTATGTGGTAGAATTTGTAGGAGTAGGAGTAGGGAGTGACTGAAAAGCCGTTCTATTTACTGAGCTCGGGTACATACCCCCACCACGACTCTATTCGTGGCGATTCGTGACAATTCGTTGCGGCAGTCATAACCTATTTAAAACTATCTGTTTCGTATATTAGCTTTTTAAAGATGGCAGAGAAATGGAACCTGGAAACAAGCGTAAAATTTATTCAAGAATTTAGAAATTATGAGCTGCTATAGAAGTCAAAGTCATTCACAAAAAAATCCTTCACGCTCTCGTATACGGTATTCAAAACATGAAGGATAATCAGAGAAATAGTCGCTTTTGAAGCTCTGACGAAGTATGATAAATCGTAACTACGAGTATAACTCGTACCTAAAAGCGATAAAACCAACTATAGTTCTATTTTCGCTGGTTTTGCACCTCTCATACATACTATTATCTACATGATGAATTAAAGGAAATTCTTCATGCATCAAAAATTCCAATCGTTCGGGTGATATTATCATGTTCGTAAAACTTCCATCTAAACTATAGGGAGTATTTCATCCTTTTGTAATTCGTTTATTAAAAAAGAAATTATTATATTCTAGAAAGGATTAAAACTATGCTTTAAGTTACAACAACGGTCATTCATTGTAACAACTGATTTCATACCTTTAACATTCACCTACTGCTACATCTAAACTCCTCTGACAAATATTTAGTGACAATTGGTTTGAGTAGTAAGTAGTTAGTATTAATTTCTTAATAAATAGGCATTAAAAACATAGGGAGAATGCGATTTTAAGATGATGTAATTGACAGTGCGATAGAAATTTTTGCGACTAAACATACCCTTTTATTTTCATAAAGGTGATGAAATGTTTATTGAAGAACGTAACAAATGTGTTGAGGTTAGAACAGATTATATTTAAACGCAATAAATAGTTATTTAGTCCCTTTCCTCAAGTTAATGCGAGAATTCATAGCGCAACTTACGAACTTATATACACAAATCATATACCATATAAATAATAATTTTATAAAAAGTACCAAAATTTTTGAATGTACTAAGATTTTGTCTGCTACACTTTTAAATAATACTAATTAAATATTGAAATTCCATTTAAAAATATTTATTTTCTACATCCTAATATATTAGATATTACTGTACAATATATTATCTATGAATTAATTGTGTCATGTAATTCAAATTTACATCCATTAAATACATAAAACAAAGTCCAAAATAGGCAGGCATAGTATCACAGATATCCATTAGGTACACAAACGTAACATTTTTAATTTTTACATCCAACCACTTCAAATGAAAAACTGGTCCAAATGAAAAAATACCTACTTAAAAGCGATAACGCCGTTACATCTGGTGACGTAAAAATGTGCTTAATTGATACTTAAGTACAATATCTCCTCATGAAAAAATCTCATACACGTATGTATATGTAAAAGGAGATTTGAAGCTCACAGTGAGTCAAAAATAATTGTTTAGTTTTATTATTGTATATAAAGTATATCATTTAAGAATCACCTGCAAAAACTGAAGCAAAAAATTCCAGCAATGAAGATCCCATAATACATATGTATAATTATTTGTTTCCTAAAGCAGATTGTAATAATTACTAAGTTTTCTTCCGTTTTCTAAAAACACGAAAAAACGAATAATTGTTACATATACAAAGGTTACTAGAAAAGTTTTGCAATACAGCTTTGTATATTTAATTTTTTTAAAGTAATTTCCTCTACACTCAATACACATCTCCATCCCCCGAAACCAATCTTTAAACCAGTTCTGCCAAGTTTCACTAGGGAGTAAAGCACACTCGTTGTCTCAAGCCCGCAGAAGGTCCTCGTCACCGGAAAACCGCCTCCCTTTTAGCTTCATATTCACATGCGGGTGCACAAGAAGTTTCCCTGTCGTGGTCAAATATTCGGTGCAGGCTTTATCGCGGTGAACTGGAGCATTATCGTGATGGAGGAACCAGGTGTCCATTCTTGACGAGATTGTCCCTTATTAAACTTTTTTGGCATCTCCCGGCACCGAATCACATGTTGTGTTATCTGCTCTTCTTCACGTGCAAATGATCATGCAGAATCGAACGAATTGCTGGTGCATTTAGACCTGAAGTACCCTCTATCTGTTGGTAGGTCACTCGTCTGTCCTCGCCAAGAATTTTCGTCACAGTAGTAACGTTTTCCTCCGTAACTGACGTTCGTGGCCTTCCCGGCCTTTCAGCATCCTCCACAGTTAAATTTCCTGTTTGGAATTCTCTATACCACCTACTGCAAGAGCCATTTCTTCGAAGTACTGATCTATGTGTAAAGCACGCACGAAATTATAACGCAAAACTGCCCTTATCTCATTTCGTGGCCACGATGCCATCGCAAGCACTTTACACTCTCACATGGCGCGGCGGCTGCTATGCACGTATGAACATGTCTCAACATGCAGCAACAAGCAGCTTCCTACGATTCATTGTTGCGTCATATTGCGAAACTTTCCTAGTACCCTTTGTATAAGACTATCTACTACGTGCAAACATTACGACTTATTACCACGCCAACATTGTACGCAATGGAGGCTGAAAGGCATACGATAGAAGTTTAAAAAATAGAGAGTGTAGTTCATAAATTTTAATTGTTTAGTTATGTAGGAAAACCCCCAATAGTACTAACCAAGTACTACCCGCACGAAATTTCTGAGTTACAACAGATGAGATCTGAAATTCAAGTTTTTTCCAAATTCAAACTCGTCAGATTGGAAAATATCAAAAATGTATTTAAAATTGCGAAGGAATTTTTGGGGCCGTTCGAAATTATATTCTTAGCGGTGGTGAAATTTCCAAAGGTGAATGATCTTACAATATCAGTGATATGACATATCAAATAAATTTTGTTGATTGGCAATAAACATATTCATCTAGACAACTTCGAGTTTATTATGTGTTCAGTGTACCATAAGATATCGTATTTCAAAGTACGTATTATACAATTTATCATAAATCTAAGTATTAATATAATTGAATATAGTAAGAACAAGCTTCCAATCAATTAACGTAAATATTTTATATATACATATCTGGAATGTATAATGGTTTTCCAATGTAAATAAATTTAAATATTTTAAGAAAGCACAAAAGATAAATACGAGTGGAAGATTATAGATATAAATAATGATAAAATACTTAGATTAGTTTCCTAATTTAAATATTTTTGTCGATTGGTTATAGAAAAAAACAAAATTCAAAATTTCCTTAAAATACCATGATGTAAATTTCGATTTTATTTTATGTAACAATGAAGTTGACTCACTCGACTGCTAATTTGAAAAATATTTAAATTTATTTTTGCAATCAAATACTAAAATGTGCGGTAAGTTATATCAAAAATTTGAAAATAACGTATGTACACCACGTGGTATTATTTACGCATCTATGGCTTAGGCAACATAGAAAATAAAACAAAATTTTAGGCACTCTTTACATTTGACATTTAGGGTCTTTAAATGACGACGGAAATAAATAATCCTCACTGTCAAAATCATCTACATTTTTGTCTATACATTCTACTACTGCTCTCACTTTACAGCCAAGTAAATTACTAATGGCGGCGTTTTTCTCTTTTCTACTATCTTCATCTGTATTCTCGGTGTTTGTAGTATCAGGTGGCAAAATGACAATATTTCCTAGTATCTTATTTTGATCGGATACGTGGTTTTTTACAATAGCTAAATATGAATCTTGTGGTCTAGTAGTAGTTTTGTTCTTTTCGGCATAAATACAATTCCAACTAGAAGTTACTATTTCAGACAGCATTCTCTATCTAACATCTCTACACGAAGAAATCGAAAATAGAATCTAAGCTATAGTAAAAGACAAACAGTTGTTGTTATGCGTTGACATGACGACAGATCGTAAAAAAATTCAATTTTAAATATAATAGTACGTGTACTGGAACTCCCTAAATCGACATTGCCAATTTTATTAGCTAGCAAAAGGTCAGAAAAGTATACAGGTCAAGCGAATACATACGATAGCAGTGCTGAATATGCTAAACAATTTGAACTTTCAACCAATCAACTTTTTTGTATATAAGTAATGGTGCCGCGACAGTTCGTTCTGTAGATTAATCTCGTAAAGAAGACTGTCAGAGACTTTTACATATGACGGGTAATGTTGATCAAGAAATTTTGCTCTCACATTGGCCGTTACCGAGACAACCATGGCTATTCTCAGAATGATCGATTCAATAAGCATATAAGTTATCGCGAGATAGAACAATGTTTGAGTATTCATGTACAGTAATTCGTACAATCCTGCATGAACATTTTTGATTAAGGAAAATGTCTTCTTTTTGAGTATGGCATATCTTAACTGATAAATAAACAGTATGTCGAGTTCCATAGTATCACGAAATGTTCGAAAATCCAAAAATGAAACACCTTATTAGGTACATATCTATATGGATCTATCTACCTGTTGGGAAGAAAAAGATGGCCGTCTTTTTTATCATAGTTGTTGAAGCACTCCAAAATACTCGTCCTCACTTGACACCAGGCACTTCATTCTTTCAGTACGGCTTCGACCATTGCTGCAATAGCATACCGAGAATTTAGCAAGAGTCAAATAGACCCATACGACTTAGCTGTGTTTGCTGTGAAGAACGATCTATTATGCTATAAAGAAATCGTGTAAGAGTCATGTTCTAAATAAAATTTTAAATGTCTTATTTAAAGGTGTTCTATATTGCATATACGTCATTGTAATATAAAACCCAATATTTTGATTTCCTATAATACCCTATTTTTTTTTAATGAAACGGAAATTTGAGCCATCTTAATACCAATTATTTTAAAGAACTGTTTTATATATGTTAAATTGCTTTTAAGATTTAAATCTCCGCCCTGATATAAGTTCATACACACACGCTCTCACTTCTCTTTTGTAAAGATCGAAAATGAATACATGTAGTAAAAGTCCCGAATCAAAATTTCGAAATTTCCTCTCAAATTTGTGCCCTTTCCAGTTACTGACCGTATCCTGAGAGAACATTATTTAGTGTTATGGGATTGAGACGTGTACTATCTGCAGGTTTATAGGTATCATCTTCGTAAGCGGCCGACCATCTTCTTAGCAAATGACCGTCTGGAAAGCCAACATAATTCTTTTCAGAAAATTCGAATTTTGATACTCGAGGCGATTTAATCTATTGCTCTCATATTTGATTTGTCTAAATTATTGTACCATCCATATTCCTAATTTTAAAGGATGTATTGTTACTAGTCCAACCGCCTAATAACCAATTAGCTAATTATATACGTTGATTTCCGCCATCGATATAATTGTCTCTACCCTACATGATTTAAAGAGTTACTGTGCTGAAACTAACTTTCTTTTTTATTAGCCAATACTAACTAGTCGTTAGTTACGAAAAGATTTTTCGATTGCTGCTAATACTTACAAAATTCGTTTATATGTCTGCAGCTAAACATACTTTTGATTATTTAATAAAATAAACCAGAAAATATCGTTTTCATCTGCAAAAAAACCCCGAACAAATTCAAAGCCAATGCTTTCAAGTAACTTCAATTTCAAACTATTAATGTCTTTAGTTTAACTAAAGAGGAATTCGTTATAAATATTCTTGTAATTGCAAAAACAACTTTGCACTACAACCATGTTAATAACACCTATTCTAAAGAGGATATACGAATTCTCAACTTCAATCGAGGTATTGTTCTTATTACTACAACAAATACAATACAACCTTTACGTTATGTGTGTTCGTTTGTGTTTTCGTTAAACCACAAAAGAATGTTTCAACAAATCTCGTACACAAACAAGTGATTCTTTAACTAAATTGTATGTAGAAATATATTTGAAGGAAAATAAAATATTTTCGAATATAAATCTAACGACCATTGCGTTATTATTCAAATACGTATGTAAACAAATAGTCGAAAAAAGTACTTAACAATTCTAATTGACTTATCTATTCCCACATAATTACCAATACGACAAAGATTGATCACTGTTATTCACTGTCCAGTTAATTTTTTATGCAAATTTTATTTATTATTAATTTATATATGTGGGTATCCATTCCTCTTCGGCATGTCATTTGCATATGTGAAATAATAAAGTTAATAAATTTCGAAGCAATAATGAGCAGCAACGGCAGCCTTATGCGGCGATTTTTATCACGTTTGTCGTTATGTGTCTATTGCCTTTTAATTAATTTTAATACGTCGGTATTAAAAAAAGCCTTAACTTGGCGCACATGAAAGACCATCCGGGTGATACAACACATACGGTAGATCGACGTTTACGATTCCTCTTCGTCCACGTTAACTGCTAATAAAAAGAACATAAATGTCAAAGTGGCACATAAAACACGTTGTGCGTGTTTCAGAGAGATACGACAAGATCGGCCCGAGGGTAGATTGCCGTTCACAGAGATGAGTCTAGTATTATCGCATGGTTTTCTCTATTAATAATTACGATGACGGTGTGTATTTTTTCACGTAGTGAATGCAACATCAGTATTGTACGACAATTTAGGTACACTATTACAGGTATAAATAATACGCGGATGGATGAATTTTTCGTGGCGACGTTAATGGCCTTCCCCGAAATCATTTTAGTATGACAGATTGTGATAGAATATTTTATCAGATGCGATGCTGTAACGGACATTCCAGTACACACCAATTGATTTGTCAATTAGGCGTAGATTTAATTATTAATTTCTTCACCTGAGATAAGAAGAAAAAAGCATTACAATGTCGCAACATGGAACCGTTACTAAATTTTCTTTAAGAAAGTTTGAAATCCAGGGCATTATATCTCCGTTTTAACTGACTTTTTTTACGTTAAATCCGTTTAATTAATAGTAACTATCTTCTCAAATAGTTTCCTGGTAATAAAGACAAATATATTACGTCTGGATTATGATTTTTTTATGGATTTAGCTTAACATTACGGTGCCTAATTTTATTAATTAATTTTTATGGCAAACGTCTTAATAAAATTGAACTAACAAAATTTCTTTTTAACATATCTCATCACTCAACTTTTTAATAAGTCATTACCTACTGATTGTACTAAATTCATTTTCTTTAACATTCTTGTTCAACCTCAAACATTTTATTCACGAAGTATACTAGCTTTTTTTATAATAAATAAATGACATATTAAAACAAATTGTAAATCTTTGCCTCTGATTTTATACTTTTCCTAATCTTATTTCTAAAAATACACATCGTCTTATGCAGCCATAGAGCAGTACTATCTTAATTATGACATAATATACTTTCGATTTAAAAAAAAATCGAATTTGTTATTGAGAAAATTATTTAAAAAAAACTAAACCACATTGACAATGCAATAAATGACATGTGTTAAATTATAGTAAAATTTTTAACACAAAACGTTAGATTTATATATTTTATATTTAGTATAGCACGTAAAAGGAAATGAGAAAAAATATGCTCAAGCAATTTCTATCACAAAATACAAAACTTATCCCAATGTATTAATAAATAAGCGTCTTCTATCCCAATCCAGTAGAGCAAAGTATCTAGATATTCACTTGGACCAAAAACTTACTTTGAAAACCTATCTTCGATAAGCTAAAGTAATTGAGTCTATAACTCAGTAAACTCTACTAGGTTCTACGACGAAGCTCTCAGACATTAGTTATGAATACATAATATATAAAACTGTATAATATATAAATAACCATCCTGGACCCCAAACCAATAATGCATATCTGTCAGTGGCGGCTGGTCAGGTGAGGCAGGTGAGGCAGTGCCTCACCATCTAAATCTTGGAATTATAACAAGAATAATATGTATACTTTTAAAATTCTTTATAAATTAATTATCATCTTTTATTCAGAATTTATCTTATAAACAATAAGAAAATAGTTTTAAATAAACCGGCATTACAAGCAAAGTACAAATTTATCATTTCATTTTAATTCCGTGCGAATGTACGAGCGCGTATACTTGCCCCGACCAACTTCATGCTTGATCTATGTATATCCCTACTAAACACGAATATTTGAGGCCCGGCCACTCATTGCCTCTCATTGAAAATTTATAACGCACTACAGCAGTCAAAAAATTCTCAATTTCTATGGAAATTACAGTAAAGTATTAGCTACATATTTAAGATAACAAAGAAGAAAAAATATTCAAAAAGTTAATAGATTTTTCTAACTTTATTGTGAGATTTTTGAATTTTTTAATAATATAGAAAGTATTATTAATAGGATAAATTAAGTATTTATTTAATGATATAAAGATGTCTAAAGGTTTACATTCTTCTTGTACAGTTTCTCAATATTTCCTCCACGCAAATAATATGTTTTAAGTTTTAACAGGAGTATTTTTATTGTTTCAAGTAGATATTCTTTAGATATCAATGTATGTATGTATATATTATTTAGTCTGAAGCCAATTTGAACTGAGCCTCTCATCGAATCACAATCGCCGAACTACCGAATATACTCGAGGCTGACATTCTCGGCCCGAATCGCAAATAACAGCAGTTAAAGTTGGGGGAATAACAAAGTTAGATTAAATATTTTAATATTTGTTTAGTGATATTTTCAGTGATTTAAAAATTGTGAATATGGATTTAGAAAATGTAAGAAATACACAAGACATTGTAGATTTTTTAATAAGAAATACGTTCGTTGTTCTATCGGTAGAAGATCAATTATATGTCAAAAACCTTCCAAGACCAAACCCTGATTTATCAAAATGTCTTACAATACACGGTAAGTCTAACAGAAATTTCAATAATTCGTGGTATAACAAATGTAATTGGTTATGTGGTAGTATAAAAAGAAACAGATTATTTTGTTGGGCATGTATAATTTTTTCCACAAATACAGATAGTATTTGGAGTAAAACGGGTTATTTTGATCTTAAAAACTTGTCGCGATCAGTAGAAAAACATACTAAATCCAAACATCACATTTTAGCTACTTGTAAATTACATATGTTCGGAAAATATAATATCGCGGATGCGATAGATAATGTGAGGCGCAATCAAATGGAGAATTACAATAAAGAAGTTAGCCAAAATCGAGATATATTAAAGCGTTTAATTGATATTACTATATTTCTTTGTACACAGGAATTATCTTTCAGAGGACATAATGAAACAAATACTTCTGCAAACAGGGGAAATTTTAAAGAACTTGTTTTATTAACGGCAAAACATGATACCATTTTACAAAAATTCTTAGATGATAGCTCTGTATTTTTTGGCACATCGAAAACAATTCAAAACGAATTAATAGAATCAATTAATTTTATTGTAAAGAAAAAAATAGATTGTGAAATTTTTAATTCAGAATATTTTTCATGGCAAATAGACGAAACAACAGATATAACATGTAATTCGCAATTGTCTATTATTGTAAGATACACGATCGAGGGTAATATTGTTGAAAGGTTTTTAGGATTCTTTGATGTAAGTTCAGGTGGCACCTCAGATGATTTATTTAAATTGTTAACTAATATTTTTGAAAAATTTCAGTTTAATAGTAAACTAATTGCTCAAACGTATGACGGAGCGGCAGTTATGGCTGGGCATGTGAACGGTTTACAAACAAAAGTTAAAGAAATAGCTCCTCAAGCAATATTTACACACTGCCATGCACATATCTTGAATTTAGTGTTAGGAACATCTTGTAAGTCCATAACGTCTGTAAGAATATTTTTTTCAAATTTGTCAGGGTTTTCATCTTTTTTTTCCAAATCCACTAAGAGAACTCATGTGTTAAATTTAATCTGTCAAAAACATATACCATCAAACGCATCTACTCGTTGGAATTTCACTTCTAGGGCTGTTTTTACAATTCATGCGAACAAAAATAAGTTAATGGAAGTTTTTGATTTCATTGCAGAAAGTCCTGACTTTGATAGCATATCTATACGAGAAGCTTTTGGATTAAAAAATCTTCTTCTGGATAATGATTTTAATTTTCTTTTAGATACTTTTAAGTTAATATTTGGACAAACTGACGTTGTATTTTCAATATTACAAAACAAACTAACTGATGTTATTTATGCCAGAGATCGTTTACGTTTTTTGCTTGATAAGTTTAGAGAATTTCGGGAGTGTGATACATATTTCAGTACTGTATACGAAAATTCGGTGTCTGACGAATCTGTTGCACATAAAAGGCGTAGAATTGATGACGTTCCAGATACTAAACAAAATTATAGAAAATTATTTTTCGAAATTCTAGATACGTTTATTAGTCAAATTGAAATTAGATTTATTGATTTAGAAAAACTTGCTTTTTTTGATTTATTAACAGAAAGTAAATTTGAAGAATATTCGAAGGCATTTCCTCAGAGGCTCTTAAATAATTTGTTTGAACAATATAAATTTTTTGATCAAATTCAATTAAAAAATGAATTAGCTGTTATTTATAGTGACATGCAACTCCTTGGTAATTCTAAAACACCATGTGAAATGTTAAGATTTATGCACGAACAAAAGTTAGCCATCTGTATGCCAGAACTTTTTAAATTGCTAAGTATAGTAGTTACCATACCGGTAACTTCCGCGTCCGTTGAGCGAAGTTTTTCCACATTGAAACGTATAAAATCGTATGTTAGAAATACAATTGGACAACAAAGACTTAGTAACTGTGCACTAATTGCAATCGAAAAGGAATTGGTTAAAACGATGACGAGGGATGAACGATTTTATAATGATGTAATTGATTATTTTGCTAACACAAAATACCGGAGGATACCTTTGCTATACAAGAAGTAAAATCTATTAAATGTAATTCTACGTGCAATGCCAATAAAGGAAATTCTCTGTATTTTAAAATATTTTCATTTTGCATGTAATTTTGAAATTTTGTTATTGGATTGTTGTTGATTTATATATATACATATATATGTATATATTTGTTATATTATTAAATTTTATATTATAATAGGAATGTATTTATTTTTTATTTTTAAATCCTAGAAGATTGAGTTCTTATTTTTTAGAATATTTATTTTCGTTTCACAAGGGTTTGCTTTGAAACTTCGTTTTCCCTTAAAAATCGAATGGGGCGCGATATAGGGCTCAGTTCACGTCTGGCAGCCCTGTTTGTACTGGAAGCCCTATATATATATATATAAATATATATAAACTGTTTTTATATGTAGTAGGTATATAGAGTTTATTAATCAATTGTAAACAATTTTGAATATTTATTATTCTATCTGCCTCACCATGTCAAATACTCACGAGCCGCCACTGATATCTGTGTATTTACTTGTATCAAAGACTTATTTGGAAAACTTATATCTTCAACAAGCTAAAGTGAATGAGTCTATAGCTCAACAAACTCTACTGAGCTCTACGATGAAATTCTCAAATATCTGTTACGAATAAATTATTAGTTTATAAAATGTTGAAACCGGCATGGTATTAAGGAATACTACTGTAGGGCAATACCAGTAATTCAAACATAGAGGTACTCTAAAAATTATAATCGAAAACACTTAGAATGGTTGTCAATGCCTCAAGATATGTTACCAAAGAGGTATTACATCGTAACTTACAAATGAAATATGGTCCTGAAGAAATAAAAGAGCGTGGTATTAAATACCAAGAACTTTTGGAAGTTAGCCCAAACGCTGGCGCCATTACAGTTAACGGTTGACAAAAATGAGAAGAAAAGATTTAAACTGCCTGATCTAATTCATAGCTATTAAATAGTAAGTTTAAATACATTGGCCAAAAGTATTTCTATAAATATCAAATATGTTCATGTATAATAAATTTGATAGCTATGATCAGCAAACAACTTACATTATCGGCTGAGTGTTATCCAATTTGCTTATTGTACTTCGTAGGGCATATGGCAAACCCCTCAATAAAATTTTAAAAAAAGAGGATATTGTTAGATATCACAGCAATCAAATTATTTTTTTAACTTAACTAGTCGTGTAACTTAGTATCATAAGGTGGGGCTGTAACTATAGCCCTATTGGAAAGTGCTGCTATTTTTGAAAATGGCATCGTGTATTAGTTTGAAGTTTGGAGAAGGTTATTGGACATTTGGACATTTTTTCGAAAGAGCCGTAGGTAACGCTATTACGGTTAACGGCGACCGCTATAGAGTCATGCTGACTATTTTTTTCTTATCGGAAGTGGACGATCTGCATTTGGAGGACATGTGATTCCAACAGGACGGGGTCACTTGTCATACTGCACGCGACACAATGCGTATTTTGAAGGATGTCTTCCTAGCGCGTGTAACCTCGGGTTTCGGTGATTTAGCTTGGTCAGTCAGATCTCCTGATTTGACTGCCCCGGGGTTCTTCCTCTGGTGATATTTGAAGTCGTTGGTGTACGCGAACAAGCCCCGCAGATTAGAGGAGTTAAAGAATAACATTCGAGCCGAAATTGACGTGACACAACAAATATTGCGCACAGTTATACAAAATGTAATCAAAAAAGGTTGAAGGAACACGTATCTTTTGAAGGAACAAGATAAAGTTTTTTGTAAACATTTTTGTACTATGAATGTGAAGTATTATAAAAAACCATATACATATGGAAATGTTCCAGAATTTCAATGTATATGTAATGGAGTACAAGATAATAAGACTACAAACACTCGACGTTGATGAAAAAATAACGAATTTAAAAAGAAACATAAGTAAAGAACCCAAAATAGCAGTCCATAATAGATGTTAAGGTTCCATCAATTATTGAATACAATATGCAACTAAAATAAAATAAATAGTAGACTATGAATAGTGTAAAGTGAAAATAACGTATTATGAATTTTTTTAATGGCTTTAGCTTCATAAAGGAAAATTAACGAAATCAATTTTGAAGTCACGGTATATTGTAACAATACAATTAATGTTCATAATATTTAATTTCGTAAAACAGATTAAAAAAAGAAAAAAGGAAATTTCATGTTTCACGCAAACGTATTCCTTACAAATCGTGTTTCCTCAAACCGAAAACGTTTCGTACAGCAGTCCGCATGCATTAATACTGCACGCCATGTTACTATTTTTAAAGGCCATAGCGGCGTCAACTACGAAAGCTTGAATGAAAACGCGAGTACGTTTCGGATAATAGATGGCACTGTATTTCTGTGACGCTCTACACCGGCGCCTGCCGAGATGATGCATAGACCACCCGAGCTGGACGTATTTCATGGAACCCTAGCAATTCACAGTTCGGTTATCGCGCCTAGACGATGTCCAACATACAGAGAAAAATCAGCTGATTATTTCAATGTTTAATTCCATTTATACCCTTTATTTATAGGGTCGTATGAACATGTAAATGTTGTAACACTTATAACTTGTGTTATTTAAATTGCATTATTTGTTTATTCATGCTAAATAATAGTATCAAAATACTCATATTTAAAAGAAAAAGCTATTGTTTGCTAGTGTGTACAGGGTAATATATAAAAAGGAAAATCAGATTAGAAACGAAGATAACTATACTGACTTCAGAAATATTTTTTTAATGTGAAAAGTATGGATTATTCATATATTAAGCTTGACCTATTTTTCATTTTTAAACATTTGCATTTGGAATTAATAATTATATATAGCTATATAACTAAGATCTATACGGTGGGAAATTAATGAAAATTAGTATTCTTTGCTATGTCAGTGTTGCTTAAAATCACAGAAATTAATTAAAAATGTCTGTGCTAGAGGAATAATCGAACCTGCCGTTAGCTAAACGACTGCTTTCCCATTTTTTAAAAGACTCGAAACTGTACTGCCGGGCGGCCTAATTAGTAAGGCAGCCGTCTAGCAAACGGTAGATAGAGGTTCGAGTCCTTCTCCAGAGCAAAAATTTTTAGTTAATTTCTGTGATTTTAAGCGATGATAGTGGGAAATACAAACTTTCATTTGCATTTGGAGTCCCGCTGTTCCTTAAAATTTTCAAAATTTGTGCATAAAATAAATTTTTTTAACACATTAATTTAAAATAATTCATAATCTCAACTGTTCAGAGGGAGATACAAATTTAAAATAAATATATTTAAATCTTCGTATTGCTGCATAATAAATATGCGTCTTTCTATTTTTACTATAATAACTTCTGGTGAAGAATATGAAACTGTCAATATTTTGGGAAAATGGTAAAAAATCGAAAATTGGACACAGTAAAATAATTAATATTTAGTTCTAAAGAAACACATGTTAACAATAAAACTAACTATTCTAGTGCGTATGTCCAAAATGTGCATTTGCAAAGCATTTTATGAAGACTTCATATCAGTCATAAAAATCTTGACAATATAGTAAAATTAATAAAATTAGTTGCTACAAAATTCCCTACAAAACAACAAAAATCTACAAAAATTATTATTGAATGATGCTCTTTTAAGTCAACTATTTGTTAGTAGTAATACTGTTGATGAGGTCACTTTTCAGTCATTAAAGAACGTGTGGTAATGGATAATGCAAAACTAAGGAAGGGCCAATTAGCAGCTCCAATAAACCTTTCGAAAATTAAGATTTTCAAGGACTTCTACAGAAATATTTTGGAGCAATAGAAAACAGTAAAGAAAAGGCAGGTCTCACGAGTACTTTCGGCATTTCAAATGTTTTACCGAACATGATAAGAGATATATACCACAAATTGGTTATAAGAGATGAAACGTGGATTCACACTCGTGATAGAGCATTGAAGAGTCGATGCAGGAGTTCCAATCAGCACAAAAAGTATAAAGCACTATGCAGGAAAAGTAGTGATAGCCATTTTTGAGACTATTGGTTTATTGTATAAAGAAGATTATATAAAAACTATATAAATAATGGTACCATGACATAATAAAATCTTCCTCGCGACTACCAAAACCATTTACATACGACACTAAAGATACTAAAAAATAACAATCAGTAAAGCTAATTCTGCGAACACAGTAAAGTACAACAGCAGGAGTGTATTACGCGAGATTAAAAAACAAGCCATGTTTTATTACCCTATGACCAATGTGCCAAGTAAAGAATTGCAAAAACTGCTTGTGACTTAGAAAAAATTAAACACCTCCTTTATAACCTTATAGTCACAAAACAACTTTTTGTTTCCGAATTTCAAAAAAACACTGACGAAAATTTGAGAATAACATTGAACTTATAGTAGTTATTGGACATTTATAAAGCCGTAAAAGTGTTCGTAAAAGTTTACTGATGTTATTGAAACCTGCATTTAAAAATTAATTTTTGTTGCTGGCCTTGTCGATTCTTCCCTATCCGGGAATATACAAAATATTCTTGTACTGTAGTAAAAATTTATAGCAGGTTTATTTAATTTTCATTCTAATTAACACATAAATAATATCAAACAAGGAAGTAGAAATAACTTAATTTAATGCTCAGTTAAACGTAGGTTGTAATGCGATAGTTTTTGGAACACAAATTTAAACCAGGGACTATTGTAAAGACAGTTTCAATCTTTAAACATTGCCTGTCCTTAATATAATACAACCACACGTAGCTAATTCAATAAAAATAATCTTAAGTAAAAATTAGCAGTCCCGTAGTGTAGTGAGCATTAATTAACTTATCAGCTATATCAGTTATCGTATGTGGGTGCCTAGGCAGGAAAACAAAACGACAACGATATAATTTAGATGTACATACTTTGATTCTGCAAAAAGGACCTTAATATCGAATTGAAGATACAGCCGAAGTGATAAGAAAACGATACGATCTATACATGGATCGCGGAATTATTTCTTACCGTTCCTTTTTAAGTTTCTTTCACCTCTTTCGTGGAAAACATGCGTGATGATATCATCAAATACGATTATGTTGAAAAAAATCGTGCCT
The DNA here is from genome assembly GCA_031893035.1 of Dermolepida albohirtum. Lineage (NCBI taxonomy): Eukaryota > Metazoa > Arthropoda > Insecta > Coleoptera > Scarabaeidae > Dermolepida > Dermolepida albohirtum. The sequence goes on from JAVIWB010003690.1 coordinate 275,337, forward strand.
CACGAAAGGACATTCGAGTTGCACACCCTAATCCTAGAGGTCGTTCTTTCACAAAAGAAAACTAAACAAGAAGTTTACAAGGAAGTCATCACTATTATCACAACACATTAAAAATATTAAAGTAAATTATTATTTATGGACATTAATGGCCACATAATTTATCGCAGATCGTAAATTCCAGGTGTTTAAACGATTTACTTCATGTTACGTATTTTATTTTTCCCTCACATGTGTTAATAAAATTAGAATTATGTCAGTGGCAATTACATACATAAATTGAAGTGTATCATTACTTACAACTATGATAATTAATATAATCTGGTTTATGTATCTTTGCATATAATTATTCAATTTGTGACAATTTGTGAAATAAAATAAAACTTGTTTTGATCAATCAATTGTAACAAGCTTACAATAAACTATTTCCTTTAGTTGATGTATGCAGTTTATTTATTTATCGTGTTTTTTTTAGGTTTATGTTAGGGAGAAAATTATGACCAACATGTTCGTTTCAAATTTCACACAATATTCAACGTGTTTCAAAAAGAATATACTTATTACAAAGTATTATTTTGTCCAAACTATCGATCGCTGCGCCTCGGCTCGGCTATTGGAGAAACAAATACATAGTCTAGTTTATTTAATAGCCGCTAGATGTCAGTTGTCTTCTATTTTTCTTGGTAACCGTCGTATGTTTAAAATGGCTAAACAACAGCAGAAATCACTTTGTTTTCTCGAGTTTGCTAAGTGCAATTCCGTGATTACAGTGCAAAGACATTTCAGGTTGAGCTAGCAAATTGATCCTCCGTATAGGTGGAACATTGGTAGATGGTATCAACACTTTGTAGATATAGGATGTGTATGTAAAGGAAAGAGTGCTGGCCGCCCTCGTGTTTCTGAAGAAAATGTTGCACGAATTCAAACTGCTTTCCAACGTAATCATTCAAAATCAACTCGTCGTGCCAGTCGGGAGTTACAACTGCCTATAACAACAATTGGCGTGTTTTGAGACGTCGGTTGGTTATGAAGCCGTACAAGTTACAATTGTTACAAGCTCTGCGTCCTGATGATAAATGGAAACGTGTGGCATTTCGTAACGAGATTCATGATGCTATTGACAATGATAACACTTTCGCACAACGCATCGTGTTCAGTGATGAAGCGACTTTTCATGTTAATAGTCTGGTAAACAAACATAATCTTCGAATATGGAGTCCACAAAACCCACATCCAGCCATTGAACATGTACTAGATTCGCCTAAAATCAATGTGTTTCGTGCGATATCCCGATCATCTATTTACGGCCCGTTCTTCTTTGATGGAAACACGATTAACGGTCAGCAGTATCTCGCTATGTTACAAAACTGGTTGTTTCTGAAGCTGCACTAAGACAACATTTTTCAACAAGACGGGGCACTCCCTCACTGGAGTCGCCAAGTGCGTGAATATCTGAATGAAACTCTACCGAACCGTTGGATTGGTCGTCAAGGAGCTGGGGTCCACGATCACCGGATTTGACACCCTGTGACTTCTTCCTGTGGGGTTTCGTTAAAGACAACGTTTATGTGCCACCACTCCCACAGAACCTGGAAGAGTTGAAGAACCGGATCCGTACTGCCATAACATCAGTGACGAAGAATATGCTTGCCCGAGTATGGGAAGAATTTGAGTATCGATGTGATATTGTTCGTGTCGCTGATAGAAGACATATTGGACATCTGTAATCTGAACTTGAGAGGTTCGTAAATGTGTGTGTAATGTTTCATATTCGTATGTCTTAAAGTTTAATAAATATACACATGTATTCGAAATACGTATATTCTTTTTGAAACAACCCGTATTTTAAATATTAGGTTGGTTTACATAAAGTTTCGTATTTGGTAAAATAAAATTTCAAGGTAGTATAGCTTACAGAAATTAAATTTTATGATTGAAGATAGCTTTCACCTGCTTTAACTTACTTTTATCTACAAACAATAAGAAAATATATATCATATCATGAAATATCTAAACTTCTGATGGTTTCCATGGCACCCTTAATATATTCTTCACTAAAATATTCTTTGCCTTTCTAAAAAAGCGTACCCCGATTGCGGAAATGATAGCTTTATTGAACATTCCTTTACTTCACTTTGTATAAAGCGCAGGTGCAGGCTGCAAAATTCCCTGAGTAATCTGTCACATGTTACACTAATATTGCCAGACATGTGAAGGACATATGCCTTGATAAATTTGTTAAAAGATCGCATGGCAGCTACATAAATACGCTTTTAGCACTTCATTCGAAATAATAGCCACAAAACGATAAAGATTAGATAAGATAGACCTAGTACTCAGATGGGTTTAAAAGCGAAGTAGCACCAAAGTAGGGTTACGAAAGTTTCAAAATAGCCCGTATTCATTCTGGTTTTCTTTGGAGAAATATGAGTTTGTATTTTAAGCAAAGGTTTATGCAATTCTGAAACTGTGCGAAATGAATATAATAGGAGGACTTACTGTTATAAGCAAATTTACATTCTTACCGACAACTAAACTGGACTAAGAACTTTAAAGAGCCTTAAGTTTTGTTCAAGCTATTATGGAAATGCTACGAAAAATTCAAAGAACTGGCTCGGCGAAACATAGTAAAGCTGCTATGGGTGCCGGAATACTGAGGAATCACAGAAAACAAATGCAAATGTTTTAACACATATGAGAGTATTAATTAAAATATACTAGAGTCTCATTTGTCAAAAGTAATCGGTATAAATTTTCGTAGATTCTATTTTGAAGGTTTAGCGAACATTTACCAGCAGATAAACACAGCGTAGAAGCTTTCGATAAACTACAAACTACTTTGTAATAATATATTTTCATTTGATTATTTACTATATTTTAATTTTATCAGTTTTCTACAAAATGTGACGAACTTGCTTAATAACGAAAACGAGGTAACAAAATATAAAACCTATTAAAGAAAATGTTGAATTGTGACCACTGAATTTAAATTCAAACTTTCGTAACAAGTAGTGAATTATGGTTACAGCTTTTCCGTTATCTTCCAAACTAAATTCTGATTAAGAATTCCAGTGTTTCTAATATTGCGTTCCGATGAAAAAATGTGTTATCGTAATGTTTTTTGCCTTCTCCAAGATTATTTTAATTAATTTTAAATATTTATTATACGCTCAGAACTCTACCTCTATTTTCGTATGCCGTATTTCAAAACAATTTCTTTGTTCGTTCAAATATTTATCTAATTGAGTAATTTTAGTTTCTATGCATTATTTGGATGACATGCACAAGAGAGATTCTAGTTTTATTCTTTTTTTCGATGCGGTATTTTTAATTCCATTAGCTAAAATAATTGCATTTATTACATTTTGTAAACGTAACTTATACAGTGACAGTCTATGCGAATATTAACTTTCTATTCCCGGTTTATTATACATTAAATATGTATATTGCTTCTTCATAGGCTTTTCTTTGTATTTTCAAAAACGTCTTCTTGCATTCTCCTTATTTTGATCACTTCAACAACGGAAGATATGTAACGTGGGATCAGATTTTGATTAAACTTTGTGAATTACTAAAAAGCCTATGTCTTAAAAAAGAGTCTATTGCTTCAAGAAAAGTTACGAAGTTAGGAGAAAAGATTTACGCAAACTATGAACTTTATTGAAAATATCCAGAAACAGAGTAAATAATTTTTCAAAACCAAATATGGGAAGATATTTATTTTTCCGAAGTCTAATTCTGAAATCAATAATTGTTAATGTTTTTTTCAATTACCTTAAATACGCGTTTAAGAGAAACTATTTTCAAAACACTCTGAAAAACCTATAACAGTAAATTATTTATTACTTATGAATTAAAAATAAAATTTAAAATTTATCCTTTAAATGGTTTCGCGACGTGAACTCAAATTCGTACATATTTCATTAAAGATATCTATTAGTTACGAGATCAATTAGGAAAGTTGTATACCTCACAATTAAGAAAAAGGCTATGATTCTTAATAATTTAATATTTCAACATAATTTCCATACTTCAACTTATTTTCGCGACTTCACCTGCAACGACTTTATTCGACCAAGACGAAATGTTTCCTCTTGGTCTTCAAAATAGACATGAGTTTCCTCATTCAATTGGCTACCATCTGCAAAATGATGCTCGTTGAGATGTATTTTTAAGTTTCTATTTAAAAAGAGCTTGGACTAAGTCACACTTGGAGTATATGGTAGGTGGTCCAGCTTAAAGAAATTATACTAGCGGAGGATGAGTTAAGGTTTGGCTGCCTTGTGAACTCTCTTATTGTCACGAAGAAAGAGAACTTGTTTTTGACGCAAATATGGAAGTTTTTGGTCTATATCCATACTTAAACTTGTTATGTATTTCATAAGTAGCTTGTGTTAATGTAGCCTTCTTTGCCATATAGTCACAAAAATTATGGCTTATTTTTGATGGCTTCACGACCCCACCTAAACAGTTTCGTCAAAAATTTCAGTTTAAAATAAGTTTTAGGAGAATTCTGTTGCTTAATCAGATAATGAATCAGATATGATGACACTGCCATGTTCTGATTTTACAAAATTCACTTTTTAATTTTTAAAAAAGTAGGCAACAATTAGTTGTTCCTATAATGTAACTTTACAAGGAACAATGCAAAATATGATATCAAACGTTTTTTTAAACGCTTTCGTATAGTTCTAAAAGATTCTAATTTGTAAACGCTTCCAAATTTGTGGTCAAAATCGTCTTTTAAATATTAAATATTCCCACATTTGAGACAGAATAGGCAAGGTGACATAATTTATTAAAACTATTATTATTAATATTTACGAGAAAGATATGTTTATTTTTCCGAAATTATCTGCATTTCTTGAGTTATTTATGGCCGTTAATATCATTAAACAGAAACCATGAGGAATAATTTACGGTTATTAATATCATTAAATAGAATAAGTATACATTTTCTGCAATAATTACCACTGTAAATGTAAGAAAACGTTTGTCATTCAACATTAAAAGCTTGTTATTTAAATAAGCACATCGTTTTATTTCACGATAGTATATAATTTTATTATATGGGTAATTACATATACAAGTACTTAGTTATTCATTAGCATCGTAGTTAGAGTATTTCGGTAAACAAGTATAGCGGTTTCAAAATAATTTTCAGTTCTTTACGTAGGTTTTAAATCCAGTTATTGCGGAAAGAATTGTACATTTTTAAAGTGACATAGACACAGGAAAACGCCAAGGACGATTTGTCTTAGCATGTCCACTGTCCAAAGTATAATGTAAAAGTACCAAGATCCAAACTTGTTTAAGATATCGGCAGGATCGGAACGAAGGAAGGAAGCCAGACATATAACATAAATGTACTGGACAATTGGACGAATATTGCTTTGCAAATTTACTTTACGGCAAAATGGGTTCAGTCCCTCCCCATAGCATAGACTTGCAAGGTTAAGTTTTGCTGGGAGGGCGAGTGTTCTTCAGCCATATATTCAGAGATTTCAAAGCAGGGCTCCTGGCAAGCCAAGTAAATCTCTAGTTTTCATACTCTATTTGAGGGCTTATAAACAATCCTAGATGCATGAAACCCAGCGTTGCAATGTGTTAAAGCTAATCTCTCGTCCATATTCATAATAAATATCATGTCTACATATTAATATATAGTTTCTGTTATATAATGGTGAGGTCTAAATATTTATTTCGCTTAAATTCAACATCGTTCGTGATATAATTTAAGGCTATACCATAACAGATCGTCCACTAAAAGCTGGACGTTCGCAAATACTCACTTGGGCATATTCTTCGTGGGACCATCTCAATGGAATAAGTTAGGGAGACGTCTAAAACGTTATATTCCTAATTCAAACACCTTTCAAGAGTTGAAAGACTTATTGATGCATTGATACATGGAATTCTTCTTTAGGAAGTGATCACGAACTTAATTCAACGCCTACCGTATTGATTCCAATCAACTACAGATGCAAGAGGTGGAAACTCAAGCTATTAACGATTTGTTCAGTTTATAATCAATATTTCATAAAAAATTTATTTTAAAAGGAAACAAAAAAGAAGTACTGAAAATACCGCAGTCCCAAGTGTTTCAGTTCAAAATGAACCAAATCAGTCGATACCACGCCGTTGTGTAATGCTGTTGGCTTTCAAGATCAAATTAACTCAAGAACTGAAGACTCTTTTATCATTTAAAGCCCCGAAACTTCTCGTATTGAGTTCTGCTAAAGTTTAAAGAACATCCTGAATTTCAAATAAAAATCATCTTCAGCGATGAAGTTCATTTTTAGCTTAATGGTTTTGTCAATAAGCAAAATATGCGTTATTGGATAGCAGCAAACCCGCGTTTGCTCCAAGAGACTCCATTGCAATCACAAAAAGTGACCGCGTGGCGTGGATTTCATGCCGGAGGTGACGAAATTGATCGTCATATTTACAGTCAATGGAGTTCTCTATCGTGCCGTGTTGGAAGTCTATCTTTTTGTATTTAAATGTAACATGTGTACTGCACCTGGACCAATATTTCAATTATTCTGTTTTATTTAAATACAAAATTTTCCTTATTCAAAAACCCGATATTAAATATTTTAATATTACCATATCTATAAAGACTTTTTTCTGTTTAATTGGTGTCAGTTTCAATTTAATTTATTGCAGAATGTAAATACAATGGTAGTCACTTAAGGTTGATATTATATATTACTCCTTTCCACATTAATTTTCGTATTCTGTGCGCCAAAACGCACACTCTCTCAGAGTGTGCATTTTGGCTTTCGACTTTACAGATCGTGTACGGCATTTGTTTCGTGCAAGTTTTTGCCGTAGTTTTCCAGGTGGGACACTGTTTAATTATCTGCTGATGATGACAACTTAGTTGTCGAAATACGTATACAAGGGGTTATATATCAATCTAAGTATTTGGTGGTTTAGCTTAAGAAAAAATTAATACGCATCAGTGCACTTACATTAGTACTATTAATAGATGCAGCTTATTTGGTTTGGAAAAACTTACACGTACAAAACGTTGTTGTAATATAATGTAATTAAATAATATTTCCGAAGACTTTAAACTATTGTCGTCTCTTCTAGTATTTTCATCGCCGCAAAATCGTTTTTGCAGGATAGAATTTCAATTGAAAATTGCTGTAATAGTTCTCGGTCTAAGTCGCGGAAATAACGGCTGGATCAATTTAAGGGGTGGTTAGTTTACCATCCACAGGACAAGGATAGTATTAATTACCTCAGGATTAATATGTATTGATCGCGACCACAACTCATTGGGACAATTCTCTTATTATTTTAGGGGTAGCGGAGTATTCGGAATACGGCTTGACTCCCAATTTCTGACCGAGTATAGTTTAATCGCTATTTTCAACATCAATCGATAAGCGATTGCATCTAATGCACAATTAATAAGTTTGAGACGTAATATAATAATTTTAGATTCTAAGAAAAATAAATATAATTAAAATAATAAGTATGTAGTTGTCACAATAAATTATTAATCGCTTTCGCACACAGATTTTACTATTATAATATGTTTAAATTATACTCGAATTATTGCGAAACATGTTCCAGAAATTATTATAATTCTTTCGCTATGTTGTTAATTGTTAAATTATTTACAGAAAATATAAGAATGATATGACATAATAAATTGTAGCTCTAAAAATGCAAGTCACTACTTGTCCATTTAGAATATTTGTATTTAATTTCCTAAAATAAAATATAAAGATTCTTTCAGATCGTATTCCCCTTATGGGATCGGTAAACGAGTTTATTACAACTGTACAACGCGATTTTTTAAATTCCGTCTAAGATTTTTCTCCGTTTGAGTCGACCGCGCAACATAAGCTTCTACATCGACACATAACGGTACGTATTATGCAATGCTTTAAGAGTCGAAAAATAGATTCTTTATTTCGAGTTGTAAGTGAACGACCTTCACAAGGCCTCTTTTTGCTTGTAAGATTCTTTCATGAGGAGGAAATGCAAGAGATACAAGAAAATCGTCAATGAATGCAAAAGTGCATGTTACTGTAAAAGTTAACAAGGTCATTCTTAAAGATAATGTAATCTGTTTTTTTTAGCCGAGACGAGCAAGCAGGTAAAAATTCGTTATAAAAATTCATGCAAGCACCTCTGCAACAATATCTTTACAACTGCTATAATGACAATGGTACCTTGGTCCATAATGGCTTTATTACTGTAAAAATTAACGTGCCTTGAAAAACTCCAAATATTTACGCAAAGATGTTATATAAACGTAAGTGACTAGATGTAATAGATATTTTTTTCTAAATAAAAACAATTGGATATATATTTAACATAATTGAAAATAAGCTATTAAATAATTTTATACTCAATAATTATAGGATCGCTCCTGTGATAAAGAAGATGTACAACTGATATTTATCATTACTAATAATTGTGTAATAATTCAAAATATGGATAGTAATGTCATCACCATTCGTCCGACACCTTCAATCGATATAAAGCAGAATATGTAGATAGCGGATTAATTTTTTTATATAATTTCTATAAATTAATCTATAATATAATTTTATATTTTGATATATTTAAAATAGTAATTTTGCAGAAAGGGGGATGGCTATAAGAAATCGCTTTTCAAATTCATTCTTAACCACTTTCGCGTCAAAGAATTTGCTGTTGATGAAGCCTGTGGTTGATTAACTTAATCACGAAGGTTCTTCCTTACACTATGTAACATAATGATATTCAAAGATCTAGATCTTAGTGTACGATGCTGTTTGGTATATATTTTTTTTAATCACTGAAGGTTGATATATAACCCCTATCCACATTAATTTTCGTGTTCTGTATACGTATTTCGATAACTAGGTTGTCATCATCAGCAGACAATTAAACAGCGTCGCATCTGGAAAACTACGCCAAAAATTCTCACAAAACAAATTCCGTACACGTACATTTCAACCGTAAGTGATTAAAAATATAGATAGACATTTATTTATTTAGGGCAAGAAACGTCCAAAGAACATGAATTTATTTAAGCAAGAAAATTTGAAAAAATTGCTTGAGAACGTTGGCATACAAGTTTAAAGTAAGCCCAGAAATTATAGATCGAAATTGATTAAAAACGAATATGAAATATTTGAACGCCAGTCTGCGCCAAAATACGTTAGGAGTCAAATTATGAAAATGTATTTTTGTAGATGGCGGCAAGACTTCAATTTTTCGTAGCTTAAACATGCTTGGAAGTGCTAAATATTTTACAAGTAATTAAACAACAATTGACTCTTCTGTACTCTATAATAAAAGAGAAAAATTCCAAAAAAGAGGCTGGTTTTGATGGATTTTTTTAGTGCAGAAATTGTCAATACAGTTATTCGTGACTCTCAAATAGCAGCTCTTCAGATGTACATGTAAGGGTGTAAGTCTAAACTGTTTAAGTTGATAAAAAAATATATAAATGATGACCATATATTTCGGCTCGATTTAACTCATTTTTACTATGCAAAAGCAACGTTTTAATAATTTAAAACCAACAACGTAAGCTGTTCGCCTGTAAATTATAATCTCCCTTATTCCCAAAGCTTGCCCAATTAAAAAAATCTAGTCTGCATTGTTACGGGCAGTGTATGACAATGTTTGAGAAAGTTAAAAATCAAGAGCAATTGAAACACCGAATGAACCAAAAATAAAATCGACTTCAAAATTGTCCGAAGAATTCTGACGAATATTGCTAGTCATATAACACGACCCAGATAACATTTCGAGCATGAAAATCTCACTTAATATAAAAAATAATAGTTCATCTAAATTAATTTAAATTAATCCTAAGTCAAATTAAAAGATATTTTTCAATTTCCAAATTTTACGGAAGTCAAATTTGTTTTGCTACTACAGGAAGCCCTAATTGATGCACAATTTTTATTACCACTTCCTCAAGATACTTTTTTATACAGAATTAATTTGAATTTTCCATTTTTTAGTTTTAACTACTAAATTAAATTATTTATGGAACATTAAATATGCTTCGAAACTTTTGAACAGGTTTTTTTCTCCTCTTTACAATGATATAGCACACGCATTATCTATTCTTAAAAAATTTTTTTTAATAAAATTAATTTAGAAAACATTGCAACAAAAAGTAGTCTATGAAACATAAAAGAAACGTGCAGAAGGCGTACGGTTATATTTAAAATTATTAAGCGCAATTTGAGAGCGCGGATGAAGACTTTTCTAATGATGCTATTTACAGTATGAGAACACACACGTGGGAAATGATCTATTTTTTCTAAATGTTCCTAGAAAATACTGTTTCGTGTAAAATTAAAAGTATGACACCATTTCCTGTTAGGTTTAGAGGGATTTCAAAATGAATCTAAATGAAGGCAAGAGTAAAGGAATTACAGTACATTTATGACGTACGACACCCAGTATATGCAATATATTCTATAATGGTCGACAAGTTTTGAATAGTTTAGATCTGGTGTATAGGCGATGAGCTCGTTAAGTTACATCGAGATCACGGTCTTTATACTACAAGGAAAAAACTATGTGCGTACAGACCGCCATGGTGAGAACCAGTTTGTCATAATTATTACCTTTGAGGGAAACAAAAATGCGCCTTCACCAGTGAAGAACATCGAATGTAGGTGCGTGTGTTATTCGATAGATTAACCAAGAAGTGTTTATGCATACATGCATATATTCACGGCGTCATTTGAAATACGTATACAAAACTTTAATTAATTTTCAATTAAGCGAAGAAGAAAAATATTTGTACACGGCATCAGAATTTCAAGGGGATTGATTAATGTACCCGAAAACATGAGAATGTAATGGAAAATTCCGGTTCGACTGAATCAAAATGCTTTATTATACATTTCATGTACAATAATATGGTAAAAGTGCACCGAAATTTGTACATGTATTAATTTGAGTTATATTGAGTTCGTAAATATATTGACGTCACGATTGAAAACATGTACCTATGTAAGTTTTAGTTAAAATAGCACATAAAGAATAAAATGTTAATGAGAACAAGAATTTAGTTACACTAAATAAATGAGCGCCTATTCATGAAACTCTGCTTCTTTCAAATTCTTTTTCTAACATCCATTAAATAAAATCATAAGTGTAGTATTTAAGTAATTGTCCTCAACATAATATTTCAAATTCCTTACCACAATTTAACTTTAAGCTCTGAGTATATGTTTCCGGAATTAAGGTGCACCATCAGTAAATAAGGCATAGCTCTACCACTTTGATCAGCTAGCCAGTGAATGTTTCTTAGAGATATGATAGATACGTGTTAGCATATTGATGACCTAATTAGACCACATGCTTATTTCCAACTGATGATTACATCTCAGTTGTTGAGATGTATATTTATTTAAATATATTGAATTGTATCATATATATATATCCGCTTGAGATTATTAGTAACGATAAATAACCATAGGAATAAGTAGTATATGCATTTACAAAAACGATGAAAATAGCCCATTGTATATATCGGGTGTTTTCTTAAGAGCTTGAGAAATTGAAATGATAATATAAGACAGAAATATTGTTGGAATGAAATTTTTTTTATTATAATCTGGTAGATAATTTCATGGCATTTATTTTTTAAATATGATTTCCGGCATACATATATCCACCGCGGCTGCGAGTTACATGGTCCATTCGATCAGTCCAATTTTTGACTACTTTTTCCAATAAATCTGGCCGTATGGTGTCAATGGTGACTTGAATATTGGCTTCCAATGCTTCAAGAGTTGCTGGTTTGTCGCCATAAATCATTGATTTAACATGGCTCCATAAAAAGTAATCCAGAGGCGTTAAATCGCACGAACGAGGAAGCCAGTGAACAGGACCACTTATGGAAATAAAGTTGTCAGCAAATTGATTTTGCAATAAATCGATTGTTAAGCGCGCTGTAAGTTGCGCCGTCTTGTTGGAACCAAATGTCGTCGATGTTGAGCTGATTAATTTTTGGAAACAAAAATTCAGTCAGTATGGCTCGATAGCGCTCGCCATTCACCGTAAAGGCAGCTTCTTCCTCATTTCGAAAGAAATAAGGACCGATGATGCCGCCAGCGTGTGAACCGCACCAAACAGTCAATTTTAATAGATGTAATGGTGAATCGTTAACGGCTTGAGAATTGTCTTCGTTCCAAATACGGCAATTTTGCTTATTGACGTAGCCATTTAACCAGAAATGAGCTTCATCACTAAACACAATTCTGTGATAAAAAAGCTCATCTTCGGCTAGTTTCAAATGAACCCAATCAACAAAAATGCGACGCAAACGATATCCGTTTGGCTTCAGTTCTTGCACGAGTTGTATTTTATAGGCACGTAAGCCAAGATTCTTACGTAAATTTTTCCACGTAGTCGAAGGACAAAGGCCAACAAGTTGAGAACGACGACAAATTGACATTTCGGCGTCTTCTTCAATACTTAGCGCTACAGCAGCAATATTCTCTTCGGTACGCATATTTCTTTGTCTTGTTGATAGTTTTGAATCGAGAAGAGTAAAATTAGTGCGAAAACGATCAACAACTGCACGAATTGCTTGCCCACTAGGCCGATATGTTGACCGTAAAGTGGCGAGGTGCTCTATGAACTTCGCAAACAGATTTTTTTATCAAAGTAAATTTCTTGCCAAAGCTTACTGAACAGAAATATCAACACAGTTTGACATTATGAGCTGTCAAATCACAGTTATCGATATCGATAGTTCTCATCCAGCTTAAAAAAACTCCCATTATTTATAAATATATACAAAGGTATATTTATAAATATTTCAATTGCATAATATTGTTCTGTGTTCTTGAAGAATAGTATTTAGAAATAGGAATAAAATAAATATATAAAATTAAAATTTCTCTTTTTACGTATGATGAATAAAATAAGTATGGTTTCGCTTAATTTCTCAACGCTACCCTCCTGGACAAACTGCATATAATTAAGTTATATATTAAAGCTGTTATTTCTGAAAAAATAACAGCGTAATATTGCAAAAGCAGTAACAAGAATTACAGAAAAATTATGGACGAATTTACATAATCGACAAGAACTTTAAAGAATTCAGAAATCGAAATCTTATAATAAAACAAAACCAAGTTTATATTAACATATTCAACGAAAAGTATTAAATGCCCATTATTTTAATTTCACTACATACTTATTGATGCGTTTATGTCAGTAATTTACTCTTTTTGTGTGATAAGCGAATTTAATGATATATTACCCATAGCGTAATAGAGACGAGAGACTGTTCGAGAACGCTTGCATTATACAAAAAACCCCAGCAAATTAATCGCAGAGAACTCGCTCTTATTCCCTTTTTAGCAAATTATTTTAACCTGTCCGTAAGAAGTTATATGGACGCTTGTAAACAAAATCAAAAGGACTTATAATTAGAACGATTTTATATAATTACGCGATATGAGAATTCCATGTATTATACACGATCACGTGACGTATAATTTTATTAGCATTTATCGAATGTTACTCTCGTTTTCGACGCATCATTTTTAAGAAATTATTTATGAGGTGGTAATTATTCCAGAATAATTGTGATACTAAATGAATGGAGTGAGAAAGTTCTGCGTCTCGATATTTTAAAATGCACTAAATAATAATTAAAATATTTAGTTGGAGACATATAAATATATAGATCAAATGCTATAATTTAAGAAAGCAATATATGTAATAATAATAGTAAAAAACTTTTATAAATCTGTGCAATTATTAGCATACGCTGCCAGGGGAGAAATCCTTATGACATTGTCTCTCTCCAATGTCATAAGGACTTCTCCCCTGGCTCGCTTCAATTTCGCGAGGAGACGAGACTTCGTATAAATCAAGTGAAGACAAACTACATTGTAGTTGAAGAAGTCCGCAGACCAAATATGCCTCCTAATTTCAATATTAGCAGGTCCACCATCAAACAGATGGAATTTATATAGCTAGATCCATTGGCACGTGTAATGTAATAGACGAAATCAAGTAAATATTGGTGATACGGACCCATTGCATGTTTCAGAGGCAGACAAAAGGTAACAAAATTACTATATATGAGACCCTAGTGAGACCACATATGCCTGGAAAGGTGGGCGATATCGAAAAAGGATCTTCTGGAGACTTATAAAAGAAAAGTACTGAGGTGGATCCTGGATTCCACTTGCAAAAACTGTTCTTTCGTTGATAAACATTAACCAACATAAATGCGTGCCTACAAACCTTAATCTCACCTCCTTAGTTTGGCGAGTTAAATGTGACTTTCTTTGAAGGCGTTTCTGTTTCAGGAAATCTGTTAGTTTTAATAAATGCAGGAAATTGCTTTCACTGCTTTTTGTCTTGTAGTCTTGTCTTGTAGTCAGTGCAGAATTCGATGCATATCTTAAGATTACACGAGGTTAACGATTTGTTGGATTGAATTAAATTAGTTGAGGTGGTTCCAAAGCCTATTTCGCTACAATAATTTCAGATCTACTCTCATGTCCCTCCGAAATCTCTTGGTTTCTTCGCATATGTCTGTTTAAATAAGCATTGATTACGGTTCTTTCCGCCTCTTTAGGATCTTGAATCTGTTTCACCAGATTCTGTACTTTAAACTTAAAAATTCCAGATAATTTAGTTGATCGAATCTTCCCGTCGGACATCGAATCAGCTTCCTCCACTGTTTTGACCCAAATGGTTTCATATATGGCCCTGTTTAAGATATCGGCTTTTCCTCAGAGTTTTCACTGTTAGCGACTGGCCTATTTTTATCGATTAAACTGCAAACTAAACCCATTTCAATAAGAATTAATTGTTTTATGCAAGAAAATATTTAAAGACACGGCTCAAGCAACAAAATCGAAACTCGTGGCTTATACTTTCATTGCACCTGCTTAAAATTGATTCGCTCTTTCTTCAAGAAACGTATAATTATTATTAGCATTGGTTATTTATGTACGACCATTCTTCAATGTAGCATTTACTTTTCTTCAAATTAATGAATGTCTGTTGTTGCAAAATATATCTCTTGAAAACTATACATAATTCCACTTGTCTACAATCATTCCAGAATTATAGTTTCGAGGTTATTGATAATGTTCTTTTGTCTCAGATTAGAGATGATGTTAGTAGATCTGAGCACGTGCAGTCTATTCTCTATTTGGCCATTTTTGGATAGAAAACGCTCACAACTTTTTCTGAGAAAACTTCCATAAACAAGTCAATGAATGGTCAAGACAAATCGAATTCACGGTGATGATCTCAAAACTAATTTTATATCCCGTAATTTCCAAAATCCAAAAATGTAGCGCAAGTTAGAAATACATATGTAAGTGACCCCAATATAAAAGGGAAATGTACATCCAGAATAAATTAATGGAAGCTTTTGCAACAAAAGTTTGAGGCGACTGTGGAAAGGACGTATGCTAACCTACTTGAGCAGATTTATTCAAAAAAGATCATGTTGATCATTAAATTGAACGTCTTGAATTTTTTTTTTGTTTTATTTAAAGATGTAATTAGAACTTACTCGTGCTACAACCCTGTGTGGGTCATGGCCTCCTCTACAATGCGACGCCATTAAACACTGTTCTGTTCTGCCGCTATCCAATTCTTCCTACTCCCAGCTTCCCTGCATCCTCCACCATTCCATCAATTCATGTTAGTCTAGGTCTCCTCCACTTTCTTCTTCCCTCAATATTTCTAATCATAATTTTCCTGGGTTCACTTCACTTCTACATTCAAACTACATGACCAGCCCATCTAAGCCTTATATCTATGAAATGCCTATGAATTGGATTATATTTTTGCGACATTTAGAAACGTTAAATTATATTAATACACATGTTAGCTATAAATAATAAAAGAGTCCTAAAATAATGAAATGTATACTTATTCAGGTGTGAATAATTATACATATGTGTATAATTATGCAAACCCGAATCTTTTAACAAAAATTATTTAACACCAAAATTATTTGCAGATATGTTTAGCAAAGCAGGTAGCTAACAGCATATTGAAAAGTGCGATCCTTAAGCCGTCTTTATGATGCAATCCGGTGCAAATACAATCGGAATAATTCGCATATATATATGTTACGCTTGATGTTTTCGCGGAGGTACAATGAAGATATAGTTGTGTTTTGAGAAGGATAATTCCTTCGACGTTTTAACATCTCACTCGTCATCTTCTGGAGCTGGTCTGTCGCTTAAGGGCACTTGCAACGTCAGTAAGCAACGACAGACAAGCTCCAAAAGATGACGAGTGAGTTCTCATTTAAGCGTCGAGAAAATGGTCCTTCTCAGGACAAAATTCGTACACGGTTTAGAATCCGAAAAAATACATCTTCATGCATGGATATATATGTATGTGTAATATATTTCTCCATTTTAAATTTTTTAACTTACGAGGACAAAGAATATATTCTTACACAAACATAAAATAATTCACAAATATCTAACAAATTTTTATATAATAAATAATGAGGTGATTGCGTACAAGACAAAGCAGTGATAGCACTGTTAAAATTCTCATATATTTTTCTCGTCATAAGGTTTGTGATTCAAAATATTTCAACGAACATAATTTAAAAGTATAAATTGTATCTTAATTAGTAAATACTGAGCTGGAGTTTTGTTTTGTTTTAATTTTAGCTGTACTTAATACAGTCAAGGTATCGTATATATTAAACGCTAACTTCCTAGTACTGCCATAATTAATAGAAATATTAATTTTAATATTACGAGAAGAATATTATTTTAATTACAAAACAATATTTGAATGCGGAAATTGCTTTTTAAGTATACTGTATACAACCGCTAACCTACAAAATTTCTTTCACGTTATAAATACCACTCATGATTTATTTCTTCATTAACATCAAGAATTAATTTTCTTTTAAACCGATAGGTACCGGTAAGATAAAAGTATTCTTAGTTCTAGTGATCAATAATTATGAAGTAGGCGCAACAAAAAATCAAATGCACTACCATCAATTCTTGTTAAACACTATTTCACTTTTATTAGTTACTTTGTCGAAGTAGTTTTCTCTTATATAGCTTGTCATTTAACCACTTTTCTCTTTATACACACGCTTAATTGTGTTATTATTTGATGAAGAATTTGCGGGATTGTGGTAGTAGTAGTAGTAGTAGTAAAACTCACGAGTTGGCCGTGCAACGTGTCCGGGCGAGGGGAGAATTTCAGTTAGAGAGAGTTAATGGCCGGCAGTACGGGGCACGTTGCTTTCAACCCCGAAAAGTGGGGGTAAAGAGATGATTTGAGTTATGTGCCATGTTGCCAGATGTATATCTTCATTAAATCGTCCTTGTCGTAATGTATACTGAAAATGAAAACAACACAAGAGAGCAGAGAAAAAATAATACAGAACGAAACAAAAAACCGAATGACTGTCGTCTCTCAGTGTTCGAATTAGCATTTAGGTCGTGCGTCTCAATTTGATGTCGCGGGCTTTTCACTGGGGGCGGATAGTTGGTTTGAGTTCGACAAGCGGCGAGGTGCGGACGCAGACAGAGAGAGGGTTAAAATGCAGGAAAAGAGGAACAAAACGGTTAATACATATCGGTGTATGCGTCAAACGGAATTCTCGACTGTCGTCGTATACAATCACAATGCATCAGGTTTTATTGTCTTACAACCATTTGCCGACGAAGGAAACCCAAGAAAGTGCCAATTGAACGAGCAATAAAACTTCGCGGCGATTGTTCCTACGCAATATATTAACACCAGAAGAGTTACTTTAATTCTGAAGAGGAACATTTACGAGCGATTAGCAACTGTTTTTAATTGATTTGCCGTCTTTTTATTTTTTTTATTTCATCGATTCCGCGGGCGCCAAGTAATTAATTCCGACTGAAGGACTTACTTTCGGTTCATAAATTTACAATTTTACATTCACTCGAATAAACTATTCTTAAGAAATTTATAGTTTTATTTCCAACTTTTTGTGTTGTTCTCCACAAGAATTATTGTTAATATTAAATAATTGCCTATACTTTCGTCTAATTAATTTTGTAGCTAAATATACGAGTGTTACCGGAATATAAAATTCACATTATGGTAATACTAATTTCTCTTTTATATCTAGTAATATAAATAGCTCATGAATCTAGTATATACACTACCAGCAATAAAGGAGGGATCACATACTATCAATAGAATCGCGCTGTCTTTATATTTACGTTTCGGTAGGAACAATTGAAATAACGGATATGAATGCGTTTCTGGGAAATTTACCAATAATATCCGGATCATTACGTAAAATATATAATCATACTTGTTAGTGTAAAATATTATAATTTCCTTTAATCTCTTTATGACCTGCATTCAGTATTATTACTTTTCCTAAAATTTTTATTTTAATGGTTTTTTTTTTATATTACAAGATTGTAATGGTTCTAAGAAACAATTCATATATGTATATAAAAAGAAAGAAGTATACTGATTTGAATTTTGAACGAAATTACATTATTATTAAAAGATATGGTGTTTAAATACTTATAATAAAGGTATATGAACTTTAATGGTAAAAGATTTATCAATGATTAAGGAAAGGAAGGAATTCAATTATAATTTTCCATATTGATAAATTTAATCACTAAGGTTGATATATAACCCCTTTCCACATTAACTTTTGTAATTCTGTATACGCATTTCGACAACCAAGTTGTCATCATCAGCAGATAACCGCAAAGTGTCGCACCTGGTAAACCACGGCGAGAAATACCTGTACGAAAACACACTCCGTACGCGATACACACCGTTGTAAATGCACACTGTCGAAATGCGTATACAGAATTACAAAAGTTTATGTGGAAGGGCGTTATATATCAACCTTAGTGATTAAGTTAATCAACCACAAGCTCCACCAATTTCAACTCCATATTGATAACTTAAAAGTTGAATTTGAAAGAATTAAAAATAGTTGTATTAGTACTATTGTCAATATTTTACTAAGTTTTGAAAAGCAAATGCGTCAGTTAAACTTAAAATAATTAATTATTAAATTATTCATTCATTTAGTAATCGAATTAATAATTTTTGATTCAACTAATTTTCACTTTGTTCTAGTATTACTTTATACAAAAATATAATAATATGAAAAAATATATCCATCAGTCTGATTTTGTATACATTACCGACAATAAATGTGAGATCATATACTATTGATAGAATCGCTCTATTTTTATACCTGGGTTTCGGTGGGGACAATTGAAATAACAGATGTGAATGCGTGTCTTGGAAGTTTACCGATAATATTCGGATCATTATGTAAATTATATAATCATATTTGTTAGTGTAAAATATTATTCAACTTCCTTTAATTCTTTTATGACCTGTATTCAGTATTAATACTTTAGATATATTGGGTTGGCAACTAAGTACTTTCGGTTTTGTAGTATAAAATAAAACACTTTTTTTTAAACAAAGAATAGTTTTTAATCAATTATATATTTTCCATTTTGCTCAATGACCTTTTGCCATCTTTCTTTCAGCTGCATGATTCCGCGCTCATAAAATTTCTGGTCCTTATCAGCAAAAAACTGAACCAGGTGCGAGTGAAGGTCATCGTCATTTGTGAAAGTTTTACCGTTCAAAGAATTCTGCAAACTTCGAAATAAATGGTAATCAGATGGTGCTAGATCAGGGCTGTATGGGGGATGTGTCATCACTTCCCAGCCAAGCTCCAATAGTTTCCCACGAGTTGCCAAAGATGTGTGAGGCCTTGCATTATCTTGGTGGAAAACTACATCTTTCCGATTTGAAAATTCTGGCCGTTTTTCTTTGATTGCTTCATCCAATTTCATAAATTGTTGACAGTAAACATCTGAATTGATCGTTTGGTTCCTTGGAAGCAGCTCAAAAAACACAACACCTTTGTAATCCCACCAAACTGTATAACATACGTTATACAAAAAATAAAACAACGCTCTCTATCAGTAAAAACCGAAAGTACTTAGTTGCCAACCCAATAGATAGAATTTATATTTATTCCAAAAGGTCCTTTTTAAATTACACGATTATAATTGTTCTAAGAAACAATTTATAGAAATTTGTGGTAGCACACAGTGTATTGCAATCTAAGAAAAATTTAGTATTCGTCTAGAATTTGTCCGAGCAAGTTGTAATACAAGTATACGTGAACAAACACATAAAATGCCAAAAAGAAAGGAATTGAGTGCAAAAATTCGTAGTGCTATAATAACATTATACAAAGAAAAATTGTCACTGCGGATAATAGTGCACAAATTAAAATCATATTATGCAGTGCAAGGTACAGTAAAAAGGTACATAACAATTGGTAAAATGCAAACAAAAAAAGAACCTGTCGGAAGACCAAGGATGACCACTAGACAAGAAGATTTGCGGCTAGAACTGTTATCTAAACGGAAAAAACGGCTAACAGCTCTACAGCTTCGCACCGAATTAAATAAGAATCGTGAAACCCCGGTGTCGCTGACAAATCAAAGGCGGGACTAAAAGAGCGATTTACTGTTCGTCAACCATTACTACGATCACAAAATCGAAAAAAACGAGTACTACTGGTCAAGGAGCCCCAACATTAGTCTGTGAAAATATGGAAGTGGGTTCTGTGGACGAACAAATACATGTTCCAAGTATTTGGAAGTACTGGACCCATTTTTGTTCGCAGACGAGTGGGCGAAAGGACGATACCAGAATGTGCTGTGCCAACAGTTATACACGGAGGAGGTGCAGTTTTTGTTTGGGGACCATTTTCTTCTAATGCTGTTGGAGATTTGCATAGAATTGATGGAATTTTAAGAGAAGAAGCATATTTGAAAATTTTAAAGGAAAACGCAATTCCGTCTGGAATTAAATTGATAGAAGTTTTTTATTTCCAACAAGATAATGACCCTAAACATAGTGCTAAACTTTGTAAGGACTATGTGAAACACGAAAAAGAAGAAGAGCATCTTGTAAATACGGTTTGGCCCGCACAATCACTCGATATTAATCCTATCGAGGTGCTGTGGGATGAGCTAGACAGAAAAGTAAGAGAACACCAAAATCGCAATTAACAACTGTGGAAACACCTTACAAATGCTTAGAACATTATTTCAGTTGAAACTCTTCAAGAACTTGTGTTGAGACTATCCACAATTTGTAAAGAAATTGTGGATAGTGGAAAGGTGGATATTTTGACGAAAGTCGCTTAAAATAAAAAGTGTCAATTTTTCTTCATAGAAGAAATATATATATATATGTATATATTGTTTTACCAAAAGTGTACCATTTTTTTTTTGTATTTTCCCTATAGTAATCCCTCATTTATGGCCGGTGATATATATTCTCATGTATTATTATTGAGATAATTCATAACAAAATAGTTTAAATGATTTTACTTTAAATATTTTCATTGTGTTGTCTCTTCTAGCACCTCTTTAATTTTGTAATAATGTTTCAATATATTTTTAACATCAAGCCTTCTTTTCCACTCAATAAGTCCTTTCAATTGCATGTATGTTGCTCGTCTACTGAGCAACACGTTACCAATTTACTATAAATAGAATAGAATGATAAGGCTAAATTTAAAATCTAGTTCTGTATCACTAAGGAAACAATTTTTGGCAAAAAGTTTGCTGAAATTTAGAAAGATGATAGAAATCTGTTTACACTCCAACAATTTAGGAGCAACTAACACAAACAAATGAAGCCGCCGAATGGTAGCATAAGCTTGAACAGAACTCAGTGTCCACCCAACTTATGACAATATTCAACCAGTAGTTGTGCAATATTGCAAAACTTTTGCAGTGCCCTTTACGTTATACTTTGAGTCTTATGATTTTTGTTGTAAGCAACTTTGCACATCTGGTTGTATAGTATTGGTATTATTATTGCTGACTGGCGCTCTTTCCTTATAACAAAAGAGCGAATTCCCCTTTCCTTTTCCAACTATAGATATAAATGTTATTATTGATATCGCACACGATTCACAGTAAGCGCTACTCCTCATATCAGGCTTCAATAATCTTGTCTTCAAAAAAAGGTAGATTTGTTATACATATTATTATTATCTTCATTATTATAGGCATTTTTTGTTTAGATTCCGCATTACTTTATTTGTAGTTTTAGCCTACCAGTTGTAGTTACAATAGAGTTTATAATTTCTAAAATCTTTTTGTATTTCACACTTGAACAGTAACGAGAACTTTATTAATTTATACCTTATTCTTTTAATAAGAGAATGTAAAATAAGAAGCAGAATAAATAAGATTGCTTTGAGAATTCTATTGTATTTTAGTATGCATTATATTAAAAATTTTGAAATTTGTATATTTAAAATTGGTGCATAATCTTTTAAATTATGGAATAATTACGCTTACAATAGTATTATATATAAAAACCATTTAAATAATTTAAATCTAATGCAGAATATTACACAAATTAGAATTAAAAAACAAGAATGTGTTTTATAAGAAATAGATAAGAAATAGCGTAGACAACGTAAGAAAACTGTTACGAATAGTCTTTTAAATACATTAAAGTCACCTCCGTTGAAGTTTACCTCAACACTTCTTGTAAAAAAACCATAAAAATTCCTAAACACTAACGGCCTATTTCAGTCAACGATACCCCGAAAATGTCAAGAAAAAATAGGCATAATTGACACGTTGTAAACCTTTTAAAACGGTAATTAGTTTAAAGTACGAAGTGACATCGTAAGAACTTTTTTAAGTACGTGATACGTACGGATGATCTAAATACTTAAGAATAAGGAAAGTGACGAAGTGGTAAAGAAATTAAAAATTAGACGTCTACCATTAATGATTAAAATTTAGGAGAAATTATTCAATTTAGTAACTGTATGTTTATGCAAGACGAAAGTTTCAACTGACACTAATAATTCACACAAACACAAATACACATGTACTTTTGCATATGTATATATTTGTATATGTTACTAATTCGAGAATTTATTCTTGTAAGTTGATTTTGTTATTAATCAATTAAGGTTAATATAACCCCTTTCCACAATAATTTTTGTATTATGCAGAACACGTATTTCCTAAATTTAGTACGGACTATATCTCTGTTCGGATTTTGCCGTGGTTCCAGTTGTGATACTGTGATTAAGTATCTGCTGATGAAAACAACTTATTTATCGAAATACGTATACGGAATTCAAAAATTATTGTAAAAAGAGGTTATATTAATCTTGATTTGTTAATTTAATCAATCACAGTCTCCATTAAAATTTTTGATATCGAAATTGTAATTTATAGCAGCTATATGTGTACTTCATAAGATTTATTGCATATTGGTAATTATTACTTCGTTATTTCTGGTACAGATAGTTGCCTCTATCTTGACGATCTTTCAAGTAAAGCTAAGTTAAGATGCTTTAGTTAATATGATCTTTAAACTTTTAATAAATGCCGTATAAATCATTTTTACAATTATTACGAGTAATTACGTGGCAGGAAATCCTGTAAATTTAATAAACCTCAGTGAATAAAATATGAAAGCAACCTATTATTATTAATAAAAATTAAGAGAAGATGCCATACTCTTCCTTTTTCATGGTAAAAACGTTATGTTAAGTAATGTATTATATACAGTATTGTGCAAAAGAAAAAAGCACTTTCTTGATTTTTACAAGAAACTATTATAAAAGGATAAATAATAATCTTACACAAATTGAAATTCTTTTTAATGTATAAAAACTAATACATATCGATATTTAAACATAAACAACTATTTTCAATATTTTGTATGATCACCTTCATGGTATCCTGCATTCTTCGTGGTAGGCTTTCCATTAATGAATTAATGAAATTTTCAGGAATATTGTACCACTCTTCCTGTAGTATGTTCCATAGTTCATTTTTGTTCTTCGGCCCCCTTTCACACTTTTTTTTGTTAGGATAATCCCACACATGCTCAATAATAACAAAGTCACGACTTTGAGGTGGTGTTAAATAAGTTTTCACAAGTTTTGAGGTATCCTTGGGATCATTAACTTGGTGTAGAATGAAATTATTGCCAATAAGTCGCTGCCCTGATGGTATGGCATGTTCTTCTAATAGTGTTCTGTATTTCTCACCAATTAATTTATCCTCTATTTTTACAATTTCACCCACACCCGCTGCCAAAATACATCCTCAAGCTTGAGTATTTCCTCCTCCATGCTTTATGGTAGTGTGTAAACATGGTTCCAATAACGATTCACCAGGATCGTCTAACATACTGACGTTTGTTCGTTTCAAATATTTGATATTTAGATTTGTCAGTCCATAGTACTTGTCGCCACTCATTATATCCCCAATGTTCCATGGTCTCTAGCATTTTTTAATCGTTTCCCTCAATTACCTCGTCGCAGTAAGGGTTTTCTCACGACCACGCATCCCCTAAACCTGATGTGATGACTGTTGAAGCATGTACTGAAGTACCAGATGTTCGCGCAAGATCTTGAGCTAGTTCTGCACCAACTTTCTTACGATTTCTTAAGGAACTAACTTTCAAAAACAGTGCATCAGCTTTACTGAGCTTTTCTGGATGTCCACTCTTTGGTCCATCACTTGCACTGCCGGTTTCAGTCATTCTTTCTATTGTTTGTTGCACGGCATACCGGGGACATTTCACTATCTTTAAACTTGACTACAACCATCTTGATGTAAAACAATAATTTTATTTCTGTCTAGTAATGCTATTCTAGGCATTTTCTATCTACTATAATAATTTACAGCTCACAATTTTTTTTTAAAATGAAAATTTCACTCGTAGGCGTGTCTTTTAAGAATTTAAATAAATTCTATTGTGGAACTGCTCTGTAACGTTTCTACCACTGAATTAAAAACAAAATCTTATAGATAAATAACTCTCCCTTTAAATTTTACTGCAGAACATTGAGGTGCAATATAATTCATTACTTTAATCCTCTTATCAGGCGGTCGATCTCACCCCTACGCGGAAGTATGATGTTATAAACTTGAAAATTTCCAGTGACTATATTTCTACCTATAAGTGAATCATTCTTGGAGAGATGTATTAAGTATTACAAATTAAATTAACCCAATAATTATTAGTAAAAACGTTTTGGAAAATATTGTTAGGTGCTTCCTTCTTTTGCACAGTACTGTACGTTGAAATTGTGTAAATTTCACAAGTTTTTAAATACGTTAATTTGTATAAAAAGCACCTAAAATAAATATACCTTATATATCGACATTCTAAAAATAGCAAAAATGCAAATTGAATGTGGTGATAATAACATATCGTGATCAGCTTTGTTCCGCGCGGTAGGACAGGGAACAGAAACACGCTTCGAATTACACAAAAGGCACAATAAAATTATGATTATTTTGCTGTTGTTCTCGCGTGCGTGCACGTTGCAATTTTTTTGGGCATTTACATTTCGCAGAATCGAATATTGATTTTGAAGTCCAAGGACTGTATCACTTGTTTTTGCTATAATTCCAATCGCGAATAACAAACTCATTCCTAATTTAAACTCGAAATTAAGGTAATATTAATTTTCTGATTTGCAGTTTTATTGACGCGTTTATTACAACAGCAGATCGAGTATGACATGCATTTTATATTTAAGCGATTCTGGGAAAGTATAAATTTGTAGCCATTTTTTATTACTTCAAAATATTAAAATAATAATCTACAAATGATTACGATGATTGACGTACAACTCAGTACACGGAAATATATTAAAAATAGAAACGAATTTTTTTACCAAAGAAGAATGGCTAAAAAACATACATTTTTTTCCAATAAATGAAATTGAAATTTCTTTACAATAAAGCTAAAACCTCAACATGCGTCATCCAGATAGAAAGCAACATTTTTCTCCGATATCTATTAATTGAGATAACAAAATTTATTTAACATTTACTATGATACCAGTACTTCTTTACGTAGTCCCTGTTCAAGCTCAAATACTTATGACAACGTTCTAAATGTTGTATATTTTTTTCATATTGACTGTAGATAGGTTATTGAATGAATCAGTAACTGCCTCTTTCTGTTCATCATTGACGACTAAAGAATTTTTCAACTTTGGGAAGAAAAATCAGTAGTTGAGAAGCCTCTACAATGAAAGATAAAGCACCGTTTGGATTTCGTTGCGAAAAAGGTGTGCTAGACCTATCGGAATTGTCCAGTAACACATTGACTGCAGAATTATCCCCCTTTGACAATTCAGCGCTCTGCCCACTTACTATAACCGGAGAAATCCTTCTTGGGTCGCCTCAACGACGATGGCGGCTGCTCCAGCTGCACATTGCCGACGTCGGTCGTGCTTCCTTTTGAGAGATTGAATTCTTCTTCTGCATTTAAAATCTGAATATTTTTGTAAAAACTTTGACAACGTACTATTGGTCTTCTTCCACCATTCCGCAATTTTTTCTGCAGATGTAAGCGACACGTTTTTGTAACAAGTCAGTGGCCACATTTTCTATGTTGCGCAAGGGCTCTAGCACTATGTGCAACACATAGCAAGTCTTTCAACGTCTGTACCATAATTTGACAGCTACAAGTTAAACACGTGCATTCTAGTGAATAAACACTTGTGAACATCGCTTGAAATAAATTATAAAGGATAAAATTACAAATATTGCATTTTAGCCGGTTTATAGATACAGTCTACGGGTGCCCTACGACGGCGTAGAAGTATATAGAAAGCGCGAAGGATATTTGTGGACGTCAATACTTCATGATTTTCATACTAGAGACTTTATATTAATATATAATAAATGGGGATTCACAGGGGAAAGTAGTCTCAGAAAAGAAGAAATACGTGAAAAAAATTCAAATTTTATTGTTCATATTCGTAGCAATTCGTAGCTTTACTTAAATATTATGGATTATTACTATTAAAAAAGTAAGTAAGAATAGAGTATATTCCTCCTTATTGGAACTCTATTGCTTAACAATCACCAAAACACAAACAATTCCGAGAAATACAGAGGGTAATTAGGGTTGCTAATGAGTCACGAGACAACACAATTGCGTTCTACCGATATGTGGTCACTTCAAATGCCGAAATGCAAATGATGGAACCATTTCGCGGGGTTAATTTTTATACCTGCATTAAGGGATGGTAGTGGAGTATCGGGCATAATTACGCGCACGAATATTAACATAAATATTTTGAAATTATGAACCACAGGGAGACCACACCGCAGTGTGGGCATTAAGTGAAGGTCTTCATTTATTGAGAACGTAACAAGTTGATTGAACGAATTTAGGCAGATTATTGAAAGTATAAATTATGCGAATAAACTTTCAAAAGCAAAGCAGTTTCAGTGTAACAAACAGTAGCAGTAAATGAGCCCTGAAGATGTCCCATACAAGTGGGTACGAAACGTCGGCAGTTATACCAGTGACGTGGTTCTAGCCCGGAAGCCCAGAAGAAGATAGTAACGACCACGACCGTGGAAGTCTACGTACCAGATTATGCAAATAAAATTATAAATTTTAATCAAGAATATTTTTAATTTATTCCGTTTTTATTCGATTTAAAGTAAAAGACTTTTATGTTAATTGCAGATACATAGGAGTTGCTTCAGCTAGCAATTCTTACCAGCGAACACGTTAACAGACAAAATATGCTGGAATTTGTATTTTCATAACTATCCTGTTATTACTTTCCAAATAAATTATATTATACACACAGCTGATTGTATAAATTTTACACTAAAATATATTGGTGTACCTCAATTCAAAGAATCATACATTGATTTGTGTTCCAAAGACTTCGTTGCCTTTTTAACAAGTAAGTTCCCCCCAATTATAAATAACAAGTTGTTGCCCAGTTTTAACGGCGATAAATACCGTAATATATAATTAGAGATACCTCTTTTGCACTTAGATATCAATTTTAAAAATCAATACGCAAGTTTCGAAGTGGTCGGGCCCGTTTGCAAGAATACGTGGTGTGTACCTACGGAAAGAAGACTCCGTAGCCAAGTTGTGCCAAAAAAGAACCTAAACATTAACAAAACGAGAAAAACGACCCGACGAAGGAGATTTACTGCGCGCAAATAGAGGACTAGGGCCACGATAAGAGTTCGCGCAACTCGACAAAGAGGTTATAATTATATTAATAATTGTTCAGATATAATTTGACGATATCGAGAATCGTATAAATAAAGGTTCGTTGAGGCAGAGAGATGGCAATAAATAAATCGAGAAATTTGCAAGTAACTCCGTGCCGGCCAGGCGAGCAACATGCAATCAAATCCACCTACCGTTTTAAATCAATAAATAAGCCACCTAATGCATTTTTAATAAGGCTAAGTGTTATTAATATAATAGGTATATACGCGACCACCAACGTCGCGGGATTATACTTGGTTATTCTATTAGGTTCAATCTGAATCCGCGATACCATCTCTCGTACGGGGCATTACTAAATCAAAAATTTACACGTCGTCTTTAACCTATCTTTTTCTGTACCGTAGGTAAAATTTATCTTTTCTCTTGTACCGTCAATACAAGTACCGAAAGAGAGCCCGTTTCGCACATGAATACCACATTTACCTCGCAATTATTCTATGCACTTCGACAAACGCTATAGTTATTCTACGACATATATTAGAACACAACAACCGATGGTATTGGTACATAAATGTCGGCGGCATCGCCGGAGAAGTAATTTTGAATATGATTGGTTCGACCCATTGAGAACTAGATAACATCGTCGAAGAATCAGCTAAATTACACGTGCCCGCCGAAGCGGATGGACGCTGAACTCTTTCCATATTATCGGCGCAGACATTTTCAAATTAATATGAACTACTAACTGAAGAATATTGTTAAAGCATTAACCCGATTCCAGACGAGGCAAATTGCTACTTGGTCCGATTCACGCGAGTTCAGATTAAACGCCCGAGATCATGATAGTGGATTTCACTTGCTCTAAGTGAATTTTATTAGAGAGAAAATGCTCATAGCATGGAAGAAAATAGATATAATAATAACAGCTGATTCCGACAAAACGAAGACTTAATGTACGAAGAGAGAATACTGCAAAACTGCACGTTAGTTTAAGTAGTATGCTATTATTTTAGCATTTTTGAAAAAAGAAGTTTAATACAAATAAAACAAATCTTAAAATAATACTATTTAGGTGCCCCTTGAGGAAAGATTCTGGAAGGCAGAGGATAACAAGTGCGCATTATTTTTAAAATTAAATATTTGCATATTACATTGCAAGCCTTTTTCTGATAATATTTAACAATCATGTATACTAAATGCATTTAATTATCTTTGAAAACAGCTACAAAATACCTACACAGAAATGGTTTATAAATGATAATTATAAACTCTCCACATTTAATAACAGAAATCGCTCTTTCATGCACTTTATGTAATGCAAAAGTTTTTGTTTCAACCACTCATTTAAGAAGTAACATACAACTGTTATCAGAAACGGCATCTAGTAAATTTTAAACAAACGAAAAAATCATTTTTAGGCTTCAAATATATTAGAGAAGAGGCAGATTATATCAGTCCAAAATCTAGTATCATTTACCATCAGCTCTCCACTTCCGTATTTGAACATTTATATATTTGATTTGGTAAACTTTTTGTGGGTATCATTATGGAAACGTTACGCCAGTAAGTCATAAATCAGTACGTATCTTATTTTAACGCTCGAAAAAAAGCCTTGAATTGCAGATGGCATTGGAGAAAACAAACAGGACAGGAAACAACGCTTTTCACTCCTTGAAAGCGCGAAGTTTGAGTCCAAGTTTTTTCGAGAAAGAAAAAGGGCGAAGTAGAACTGTCGAAGATTCGTGTAAAACTGATGCAGGCAGTTAATTGTTAGAGGCCATCTAACAGAAAGTGGAATTGAATCAGGAGTTAGAACAGAGCAGTTAAGAAACAAGTTATTACTGTAAGAGATCAAAATAATAATAATAATTTATTGTCCAACGACGTAATAAAAAAGGATAATCTTAATGTTAATACAAAAAAAAGCAAATCAATAAAGATAAAAACCAAATAAAACAAATATTAAAAAATAATGAATTGAAAAGGTAAGATTAATTATAAAGTAAAATGATTTACACCTATTTACACTTTAAAAAGAACAAATCAAGAGAAAGCAAAAACAAATAAAATATTTTCTGAACTTACACACTAAAGCTGAGCCAATGTCCATACAGTAGGTATTCACACTACAACACATGAACAAAATTTTGGATCACAAATGATGAGGAGTACTAGTAAAATGTAGATAAAAAATTCCGGTGTAACAAGATTCCAGTTTATGAGAATTGGGTTAACAAGTTTGAGTCACAAATGGTCATTTACACACAAATGTTCATCATACGTATAATTTGTTAGACAGAGTGCCATATTTGCGAAAATACAATGTTTAAACAAACTCTCGACTGCAACTATATACATATACGTATTCAAAATAAGACAACAGAATAATTTACTCTATTAGGAATATATTGTAGAAACTGATACCCAGTTAAGGTGTACTATGCTTATTCTTCTATTTGTTTGTTCCATTGCATTCGAACGAAGAAGTCTAAGACTTTAGTAGGAAATATATTTAAATATCACACACGGAGCTGTAAATCTAGCCTACATGAACTGGCAATAATGAGAGATGGGTAAAGTTCATGTTCACTCATCAAACATGCAGTGAAGTGCCACTTAAAAATTATTATTACAAAAGTAAGATGTTGCATACTCGGCCACCTTATGCAGAGTGGTGAATATCGCAATGATCAGCAACCAAGTTCACAATATGGGATGTTGTGTATAATGGTGAATTGCCAAAGATACTAGTCCTCGCAATTAGTATGTAAAAGGTGTGACTTGAGCGAGTAGATGGTCTGGGTACCAGGAATTTAAGTTGAGAGAAAAGTTGTGTCAATCTTATTGTGCATTGAATTGTACAAAAATTTTATCGAAGTCAGCACTTGAATACAACTGCGTTAGCTTTAGCAAGCAATGTATTATAATCGATATCTCTGTCGATACATCCACGAAGCAACACAGAAACTTCAGGAACTTTCGCTGCACTTTAAGAATGAAGGGAAGCATCTAGCAATAACCAGTGGTATGACCTATTCAGTTTCTTTCAATGATAGTCAAATATGGATTCAGTTACGTTTTATTTAAATAATGCTTTCGCTTTCTTTAATTTCTACTTATGCAGTAAACCTTGTAATACTGAAAATTTGTCCGTACTTTGTATTTGTATAAGAGTTATTTTTCTTATTCAATATTTGATTTACATAAATAATCCTACGCTAGTGTTTATTACATTGCCAATAAGATTAATAGAGTAGTAATCCGTACATACATACTTAATAGTTCGTAATGGATACGCAAAAGTGTAAAACACTCCGTAGGAAGTTGATATACATACATATATATATACATATGATAAATTTCGGTTAAAGTTTGTAAGTTGCCCATTCTCTCTCTATATATTTGTTTGTGGAACGATAGTCTCTGGATTTTGTCGGAGGTCTACAACAGCTAAAACAGAGAAACTCACTAGAACGCATCCTAGAGCACAAGCTGACTGGCTTGATTCATGAGCTGTCACCGCACACTGTAGTGAAACCCCTACCCTTCCGCGTCCCTTTACATGTCCAGCTGGAATAATCGCGTCCAACAAACCAGAATACAACGAAAGTCAGTATTTTTGCAAACATGCATTTAACGCTTTAGCTACTATGCTTCTCAAAAAAAAAGCAGACGCTTTTAAAACGCGTTTATTTACAGAAGGACAAAGAAATGCGAGTTGAACAAGAATAAAATTTGGCGAAAGTGCATAAACAAAATTGTACCATCATTATAAATTGATTAATAACATTGCTGAATAAGTAATTAACATTGTTTCATAAAAAAATGATCAATAACGAAAAAGTATAATCACCACAATTCATAAAGTCCTCAGGTAGTATCAGGTAATTTGAATAATTTACGAAATTGGGAACGATTTATATTAAATTACTAGCTTAATTAAATTATTATCATTTGTAGCCATCATTAACATAAGCAAAAAGTTTTCGCTATTTGTGTAAAAATTCACACTGAATGATATTCGTCTATCATTTAGTGTTCGTTGGTATGATGGCAAATATCAGAATTTTTACACAAATAGTGAAAACCTTTTGCCTATGTTAAGAAGATACCAAATATCCTGAAATCCAGGTCAACAGAAGTTTTACTTGTCAGAAACATATAATTGGAAAATTTAGGCAATTACATTGATTAATTGGTAAACGATCATTTTTCGATGAAAAATAAAATGCTAACAAACAATGCTATCGTTAAGCCATTTAGTGTGGAGTTCTGGGGAATGAATAGCAAATAAAATTTACATATATTATGTAGATGTTAAAGCAAAATATTTAGTGGCAACTAATGCCTTGGTGTATACCAAACAGCATCATACATTAAGATCCAGATCTTCGAATATCTTTATAAGTTACATAGTGTAACGAAAAATATGACAGATTAGTTAAGAATCTGCTTCCAAAACAAAATATTGACGATATCTTAAGCGAGCTAAACCCTTTGACCATACCAGTAGACTTTAATTATTAAAATGATGGAGTAATAATGTCTCGTATCCATGTAGTCATTAAAGTAGCTTTGTTTAAGAAATAAAGATAGAAGACAGAAGGTCCAGCAAATTCATATAATTGACTTAGTACTCCTAACTGGAATAAATTGCACAACAATAATCCATCATCATCAACATCCTCTTTTCTTCGTTGTTAAACAGACTTCTTCCAAAATTTTCCATGTCTAATTTGGGCTTCATTCATACAGTTAGTTAGTTTTGAGGTCGTTGGTCCGATACGTGGTTGTCTTTCTACACCTAGTTTATCAGCTCTTGCGTTTCTTTAATCCTAACTATTATGTTAGACATTTTATTTACTCTTTCAGTAACGTCTTTAATTTATGTTCTTCTTCTTAATTCTCCAATCACTGATCTTTCCAATCCCTTTTAGGTGACTCGAAATCCTTTTACTGTTATTTGAGACAGGGTTTAATTACTTAAAATATAGCTTACTGTGAAACACCACATAAATTCCGTTCATTAATGTTTAAGGTAAGAGCTAAAAGTCTATATATTTGAAAATTGTGTTTTTATATCGCCCCCAATAGACCTTTATCCTTTCACTCCTGTTCGATCTAACTATCTTGCAGAATAAATCGAATAGGCTGAAGTACTCAGTCTTTTCAATTCCTCACGGTTGCAAATTATATGCAGACTGCGTTTTCCGTTATTTACTACATCTACGATGGCTCGTTGACCTTGCTTGTATCATAGATGTTGTCTCAAGAGAAATTTTCCCATTACTAAGCCGGTCATAATCTTATTTTCGTTTTTGTTTAGTTTAAAGACGTTAACATTAGCTAATAAAAAAAAGACAAATACTATGGCATTGGCTTTAGATCGACCTTTAGTTCTGACAATATCTTCTATCCAGACATGACAAGATCTTCTGTCTAGCAGTGTTCATACTCATTCCTTGCAGATTAGGATCTTTTGAACCCCTCATTATTGAGAGTTACCTTAACTGGTATTTTGCAATTTTAAATGTTTAACTGGAGCTTTTTCAATTAATAAATTACTCACTCTATGTAGATCAAGAATTCAGGAATCTACTATTTTTCGATCTAAATAAACCAATAATGTAAACAACGTATACTAATTATTAGTATTATTAATATAGAATATGTCATATATAATAAATATCTTGATACCCCCCCCCCCGCAACAATCATAACACATGTACACAGGTTCTATTTTTTAGAATATTTCTTTTTACCCGGCAGATTTTATCGACAGATCGTTTCAATGATTGGGAATTTTAAAATTAAGAAAACGATAGTAAGGGGCTAAACTCGAACTTGTTTTAACCTTCTTACTGGCACTTAAACAAAGGGTTAAGAGCCCGATATTACCAAAATCGCAGGTAGTAATCGCTTTGTGATTTTACATAGAAAATCAATTCGTTTCTTTTTTATTCCAAGGAACTAATTACATATTATTACCAAGAGAGTTCGGTCAAGCGATGTGAAGAGAGCAAAGTGGAGGGAGTAAAACATATGCGTGCATATTCCCCGCACCGAAGGGCAAAACACTAATTTGTAAGCAAAATTTCAATAACAAATTAAAGTTTGCGCAAGAGATAATAAAATGCAAAATGTTACTTGCTTTAGGTCGATTATTATTGGTTTCGAACTTGAGAATACCCTTTTAGTAAAAAAAAGTTTTATATTTCAACGGTTTGGTGTACGTAGTCTGTATAATCAAAAACAATTTCAAATTCGAATAAAATTTGTACTGTTCAAAATATTTGTAGTTATCAAATCATCAAGTATTTAAAGTATTGTAATATCCTGGTCTGTATCGTCAAAAATGTCAATATCAAAAGGCATAAAATAATTTCAAATGTAAATTAAATCACGATATTGTTTCTATAAGTTTTATGGAATTTTGGGCTAAGCAAATGAATTTTGCATTACTTATATGGTGTGCGGCAAAAGCCCAAAATAAAATTCGTATTTTTTTTATATTTGTAATTGAGAAAACCGTACATTTTCGGCAAATGTTTATTTTTCAGATCGATTTTTACTTTTTCACGCAGATCCATTACTGACGACAAATAATTTCTTCTCCCACTACCTTGCGTGATATGACGTCAACTAATTTTTTAAATTGCAAGCTTGACGTGTTCATCGAAAATTAATACTACAGAAAAATTCTAATTTTAAACGCTTCGTACATCGTATATGTGATGCAAAATTTTTGAAAAAATTTCTGTTTTCCCACCTCCGGGAATGTGGCATTACAATTAGACCACGGACACATTTAATTCGAGTCCTTCTAATGTGCCATAAATTGCGTTTTGAAAGCAGTTATTAAAAGAAAATCTTCGATAGGATAGTAATTACATATAATTATACACTTTTACGATGTTAAATTAAAAAATTCTAATTTTTACCGCTTAATATATCACATATGTAATGCAGAAATCCCACTCGAAGAATAGAAACTTTTTCAAAAATATCTATACTATATATAGAAAGGGTACTAGGGAAGTTTTGTAAAATGACGCAACAATGAATCGTAGGAAGCTGCTTGTTGCTGCATGTTGAGAGATGTTCATACGTGCATAGTAGCCGCCACGCTATGTCGATGGGCGTGAACAGATGACACGACGTGTGACTTGGTGCTGGGAGATGCTAAAAAGGGATAATCTCGGTATGTGAATAACATCGTGGCAGGTGACGAGACTTGGCTGTACTATTACGATGTGCCCACGAAAGCTCAAAACAAAGTTTGGGTCTTTGATGATGAGAACACACCCGTAGTTGTCAGAAAATCCCGATCTGTAAAGAAGAAAATGATAGCTGTATTTTTCGAATCCAGTGGAATTGTGGAACGCGTCGCTTTGGACACAGAAAACAGTCACAGCTAAGTGGCATACTGAACAGTGCCTGCCTAAAGTAATTGGATCTATGAAGAACCTGCGACCAAAGTCAAGAATGGACACCTGGTTCCTCCATCACGATAATGCTCCAGCTCACCGCGCCAAAGCCTGCAACGAATATTTGACCTTTGGAATATGGGAATATTAATGTGTGAATTAGCGATAATTTCCTAAACATATTTCATAGTCGTCTTTTCTACTGTTAAGAGTTTAGTATGTTTAGTTTTTAGGATAGCGCAAACATTTGATGTAAGCTTTCTTGGTAAAATTGTTAGAAATATAGATTTATCTTTCACAACTAATAAGTGCTTATTATCCACGCAATGATTAATTTACTGTTTTCTTTAATTAGTTCTAAATTAAAGTATGGTGTTCGGATATGATTCCAAGTCATAAGAGACTGTTGAATTTGAGTATTTACACAGTACTTGCAGACAATCAGCTGTGACAATAAATATGTTTGTCAGTATTCTTGCCAATATAATTTGCTATTTATCGTAATTTTCTTTTCCACTTAAAATGTTATTGGTGGAAAATATGATTTCTATGATTTGAATAATATTTCACCTTATTCTTAAATGCGATTAAATTATTTGCTGGTTCATTTGGATTACTTTCCTTAAATTTATTAAAAATTTTATGAAAAATGTTATAATAGCTAATGTTGTATTTAAAAAAGTTTAATAAATATTTATTTTATAATAATAGCAATGGTAATGACAATAATTCTGTACTAGTAATTAATTATGTGTCATATTTAGGAAGTACTTGAAAACAAATTTTTCATATCTCAGATGAGTTATTCCCAAGGAAAGAAAATATAATTGTCTATTTATTATTTTAATAGATATCGCGTATTTGTATTACTAATTTGCTTAGAAAATTAATTATGAGGACATAAATACGTAAATAGAATTTGTAAATGCTTTGTGCTTCTGTTTTGTACAAAATTTATAATTTCTTAAGTTAAAAGTTATATCCACCTACACAAAATAATTTATTTCAGTAATAAATTAGCTTTAAGTATGAAACGAATATAAATAACATAGGAAAATGCAATGCATAAAGCTTTTGCAATTTAAACTCAGATAAATTGAAAGTTATAATGCAATTAAATAATAAAAAAAACATATGTATCGTAAATAATATTTTCAATCCCTGCAACTACAATAGAGTAATGCATACAAAGCAATCTACGATTTATATTTTCTAATAACTGTATCAAATTCGGAAAACATTAAACTAACTTAACCGTTCATTACAGAAAAAAATGCGGCGTCCATTAAAAATAAGCCAACGAACGTAGAACGAGTTCTATATCCTCATGGAATAGCTTGATGCCTGGTCTAAATTCTAATGGTTGTCTCACAGCCGCCCAGGCTATTGATCAAACTGACTATATAAATCAAATCCGTCGTTTATTCATATATTCCCGTGTATCTGTATCAGATTGTGACCCCCATAAATACGGGAAAAAGTACAATAATAAATTTCTAGACAGTTATTAATAGTTTATAATGACTTTCGCAAATAATTTTGCTTTCATGTAATAAAATAAAACTTTTAAAATGTAATATATGTTTTGGTTAAAATATAATTAATTTATTTTTATTAAGAATTAATAAAATAATAAATCCAACATACATTAAGAAATATAAAATGTAAAATTCCAGGTATACAAAACCCACAGTTTTCTAATTTTAAGTAGTAACAACAAAAATATACCTACTATGAGTACAAACATCAAGAAATGTGTGCCAACGTTAAGCAGTAGAATAGATGTGCATATACACATATTAATTTCTAATAATTATTAAGAACTTTAACCAAAAAAATTACTCTAAAACACCTGCTACAACACAGCTCGTTCATGTAAGTATGCAACGTACAATTGCTTAAATAACTGAAACTATTATATCTTTCATCACAGCCATTTATATCAAAAGACATTTTATACATACATACATAGAGAAGTCTTAAAATAAAATTTATTACTTCCCTTTTCCTTTTTCCTTATCTCAAGTCCGAAAGATTAAATTTATGAATCGTACATTCCAGGCTCTGCGTCCTATTAATTATTAATTATTAGTGCAGTTGAATTGTGCACTTTAAATGTCTGTTAATTAATTATTTTGTCATATAGAGTAACAGATTATCTGAAAATATACTATTGTTTTGAAAAGGTGCATAATGAAGTTGTTGCTGTTACAATAATAAGAAATAAAATCACGCTAATACCACACAAAAGGGGAACTGTAATAAATCTAGAGCAACGAATTATAATAAATACTTATTATATACTATTACATGCCCCATGTTACATACATACATATGTGTATGTGTAGACTTTCATAACAATATGCGTTGTAAGGATTTCTGAATATAACCAGTGTTGTGGAGCTATAAATTAATTTATTTCTCTTCAAGCCTTCGGTAGACTTCTACAGCCGTCTTCAAAATGTACTTGTTGTTGTTGCCTTTCTAATAAAACAACGATAAGAACAGCATCCATGTTTTCGCGCTTATCATTTGCTCTTTAAAATTATAGTGGGTCTTAAGTGTCCTCAATAGAACACCCCCAGAACATTTCATTCATACTTCTTCGGCTGGATTCTGCTCGTCCGTTTCAAATTCGTGTTCTAGTGTTTGGTATCCTTAAGTGTTCCAACCATTTCAGATTTGTTAAGTTAATCCTGTTGCTAATCCCGACTCATCATACAAATTTTAGACTTTTTGGTTTGACTTCTCAACCATGCTCCTCTTTACTTTCTCTTTAAGAACTTTTTCTTACAAAAAGATTTTATTTTCCTCTGTTTTCCTCAATGTTCAGACTTTACCATCGAACGTTATTATTCAATCATACATATAACCCTGTTCAACGCGTTTACTATTTTATCATCCTTTACCTCATTTCTTTATATTAAACTACATTATATATGTACTGTATTATTCTAGGTGTACATAACTTTTAATCTGTTAGAATTTATAACTTTCGTTTCATTTATTTTTATCTACAGATCTTTACTTTTGCCTTTCTAGCGCTAGTTTCGTTTTCGTATATTGTAAATCTTCTACGTTTGTTCCTAAGCTTACTTTCTGCCGATATAACTGAGAAACAGTATGCTTCTTTGAATTCCTATTCTTTGCTATTAATATATATTATATCGTCTACATACCAGGTGTGCTGGAAAGTCATTACCTTTTTTTCCGTAAAAGAACATATACTTTTCAAGAAAATGGAAAAATTTATTTATTCAAAGTATTGGCCATTTGCTTCTACACATCTTCCTCAGCTTTCAGGTAATTTATGGATACAATCCCAAAAAAAATGTTTGTCCTTTGAGCAAAACCATTCATTGAGACATTTTCTAACTTCCTCAACATTGGCGAAGTGCTGCTTTGCAAGCGCGTGTCCCATTGCTGCGAAAAAGTGAAAGTCAGACAGGGCAAGATCTGGAGAGCACGGCGGGTGCGATAATATATCCCATCCAAGTGCTTTCAATGGTTCCTTGGTTGGATCAAATTGATAATTATTTGTTATCGGTAGAGGTCAGTATTAACTGTTTCGCCAGATTTCAAAGTTCGTAATGCAACACCCCACCCTGGTCCCACTGAACATAGAGCATTGCCTTGCGACCAAAACAATTTGGCCTTGGAGTCGATTTTTTGCGACTAAGGTTTTCAAAATAAACCCATTTTTCATCACCCGTCACTATTTGATGCTGAAATGACTTCCGGTCATGGCTTTGAAGCAGTATTTCAAAGACGATTTTTCGATTTTCCATTTGCCTGTCATTCAATCGATGTGGGAGTCATTTTCCCATCTTTTGAATTTTTCCAATACTCGTAATTGGTCGCTAATCGTTTCTTGGACCACATTTAACGCTTCGGCCAATTGTATTTGAGTTTGGGTTGGGCCTTCATCCAATAACTCCTGCAGTTTCCCATCTTCAAACTTTTTTGGTCTACCAGAACGTTCTTTGCCTTGCACATCGAAATTATCACTTTTGGATTGGCCACGCC
This sequence comes from Dermolepida albohirtum, assembly GCA_031893035.1. Classification (NCBI taxonomy): domain Eukaryota; kingdom Metazoa; phylum Arthropoda; class Insecta; order Coleoptera; family Scarabaeidae; genus Dermolepida; species Dermolepida albohirtum. The sequence goes on from JAVIWB010003690.1 coordinate 314,846, forward strand.
TCACATGTTTCTATGGTAGAAGCATGCTCATCGTAACTTTCTACCAGGAAACGATGACTTTTAGCGGCTTGTTTCTTTTGATTAAATAAGGAAAGTAATACGCGCCGCAAATGTACTTTTTCAGGCACGAAGCTCGACATTTTTAAGAGGTATAAATCTATGACAGTGTCACTTTCGCAAAATACAACATGTACGGCTTTGAAACTTGATGTCAGTGGAACAAAATGACATATGTGTCAAATCATAACATTGGACACTTAAGCTTAGCGACATCTGTTAGAAAAACCGGTAATGGCTTTCCGGTATACCTGATATTCTAATATTTATTAATTTATTTTAAAATCGGCCATTCTAAAACTCTATTTGCTTCTTCACATACTCACGGTCAATTTAACCATATTAATTTTCATTGTCGTGTAATGTATTTAATTGAGTAAACTAATACAAACTGTAGCCCTGTCTTAAATGGGAATTCCTTTTGAGAAACGTTAATTAGTTTATTTTAATAAAGATTTCAAGATTATACAATTATGAGATACTATAAAAGCTTAAACACCTTAAATGCAATTATGTAATTTTGGTAACCTTAATATTATTTCCAAAGTTTTTAAATATTTTGTTACTGGTATTAAAAAAACAAGAAATTTTAAATAAAGTAGTATAGTTACATTAGGACTGCCCGCATTATCTTAGAAAGTTTTAAATAATTACGCGTTTACGCTTTTATATTAATTACACATCCAAATATTTCTGGAAGCATAAATTTTAGTAAAAAAATTCTAAATAATTATACTGGTTTACATTCCATCGTGCTATTATCGTATTCATGTATTTTTTATTCAAACTAAATGAAAAATGTGTGTCTATATATATTTATTACAATATTAAGTGAATGTATAACAAAACAAATTCTGTACTTATATACTGGAGTATTATATATACTATAATTACGGTGGGCTTGTTTGGACAGTTGAAGGTCATGCTTTGCTTGAGATCATATAACGAGCGTTTTATAGTTTATGAACACAAATGATTTTTTACTTACAAATTTTTATATATGTACATCAAATTAGATTCTTTTATTTAGGACAAATTTCAATGTAACTTATACATTTTTTCTCTTACTGTAAAAATTAATAGTTTCTTAATATCATTTTATATACACGGTTTATCGCAGAAAAAAACCGCATAGTCATTTTTAATGGCGTTATCCATTAAAAAAAATATGCGTCAGTAAGGCAGATATTTCATCAATATTATGTCAAAATATCATTACATTCACATCATTAGAAGCAGAAAAATTGCGCAGAAAATAACAGTGTGTATTTGGCATTGATCAAAAAATGAATTTTGAACGAAGGGCAAATATCAAGTTCTGTTTTAAAGTTGGTAAATCGTTTACTAAAACCTTTAATTTAATGAAAAAAGTATATGGTGAAACGTGTTTACCACGTACGAGTGTGTACGAGTGGTATAAACGATTTAAAGACGGTTGTACGAACATATGTAAATGACGACGAACATCCTGATGCAAAAGGAATCTGCAGTTATAGAAAGTAACGTCGAACTTGTACGTGAATTTATCAGAAATGAGCCGAAATCCTCATTGCGATACATGAGTATGGAATTAAATATTTCCAAAGATTCAATTCATTGCATTTCGACTCATTTTGAACTAAGTAAGATTTTTGCAAGGTTTGTACCCCACAAGCTAGTAACTGGCGATGAGACGGAGTGTTTTCAATATGATCCAGAAGCCAAACGTTAAAGCTCTTAATGGAAGCATCCAAGCGAAGAAAGACCGAAAGGAAGCGGTTTGGAAAAGTCAAAAATGAAGACAATATTGATTCATTTTTACGATTCGAAAGGTATAATGGGCAAAGAATTTGTAACAGCTAGTCAAACAATCAATGCTGTAAATCACCTTGTGCACCCTCAATATCGTGAAAATAGTAGCTGGCGTTTGCACCTCATCGCTCGACGCTTATCACTGATTTTCTAACTACAAACGGCATTTTTATCATCAATCATTCACTGCATTCACCGGATTTGCGATTTTCGATAGTTTTGGGCATATATTCGTCAGATGTTCTTAACTTGAAATTGTTTGAGTAACACATCCTTAAGCTGTGGCAATCATGTCATGAGACGTCCAGTATATAGGCACAGGCATAATCTGAAAGAAATTGTGCTACTGACAAGAAATCAGAGTTCAACTCGATACCAATTAGAAGTTATAATCTTTTAACAAGCACAAGATCATTGAAACTATTTACAATCCAGCAATACTAAGGTTAATCAGAAACCCAAAATTATCTTAGTACGTTTAACAATGAATGACTTGTCGAAAAACTTCAAAAGAATATTCTATCAAAGTTGTTCAAAAAAGGTGTTTAATCAATGTTATAATTAATGCAAATACATTACACCTCATTAAAAACAATAACTTTGGCAGTGTTATTAGTACAACTATTAAAGATATAGCCATTTTTGGTGTAATATTCAAATAAAAAATATCGCGGATTGCTATAAATATAAAAGAATATATGTTAGTACTTTAAATACTTACATCTTTCTCCAGGTAATTTAGAAGCATGTAATCGAATACAGGATGTAAATTCGCGTCATTAGAATTATACGATGCAGTATTGCCAGTATTGCTACTGGATATTTACAATATTAACGCTGTAATACAAGATTTATTACAATAACAGATTAAGACATAAAAATAAATCAACTTTCTCGTTAATATGCAAAGTGAGTTATCTAATTTTATCCCGCCTATTATGTGTATATGTTGTTAAAATATCGGAGTTTTTCTTTTTGTAAATAACACTAATAATTGGAGAAGAGAATTTTATTTGGTTTAAAATACAGGACCCCTTTGATAAAGAGTAGCCATCGGATACTAAGATGTTAATTCATTGCGAGGCTTTCAGGGTAAATTTATGAGGTAATAAAAAATGAGTTAGAAAAAAATAATGGAAATAAAGGCATTGAAATTAAGGGAACAAAGAGATGAATGAAGCAAAACAATAATTAATAAATTTAATGCATAAAATGCTTTGTGCATACGCGTAAAAAAGTTTTAAAACATTTCCGTTTCATAAATTGCTATTGATAAATGTTTGTACTTTATAACCTATAAATTAAAAATGAAAGAATTAACGAGCCCAAAACAAAGAGATGCTACTAAAATGCCTTCACTTTTTAATACGTAAAATTACTAATTCTTTTTAGTTTTATATGCAGCATTAAATTAAGTCATGTTAAAAATTGTATATTTTTTAAGCAGAATTATTTGGAATTTTTATGACGCTAACAATAGATCACAGAGAAGCCTTAAATATGTAAGTAATGGTGATGTGATGATCCTGGCCTTTTAATTAATAAGTGGAACCCTTACTGCTCAGAAATATATAAATAAATTTATAAATTTTTAATCCATAATTCTTCCACATGTAGCAACAACGGGAAAAGAATTAACTGCTCGTCCCAGTCAAGCAAACATCATTAATGAAGTTTGTACAATGAGAATGGAAACCATTACTGCTCAGAAATATATAAATAAATTTATAAATTTTCAATCTATGATTCTTCTATATGTGGCAACAACGGGAAAAGAATTAACTGCTCGTCCCAATCAAGTAAACATCATTAATGAAGTTTGTACAATGAGAATGGAGAGGGCAGTCAATATCTCAAACAGAAGCCCAGTAAAACACATAGAATGTTGTGAGCAGACGAGTTACTTCACAAAATATGCTACCAAGAACGCTTCAGCCATTACGAGAAGCTGTCGGGGCAAAATGGAATATAATTCCTCAAAGAAATAGTCGGCCAGTTAATTTGGGCCATGCTAAATGCTAAAAGCTTTTTGAAGTTCATTGATATCATACAAGTTTATTAATCCCTCTTTTTTGTGAAAATTATTGCAATAAAGCATCTGTATTTTCCTGGATTAAAAGTGAAGTTTTTCCCACTCTTTCTATTAAAATTTGTTCAAACAAGATAAAATACAATAATGTTTTAAGAAATTTGTACACAAATATACTGATACTGAAAAATTTTGTTAAATAAACTTTTTTAAAATTTATTATCATTTTTATGGAATTGATTTGAACTATCTAGAGTGCATTTTATAGACCTGTATTAGTAGTATAATATTTACGACCTTACCCTTTTACCAAAAAGTAACACCCATTACTTAAGATAATCATATGTACATACATATATGAAAGTCGAATATTATTAAATGTGAACATCTAGTGATAAAATATATCTATTTCCATTTAACGACGTTAAACAACTCTAACACTGAATGTCACAAAAGTTTTCGTACATATATTTCATTTTTACAAGATATTTCTCTATTGTAATAAACTATAAACTTAGAACGAATTCTGCAAACCCTCTTCATAGTATCATGCATTTGTGAAAAATAAATATTTGATGATTTTGCAAAGATGAATTGTGAAAGTAAGTACATGGTTGATAATATGTGCGAGTAAATATTACTTCACAAGGCAACAAAAAACTCTTAGGTCAAATAGTCAAATTTATCGTTGAAATTGTACCGAGAAATAGACGTCCAAAGAAACTAAATTAGCGCGATCAGAGAACTATTATGAAAACTGAATTTTCAGTACATTTACTAAAATAAGACAATCTAAAAAGACATAAATCATAAAGACTAGTATTGTACGAGGGTAGCCGTTTATATTACGGGAATAGCAAATAAAAAAAAAATTATTATCGAAAAGAGTTGTGTTGCTTTTCAAAATATTCTCCTTGAAAATCAATGTACTTTTGTATTAGTTTAAACCAATGTGAAAAGCATTGCTGCCACTGTGAAGCCGGTATCTCGAAAATATGAGTTTTGATTGCCTCAACTGCCTCTTTCGGCGTAGAAAATCGTTAACCACCAAGTTTATTCTTCACGTGTGGGAACAAAAAGAAATCACAAAGTGCTAGATCAGGACTGTACAGCGCATGGCTCATCATTTCAATGTTTTGCCCGGTCAAATATTCAATTGCTTGAACATACCTGTGAGAGCTCGCATTGTCATGGTGGAGAATGTAGAATTTTCCTTATTTCTTCAAAAACTTTTGGCAAACAAATAGTTGTGTACCATTCGGAATTGACCGTTCTACAACTCTGTACAGATACGGTTGCAACGTGACCAGTTTTTCCGAAAAAACAGGCGACCATTTGTTTTGATGTGCTTTTGTTGGTTTTGACTCACCTTGGAATACTTACACCGTCGACTGCTGTCTACTATCTGGCTCATACGTATAGATCCAAGATTCATCACCTGTGACGACTTTATAAATGTTCTTTGAAGTACCACCATTGTATTTTTTGTGCATTTCTTGGCATCAATCGACGCGAGTCCCTTTTTGAGCGGTTGTCAAATTATGTGGTATCCAACGAGAAACATTGCTTCTTAACGACTAAATGTTACTGGTGTTACTAATACCTAGAGATGCCTCGATCTCACGGTGTGTCATATAACGATCTTGCATTATCAGTTAAGGCATTAATGTTTTCAACACAACAACATTTGTGGGACGACCTTCAGGAAATTCATCATCCAAAGAACGCCGTCCAAGTTTGAATTCACTATACCAACGACATACTATAGTTTTCGATGGTGCTTCATAACCATATAAAGAATTCAGCTCGTCGATGCATTCTTGTTGAGATAATCCACGGCGAAAGTCGTGAAAAATAATTGCACAAAAATGTTCACGAGTTAATTCCATTTTTTCGCTGACATAAAGTTTTCAAGTTACTGTCAACAATAGAAATAGCGACCGGATAATAAAACTATCAAGGTAAATATATTGTCAAAAATGACAAACTTCACGATACAATCATCAGATCGGAGGCAGCACTAACAGTATTACCAGTTCCGGAAATATAAACGGCTACCCTCGTATTTCTGTGCCCATGATTATGCCAATCATACTGCAGCTGTTAAATCAATTATATACTTTAAGTATTATGCTGTAATTTACACGTTCAAATTAAACAAACGATGTAATTTCAAAATCAAGATATTGAAAATGGTGAAAAAATTCCACGCTTAAAAAGTAATCTCCACACCAACGAGATGAAGTGCAAAATTTGGTTACCCTATAATTTCACACAACAAAGCCACTTTCTTAAATTACGTAGTAATAACGAAGAATAAGAAGAATCAGATATGTATCTTATAAATTGAACTCCGAATGCATCTTTATATACGTGATGATATTTCATCAACAACTTTCGTGTATCCCAATTTCCCGTTACCTGCTTAAATGCTAATGTAATAAAAGAATGAAATATTACGTATACGTTGTTTTCAAAATGCTTCGTTTTTGTTTTAAAAAATTCTTAAATGAATGCGAATATAAACATTCGATTGTTTTCAGGTTCCGTTTAAACCTATCGTTTTGTAATGCGGTTTTAATGTTGCATTTGAAAGTATCTGGAAACAGTCAAGCACATTGTATTAAACAAACATATCATTTAGCTAACCTATTGCTTAGTTAAACTATTACAAAACATGAGAAATTCTAAGCTGGTTAGTTGTGCGGCACTAAGCGTTACCATAGCCCAACAAGAATTAAATGGGTTTTTCTGCGTCGACTGTCGTATTTTACTGCTTGCTTAAAATTTAATTCAAATTTATTCATATAAGAGCGGGTATTTGAGATGCATTGCAAATTAATTATACAGGAAGAATCAACAGACATCGGGCCACCGATTACCAGGCATACTCCGTGTTTGTATAAATGAAATAGCGTCATACCTCATAGCCAACGACTGTTAGGAGCGGTTCCTGAACTCAAGATAGGCACGAACTCGTTATTAGGCTACTGATGTATCATATTGCTCATACTATTTATGTTCAAAAATATTTCACCACTTATTTTCGCGCATTCCTTTTTTCGCAGTGCCGGGATACTTAACCGTAATTTAAACGGATTTATTAAATTAATATTAAATACATACCGACAAAGTACACATCGAAAGTACATTGTTCATTTTAAAAACACATGCATTATCTTGCAGATACATTATTTTAAGAAATGAAAGCTGTATATAGTACAATTCTCGCGAGTAATTTTATTTTAATTCATAAATCCTCATTAAATTCATGATTAACCCCAAAAACTTTGTTAGTCAGAATTCGCTGAGTGCAATTACATAAATGTGTGTGTTGCCTACTTGAAACTGAAATTTTGACAATATTATAAACATACTGGAATCCTAAAAGCAGTAGCAAAACAAAAAATTAAATATTTATCTGATACTAATAAAGAAATAGAAACAATTACAACAGATGTCTTCAATATTAAACAAATTTCTTCAAAAAAATAATAAAGATTAAAAATCTTATGTGTCAAATAATGGCAATATTTCAACAACTGAAATAGAGTCCTGTGTGAAATGTAATTCATTTTATGTGACATTGTGACCGAATGTATTCTGCGTGGCGTAAAATTCCACTGGGCGTTGGCATCTTTCTACTGAAATGAATCTATTTTGAATTGGGTTCCATAGTGAAAAGTAGTATTTTCTGCTGCGCCATTGTTGATTACAATCAGAATATAACATTTCTGCGCTGGAGCAGGACGCAAATTTTTAATTTCTGTGATTGTATTTCAGGATGGCACATCAGAAGGTACGTTTCAGTAATTTCCCATCGCAGTGAATATTTGTATTTCTATATAATTATTGGGTGGGGTTTTAGACATTGGACGCTTTATCATTTTAAACACCTTTCTTAACATCATCCCTGATTCCAATTATGCATTCCTTTGCGAATAAATTTACTGCGGAAGATATGATTCAAGCTTCATCATCAAAGATGCTAGTTGTTCGCTCGCTCTTCCATTGGAAAAGATAGTCAATTTTGTTATCTCCACCTCTGCATTTCCGTCCACATGGAAACGTTCCTGTTTTTAAGAAGGGTGATAGATCTAGTTTTTCTAATTATCGTCCTGTGGCAATCCTTTCGAACTTTCCCGAAAACATTTGAGCAATATTTATACAATCGCATATTCTCTAATATCTGTTCATATATTTCTCCATCAGCACGGTTTCTTCCCTGGGAGATCTACTGCGACTAATCTGGCTTACTTCATGCAGTTCACCTGCGAAATTATGGACAATCAGAGCCAGGTCGACTGGATATACACCGGCTTTTCTCGTGCATTCGACACTGGACCATCGTATATTACCGAAAAAATTATCTTGTTATGGTTTCGCATCTTGCCTCTTCAATAAACACAATCCTATATTGAGAAAAGACTTAATTATGAATTCTACAATGGATTTAATTCAACACTTGATTCATCCTCTGGGGTTCCTCAGTGGTCAAACCTTGGCCCACTATTATTTTTGCTTTTCGTAAATGATTCATTACTGACTTTGCCTTGTTCTGCCTTGTGCTATGCCGACGACGTAAAGTTTTTACAGCTGTTTCTTCCATTGAAGATGTCAATCGGCTTCAAGTGTTTCCAGACCTTATTTAACTTGGTCTAAGTATAATTGTCTTTGTTTGAACATAGCCAAATGTTTTGCCATGTCATTTACCCGCAAGTTGTCTCCTATTTTTTCCTCATACTCCCTAGATGGACACACTCTTATAAAAGTTGACTCCATCAACCACTGAGCTTTAATTTATATATTTATAATATATGTCGTTCTGCGGTTAAGAGTGCTGGCTTTATAATGAGGGCAACACAATATTTTAACGATATTGACTTATTGAAAATATTGTTCTTTGTATTGGTTGTCAATAAGTTGGAATAAAAAAGCCGAGTGCACTCGACAACGTGATCACAAGACACTACTAATTTTAAATTTGGAAACCCTGTTTTAACAATTCAAACCGAATTAGCGGACTTTAATAATGTGTAATCCAATTCTGATTTCCGTGGGTGACAAACTTTTCAAATGAAAGTACTTCATCACTACTTACAACACAGTTTTTCTTATTTTTTGCAAAATCTAAAAAGATATTATCTTTGGCGCATTATCAAATACAGACCAGTTAACAAATAGTTCTGTTTTGTCATATTTAATCCAAGAGAGAATGGTTCTAGAGCATGCCGAAGAAGATTCCTCTAAATTCGTGCCATTACTGCACCACGTTGATTTGCGCTGATATAGCTTTGATATATTTTACTACTATTAAAACACTAACCACTACTTTCGCACATGCTCATAAACACAAACGAATAGTTATAAAATTTTTATATTGCACATTATATAATAGTTTTGAACAATTAAATGAGACAACTATCAAATTTTGTTTCCATAATATTTGTAAATAGTTCTTCTACGTTGTGAACTACCATCAAACAGATATTGCCCTTCCCTATACAGTAGGCATCTACATGTAAACAAATAAAAAACAAAAGCAAGTATGATAAATAACCACGATGAAAGCAAAAAAGTGTGGCGTGGAATAGACTTATGCTAATTTATTAGAAAATAAAATATTCATATAGACACTGAATATAAAAATATTCATTTTATTTGAATAATTAATATCATATAGGTATGAATATAAAAAATAATTCCATGGAACGGTATGTTATTCACAAAGTAATAAATAAAACGGTTTAATAGTAAATATAAAAGAGAAGAAATGATATTAAGTATTATTAAATTACAGTCCCGGAATTAGTAATTTATTATTGCACTATTGACTACTTAAGAAGTGTAAAACTAATCATATTTATTTTGAGAAACGCTATTTTCATAAAATGGAAAAAATTTTTTTGTTAATTAATTTAACATTCCCAGATTATTAATTATGGAAAGTAAGTTTTGCTGTCGTAATTGAAAGGAAATTTGAATTATTAAAGAGGTTACGTATGCTGCGAGTAGATTTATTATTATATTAATTTATTAACAACTACAACGTAATTTAAATAAATAATGAAATACTAAAAATATTTTATTTATTTTTTTAAGATTAAGCGGAATCATTAAAATTATAGAGACAAAAATAATTAATCAGTTGACCCTTAGCTATTTCCTTATATTCTTATTTATTTATATCTTAATTAAAATATTAAATACGCGTTTTTATTTAACACTAAACTACTTCAATACTGAATCCAAAGATTTTTACAGTATGATAGATGTGATGAACTGGATTACATTTCTAATTTCGTACTCTTCATACCCTAATATACTCCAGAAAACTAAACTTATAGATAATAAAAATTATCACTCTATAATTGAGAATGTAATATTATAAACAATTACCTTTAATTCTGTTTTCCTCTGCAGACGTACCCAACAGACATTTTCGTCACTCATAGCTAAACATTGCTTATTGCGGCCCTTCCTTTAGATCGTTACTAAATTGTGCTATTAAAAATTGTCTTCGATAACAATGACAAAAGGTATGAACGTAAATCTTTTTGTTGACTATGGCTAAATGAATTAATCAAAAAAGCAAAGAGATGCTCTTAGCACAAATATTCGTACCCTGTATAAATATTTCGATAAATAAGTTGTCGTAAACAGATTATTCATTCATTATCTAACCTGGACCAGCGGTAAAGCTCACAGAAAAATGTTCGTCGTCTGTATACGTTTTTCATCAGCAAAACATTAGTCATAGTATGGCACATGGATCCGCAATAAAGCCCACACAGAAAAATTATGTGCTGTGCTTATTTCGCTAAAAACTAACACACACGGTATGTTTTGTTTTGGAGGAACATACGCAGTGTGTACTTGATTTTAGTGGGACGAGTGGGCGTAATTGTTTTTTTTTTTTCGAGTAGGGACATTGATGTGGTAAGGGTTTTTCTTAACTAATAAAGGCTACAGATAAAGATGGATGATGAAAATAAAATATTAAACTTTTTGTGTGTTAACAAACTGCCTTCGAAATCTTTCCCCCATAGAATATTTCCCAACATTTGCAAACAATATTTTTCTATATTTCCAAGATCCAAGGGCGTACTGAATTTTACATTAAATATAATCTTAATATTATAATGATAGTATGAGACACGTGATTAATAACTTTCCTACTAATTTGTGTTTTAAAGAAATTCAAATTTTAGTATTGTAAATATTGTATACATAAAATTATATACGATTTGAAATTATTATATTATATTATATTAAATAATATCTTGTTCATTTTGCATTTATTACTATAACTATTGATACTAATGATATGAGAAAATATCTACATAAAAATATCCTAAAATGCATAAACTCGATGCCATCAAATATTTATTTTTTTAAAGGTCTAAACTTATCTGAAATTCTATCTGACAGGCGCAATCTTTAGGAGACCGTGCTCTTTAAAGAAAACACAATTTGCCATGTTACGTAAATGAAACGCAGTAATCTATAAAGAAAATCAAAACATTTTCATGAGCGGGTAAGAAATTACTATGATTTTTTGGAGTTCGAAGAGAATTTTCGTAGATTATTTTGACTAAAGCGCCCTAAAGGAGTGTATTAAAGCACTCTATTATGCAAATTGAAGAAAGTAATTACTGACAAATGATCTAAAATGAACCATAGAAAACGCTCTTTCATAGCGATAGTGTCCCTCCTCGAAGCCGTCAAATTGTGACAAAAAAATGGATCGGTATGGATTTCAAGTTGTATCTCATGTATAATATTCACTAGATCTATCTTCAAGTGACTTCAACACATTCCCTAAATCCAAACATTTCCTCATTGAAAAGAAGATCAAATAAAAAACTTAATGGAGCAACGGAGTAATGTTTTAAGGATTTTGAGCAGATTGGCATTATTGTTTTAAGTCCATGTTCGGAATAGTCAAATTGTGACAAAAAAATGGATCAGTATGGATTTCAAATTATATCTCATGTATAATATTCGCTAGATCTAGCTCCAAGTGACTTCGACGTATTCCCTAAATCCAAACATTTCCTTATTGAAAAGAAGATGAAATAAAAACGTAATGGAGCAACGGAGTAGTATTTTAAAGATTTTGAGCAGATTAGCATTGTTGTTTTAAGTCCATTAAGGTTGAAGGGGTTGAAAAATAATTAAAAACAAACATAATGCCCTAACTAATTTGTTTCATTTCGAGTCTGGCTTCCCGTCAAATCATCCTAGTATTAGGACATAAATTTTCATGTATGTTCGTCCAAGTAGAAACAGTCAAAAGGTTTGACTTTCGGAATACTAAATAAAGAACTGGTTTAATTACGAAAAATAGTTAAACTTTCACAGAAAAAAGTTATTAAATGTTTAAGCAACTAAAACAATATTTTATATGTGTAATAAATCCTACCATCCTCATATTAATATATTGTGAAATATTAAATAATTAGTAAAAAAAATCAAGGAGTAAATATATATTCTACATAGAATAATTGCTATTGTTATTTATATTATATGAACCTTTTGTATGATAGTTGTCCAAAAAATTTAACATTTCTGGAATAACGAACGCCATTTATTATACAAATAATTTTGACTATATAATTTGACATTTTTAAGAAATATTTTGTGGTATTCCTAATAAAATAAGGAAATATTTTTTACCCCATTATATTCTTATTCACAAAAAAGGACTAATTAATAGCTAAATTACTAAATTTTGTATAGGATAATGTTAAATAATATATATATAAGTATATCCATTTGATGAACTATAAATATAGATAGTATGGACGAAGTAATTTAAGTCTTATCCTGCGGATATTACGCTATTTATTTTTATAAGGCATGAACTACGCAAGGAAATTTACATAAAGTCACTTTTATTTGATGCAACATGAAAAATAATTGCAGAGAACAAACCTGCCTATCTTGAAAGCAAAATTAAGCAACATTAACTTAATCATATCGAAATAGCAAAACCAAGAATACTCTTGAAAGTTATTAAAGAAATTTGTTATAATGGAAATTTTAAAATCGATTGGTCTTTTGCAAGAGAATTTAAAAATGTATTTGGCTACTTTTCAAAAAAGTTTAATTGTTCTTCAGAGAAAGTCGTTTAAGTTCAACAGTTTACCCACTAGCAGTTTATTTTCTTATTTTTTTAAATTGCAATCTTTAATACAGTTATTTAATTAGCTATTCTTTCGGCTGATTAATAAAAATATGATCTTCCGATATCATTAATGACCACATACCCTGTTACAGTAAATGATTTAGATTTGATTTATTTTTTTTAATTTCCTTTAATGATAAAATTATAATTATATATATAAATTAGGTTCTTTTGAAGGAAATTATTATACATTATTATATTAAAATAATCAGTGTATCAAGCGGCGTTGTAGCTATTATTAAATTTAAATGTAGTCATGTCCCAATATGCTTAAAAGGTGTTCATTCCTGGCAGATTTTAAATTCTTTGGTATACTGACTTAAGATAGAATGAACCATTTTGTTAATGGCGTCACGTAGATACTCCGTTTTCCAAAAATTAGACACACCTTCTATCTATCAGATCTACTGATTACTTCTTTGCAGATTAAATAAATACGTATAACTGTACATATCAAAATTTTGTTTTATATTACGAAATAAAGGTTATATTTTTGTATTGCAATGCAAGAATATCTACTTTCATTTATCTTTACTTAATAAGTGTGTGTAATTTAACGCGATTTAAAAAAAATTTAATTTTATCTAACGAAACATTCTCACCGTCTCCGAGGACAAGAGGAGAGCTAGTTTAAAACGCTAATGATTACGTCAGTAAGAAGAATTATGAAATATAAATTAGGAAACTTTCTAAAAATTCATGTGTGTAGATATATACCATACATATATCTATATCTATACAATATACACTATATACATATGGATATATATGTAGATGTGTATTCATATGGTACGTTTCCTTGTGCGAGTGTTAGTGAGTGTACATATGTATGTATGTATATGCCATAGAGAGTAACACGAATAACGGTACATAACGCCTAAAACCTTGTACACATTTTTCAGTACAGAAAACCGCAGTACATCTTCGTGAAGACATTTCGGAACGTTTTCTTTTAAGGCCTCCACTTGATTTACTATTTCACAGTTGTCATCGCGCTTAGGAATTGATAACTTATTCTGGTGTAAACATTCTAGACGAAAAATAACCCCCGTGTATATACATTTTTATATATATATATATATATATATATATATATATGTATATAATCCTTTTATTATATAGAAACACTTCCATGGCGTTCTTTTTTTTTTCTTACTTTTTCTATTTCTTTTTATTTTATAGCGTAATTCCGCATACCGCGATATACAGAGAAAAAAAAGCGTATTAATTTATGTCAAAGGAGATCGTTTGAAATCCCATAAATGCCAACAAATATGGTCGGTGAAGGCGATTCGAATAACCGAACCAATTATGGTAGTTATATGAGCTGCGTTTGTAATCCTAGAGGACATAATCAAACATATTAATTGAGATTAATTGTGTTTTAAAATGCCGCGTTAACATTTTTATGCGTTAATTAAGAAGCGAGACGTAAGGAATCGTATAGATTTAACAATTGCCTCCGATTAATTGTACAACCTTTTATAATTTCCATTGCACACACACGTCACTGTATAACTATTTTTTTCTCAAACTTCTTTCCTCTCTTAACAGATTTTTCAAAACTGAATATTGGAAATTGAATCACTGTGAAGCAGAAAAAAACTACTGATGTTAACCAAACGAACAACAAAACTAAACTAACATTTCGCCAGGGATGCTTCCCCTGCTGTAAATATGGGTCCCTTTTACGATTCAGGGTCGCCATTAAAAACTCGCTTTTGTAATACCAGGGTCTACCGGTAATTCGGGGCTATTATTATTACCAGTCAGTAACCTACACGTCGGTTCACGAGTTAGGAAAACCAGTACGCGGAATCTAACTTGTAAGACGCTTTCGTTATATTCTTGAATCGATTTGATCAAGCGGTGGTCCCTTAAAGGAACACATAGGCGTCTACGTTATTATTTTAAAGGGGTTATTAATTTACTTGGTTCAAATTAAAAATGTTACAGAGGATTATAAAACCAATTTAATATAATAATAGGTATTTATCTAAGTCGCCGACAGCAAATATTCTTGATCTATATACACTTTTAAATAAATTCTAGTATGTGCATGTTAGAAATTGATTGAACAGCCATTCAAAATTATTGTTATCTAGTTTTTAATCATTATGATAATTCATACATTAGTAGCTCACTATATCAAGTCGAAACAAGATGCTTTAACAAATTTTAGTATGACTAAATCCACCTGCTGTATAAAAAGATTACTCAGAGCAGATAAAAATGTATAAAAACAATTATTTTAATTTTATTTTTCATTTTCTGGACAGATGTGGTCAAATGGATGTTATTTATACAGATTTTCGCATTCATTTGACATTATAAATCGTAATACTTTGTTGTCTAAAATTAGGTCCTCTAGATTTGCACCATCTATACTGAATCTCATGTATTTATATGTACAAAATCGAATTTGTTATGTGTTCTATAAAGACATCCGCTTTAATGAATTTAATGGAACGTCGCGCAGGCATCTAATACGAGGGTAGCTGTTTATATTTCGGGAACTGGCAACACTGTTAGTGTTGCCTGCTATCTGAAGATTGCATCGTGAAGTTTATCATTTTTGGCAATATATTTACCTTCACAGTTTTGTTATCCAGTCGCTATTTCTTTTGCTGACAGTAAAATTTTATGTCAGCGAAAAAATGGAATTAACTCGCGAATATTTTCCTGCAATTATTTGCCACAACTTTCGGCGTGGATTATCTCGACAAGAATACATCGACGAACTGAATTCTTTGTATGGTGATGAAGCACCATCGAAAACTGCACTATATCGTTGGTTGGACGGCGTTCTTTGGACGATGAATTTCGTGAAGGTCGTCCCACAAATGCTGTTGTGGCGGAAAACATTAATGCAGTGTTTGAATTGATAATGCAAGATCGTCATGTGACACACCGTGAGATCGAGGCATCTCTAGGTATTAGTAGCACCAGCGTGCATAAGATCCTGCATGAACATTTAGCCGTTAAGAAGCTATGTGCACGTTGGGTACCACATAATTTGACAACCGCTCAAAAAAGACTCCCGTCGATTGATGCCCAGAAATATACAAAGAATACAATGACGGTACTTCAAAGAACATTTATAAAGTCATTCAGCTGATGAATCTTGGATCTATACGTATGAACCCGATAGTAAACAGCAGTCGACTGTGTGGGTATTCCAAGACGAGCCAAAACCAACAAAAGTTGTTGGCGCTCGAAGCACATCAAAACAAATGGGCACCTGTTTTTCCGGAAAAACCGGTCACGTTGCAGCCATGCCTTCAGAGAGTTGGAAAACGCTACCTACACAGCTATTTGTTTGTTAAAAATTTTTGAAGAAATAAGGAAAACAAACCGACAACGACAGATCGTTCTCCACCATGACAATGCGAGCTCTCACAGGTCGATTCAAACAATTGAATATTTGACCGGGCAAAACATTCGCCGTACAGCCCTGATCTAGCACCTTGTGATTTCTTTTGTTCCCACACGTGAAGAATAAACTTCGTGCTCAACGGTTTTCTACGCCGGAAGAGGCAGTTGAGGCATTCAAAGCTCATATTTTCGAGATACCGGATTTGTTTAAACGAATGGAAAGTGCATTGATTTTCAAGGAGAATATTTTGAAAACCAATAAAATTATTTTGGATAATAAAAAAATTTTTTTGTTTGCTATTCCCGAAATTCCCAAGATTCTTAAAACCTAAGACTAGGGTAATTAATAAAAATATATGAATTTGCATTAAAAAATTTTTAATTTACTTTCTTTCAGCTGTAACGCAAACTATGAATAAATCTCTCGAATCTTTTCAGTATTACTGATTCTGACTTATAATCAAAAATATTTTTACATTATAGAGCAGAAAATTTCCCAAATGTAAATATGATGATATTATTAATGAAAATAAGACGCAATACTAAAAGTACTAGCCAAAAGGTTGTTCGGAAAGCAATTTTAGTCTGTGTCTATTGTCTATTGTCGTTATAAATGTTGATAGATCACATTCTGAGCTTTATATAGAAAGAAAAAATTTTGATTCTTTTTATTCATTTTGACAGTCATGACTTTAAAAATGGGAAATAGCAAAGAGCATTTTGCGCATTTTCGACATATTTTGATTTTCTATTACCGAAAAGGTAAAAACGTGTCTATGAGGAAGACGTCTTGATAGAACACCAGTGTCAAAATTGGTTTGCAAAATGTCATTTTGGTAATATCGATGTCAAGGATGAGCGTCATTTTGGACGGCCAGTTAAAGCTAATGATAACAAAATAAAGGTATTGATTGGACCATACAATGCGTTGTGTATTGATATGTAATTAAATTTGTTAACATTGTCTGTTCATGATCATGTGACATAACTTCGATTCACATCAAAGCCAAATATTTGGATTCCAAATGTTCTCAAAGAAAAAGATTTTCCCCATTGATTTGACGTCTACGACTTGCTGTTAAAACAACGAAATTGATCCATTTCTGAAGCAGATCGTAACTGGGAATAAAAAATATATGGTTTACAATAATGTTGAAAGCAAACACTTATGTAGCGGAGAAGACGAGACAGCCCAAAAGCATTTCGAAAGCTTCAAAAGCGTTAAAAAAGAGGTGATGCTCTTTGTTTGGTGGGATTTTAAAGGACTTGCTTTCTTTTTGAGCTTCTACCAGACGATTCCACAACGAATTGAGAGTACCATAGGTTGGACAATAAAGTAATTCCATGTGGGAGAAACGGACAGAATTAATTAATTGAAGATACATAGCTTTTCACTTTGAAAACGCCAGACCTCATTCAAATTTGATAACTCGCTAAGGACAGTTACACTTTGTTTCGATCTTTACAGAATTGTTTAGATGGGAAACATAAATTTAATTGGAACGTTAAAAATTACTTGGTTCAATTTTTTGCAAGTAAAGAACAGTTACACGAGCGCGGGAATAGGTTAGTACCAAACAGATTGCATAGTGTATTGCACCAAAATGGTAACCACATCAGTTGAATATAATTCTTTTAAACTACAAAAGAATCGTTTTTGATTTCCTTGAATTAAAATTTACAAAATTCCGTACAACTAAGTATTAATAGATTGATACAATAGATGAGAATTTATTTTTAAATAATTAAAATGTTATTGTAGCGTATCCTTTTATATTAGATTTTCGATTATTGTTTTTATGTATTGTATAATTTTATCTAGCTCTCATCAAATGTAACGAAGGTAATTTTGATGGAGTTAGGTTATACATCAGCCTTCAGCGATTAAAAAAAATATATAACGAAATCTAATAGTATGAGTGTAATAATTTTCCATATGTAATTTCATTGTTAATTTTTCTAAAAATTTCAAATGGTTCATTCAAATTTTTACCTAAAAACAAAATTTATAACATTCCCTCTATTATTATTTGAACATTTTTAATATTATTACATTCATCAATAGAGAATTTTTAACATAATGTAATGCAATAAAATTTGAAGTAATTAGAAAAAAAAAATATTGATTTAAAAAATTCTTTCTATACGAGTATTATTTCCAGTATAAATAGTTGCTAAATAAGTATAAAATTCTAGTTAAAGTCAATTTTTTCAAATAAAAATTTATATACATAGGAAACGTTATTTTTTAGTAAAACCCTTTCTTTAATACTCTCTTCTTTTGGTCACTGAATTTTCTTCTTTTTTTAAATAATTGTACGCATACAAACGTATTAGATTTATCAAACATTTATTTGACTTTTCGTTTTTACGAACTTTTAATTAAAGTATATTTTCCTCTTTACCAAGCATAATGATTGTAATGTGTACCTATTAACAAATTTTAATAAATAAATTGTAAAAGAACGAGAATAAATAATACATTAAATAATACAATAAATAATAATAAGTATATAATATTTATTTTGTATTTCCACCTACATTTTGTTCTGAAGAAGCACGTCAATTTATTTTTTTTTTAGTATAGAACTGGTCGAATTTTAAAAATATCATTGAGTTTGATATTAGTATTTTTGATATACATATTTAGTATCGTATCTAAATAGATTCTGATAATTATTTACGTTATTTTTTTGGAAATAAATTTTCGCTTTTTCTATTTTAACAAGGACGTCTATGAACAAAATGACTATGCGATTATTCGAGATGATCTTGTGTGTTATAAAATTTCATAATTATTACATTACTCCACGACTTCATCATTAAATTATAGCTTAGATGTCTGTAACAACGCATTCTTATATCTAGACTAATAATATCAACAGAATACACAGGAACTCACACACACAGACGAATTTTTACTTTGGTAACTGTACGCAGAAAAAACATGGTCAAAAAACAGGCAGGTATCCGACATTTCGGACAAAAGAAAATTTATTACACTAAAAGTTACGGTCGAAATAGCCTAACGGTTTCACCTGTAGGACTAATATCTCTATTAACTTCTCTAATTTTTTTTTATAAATCTTTCGTTTGTAATAATTAAAAACAGAAAGTACGGAAAAGAAATGAAAAACGGGGAATATATGCAGACAATGCCTCGAATGGAATAATCGCTATTTCCATTGGAATATCCTCAAAAGGAAATTGAAAGTTCATATAAGTAATTTATGTTGGTTAAAATAAATCAACAAGCAGAGAGACCAGGTTACGTTTAAATTTATGACTCAATTACCAAATCGTGAGGATAGTTTGTGTAGTTTCTAATAATTCAAATGCAGAGAAATATGCAGACACTATATTTAATGCAATTAAATACTATCTACGTGTTATTTAATGTGAACAATTACCAATAATTGATTAATTAATTTATAAATTATATTCATAAATGAACCTACGCGAAAACAAAACGAAAATATTAGAAATTTATTTTACTTTTTATAGAGATTTATGATAGAGTAATGGATGTGACGCTTTCCTGTTTCTTTAACTATAACTAGCACGCGCATTTTAGGCCTGTTTTCATTGTAGCATAGTGTTTGCTTTTATTACCAAGAGCAACAAAGCAAATAAAACTTAAAAGAAGCAGTGATATAAAATACTTTACTATATGAAACTTTAATGAAATTTTATGAAATAATTTATTGTATTAATTTGGCGATTTATCGGTGTGTAGGTATGTGTGCACACCAAATAAAATAGAATAAAATAAACAAACAATAGAATATTACCATTACGTATGTGTGCAATATTTAAAAGCCTTTAAAATCTTAACTCAACAAGACAAAATATTATTAAAAAATAGAAACCATTCCTTTTATAAAATTGGAAAGTTGTGGGAGAAAGTAATTTTCTTTTACTTTTCCATTTCTGCTAAAATTATTTTAAATTGAAACATATGAAATATATTGCAGTTAAAAATGTATTTTAAGCAACAAAAAAAAATTAAAAAGTTATTTCAAACTTATCGCAGAGAGATGATACTTTAAATATGAAATAAATTACCCGACGGCATATAAACTCCATAAATAATGAATTGTTCTTGTACAATTATTACAAGCAATTTCAACAATTTTTGTTAACATATATCATAAAGAATTATTATTTATCAACTGAGTGTTGGTCATTTTGTGTTTCTGAAATTAATAAATCCTGAAATATAGCTGTAAATGGATATTAAATGTAGCTAACGGTAGCACTAAAACTTCTTTATTCAGGAATCTGAGCTTCTGTTTATTAATAGTTTCTTCACGTAATGTACCATATAGTAGGAAAATAATATTCTCCTTGTAGTAGATATATAGAGAATTTTCTAAATAAATAATGAATAATTAAGGATATTTTTCAAAATTGTATTTAAAATTATTCTTTTTTACCAAACATGTAAAATAAAATCACATATATTGTCTATTATTATAAGTATATTGTTTCTTTTTGTTGTTCAGTTTTAATTATTAACTTTATTACATGTGCGGTGACCATTTTTAATAATAAATTTTTATAGAGATAGAAATATAATTTTAAAAATTATTACAAATATTGATAGTAGTTTGTAAATCTTTTTTCATTGTTATAATTTAGATTATTATTTAAGATTTCGCTATTGCCATATTTCTTCTTCAACAACAAAAAAATTTGATAATTATTGATTGTAAAAAGTAATCACCAAATTAGTTCTTTATTATGTAAAGAAATATAAATATAAACAAACAAATGGATAAATTTGCTTTCATAAACATTAGTTTATTAATTATGCTTCTCTTGATATATCAAAAATATAATATTTATGAATGTCTAAATATAAGAAAATGTGTTATTGCTTGCCATTTGTTTATTTATTTACAACTGTTTCGCTAAAAATTGCAAGAAAGGAACTTGCTTAAGTTACGTATTTTTTAAAACATGTCACTGGGAACTTCATGCATCAGGAAAATAGCAAGTATATTTAATTTTCTATAAAAATTTCGACAATATTTTTAAGCATGCTCTTAAGCAACAATTGTAATCTAATTTATATAAATAAAATAAAATAATTTGTTAAAAAAATTAGTTTTTTTACTAGAAAAAAACTTGATAAAATTATAATAACCCGTTTAATATATTCATATCATAAATGGCATTTTTTTTTCATTAAAATTTATTTTTAATTTGTTTTTGAGTAAAGTCTTCAATCATTCAATTAGTTTCAAATAAACTGCTTTCTTTCTATTAATTTTCATTTTACTTTATGACCGCGAATGGAAAAATTTTTCAAAAAAGAACGAAACAGAAGAGAGCATCAGAATTGTAATAATTCTGATGCTCTCTCTCTTCTGTTTCGTTCTTTTTTGAAAAAACATTTCCATTCGCAGTATTAGATGCCATTTCCCACAAAAATAATTTTATTCCGGATCGTGTATTACAGAGATCACAAGCAAAAAAGCAAGCTCAGAAAACGAAAAATAATATACAAAAAAACCAAAACCTTCTAGCGCCCTCTAGTATCCAGTGTCAAAAGTTGAGACTTTCGTCATCTAACGTAACAAATTGAGCAATAATGAGCAGGTAAAAATATCTTTCAAAACTTCCGTCTTTGGTCAAGTTCTGCTTATTAAGAAACATAATGAACAAGCAAAGCAACCTTTATAGAAGTCTTCAGGTTCTCGAGATGCTATAAAGGCGGAGTAATGGCTGTGTTATGATACCTGTTCTCATTTGCAGGCTGTTATTTTATTCTTCACTTCAATTCGCACCAAAGATTTATGATTGACCATATGCACACAGCCACCTCTATTTTGTGGTCGAACTTTGACCCTATTTAATAAAAAAAAAAGTACGAACGGAATTGTCGCACCTGTGCTATGTTAATACCTTGGCCAAGGAACACGGCGACCGATGTTTTTGGGGTGGGCTGTAACCGGTGTTCCGGCTTAAACGAGAAGTACAAAAGGGAGGTGTAACTTTACTGGGCCACGATAATACGTCATCGCTCATCCGGACCGAGTCCGGTACAGTCCGGGAACTCTAAAGCTTTCTATTGTAATCTTGTAATGCTAAACCGATGCGTTACAGTGGCGTTTAAATTTTCGATACATTTAGTTTCAATTTACGATTATTTGGGTCACTGTCAAGTTGCGCTGGATGACCTATAATGATATATTAGTCACAAACATATGTTTAAATTAATATTTACTGTTTTGTGGCGACTACTAAATTGTAAAATAGAAAATGTGTTTGTAGGATATGAAAGATATTCAAACGCTTTCAATTTTAAATTGGTACACACATTTTCAAAATAACTACATTTTTCTGAATATAAAAAATCGTTTTGTATCGAATATACAAATTTCTGTGACAATTTTAATTACATATAATCAAAACCCAAGTTCTAATGCAATCCAAAATTGTAGAAATTTCGTTCAGGGATTAATAACTTAATTTGAATCGTATATATTTTGAGCCACTGTTTCTTCTTGTATCATTTTACTCTTTTATGAAGTTGAATTGGTCATTTTTTATAAAATCCTTACACATCCTTTCTTATATATAAGAAACACAACAATATTATCCATAACAAAATGTGAAGGCCTGTAAGTTTGTTTTTGCCAAGGTACACTAGAATGGTACTTCATGGATCATGTAATAAAAAATTATCACGAATTAGAATAAGATAATATTTATTAAATTGTATTGAATTAACTAAATTTTGAATGATAATTTCAAAACTTTTATGAAATTATATTGACATAGAAAATATTTTTCCTTTGAATTTATTTACTTTGTAAACTAGATATGACTTATACGTATCAATTTAATAACTTACAAAGCCTGAAGTTGAGCAAATTCAATACCTATGGAAACGAATTCCAATGTTTATTTAATTTTCCCTAAATTCAACCAGATATTCCAATTTATTGATTTTATTCTGATTTCATTCGTAGGTCAAATAATACCATCTGAAACTAGTGATAGACTTTCCAATCATATCAATATAAAAATATATTTGTTTTACTTATAATTACATTTACGCAAGACTTTATGGTAAGCACATATAATTCACACTTGCTAATTTATTTACATTTTGCTAGGATTGAAAAGTTAAAATAAATCAATTTTTTTCCTAGTCATCAATAACTGTGTCTATCCCATTGCAAGCAAGATGTAGACTTATAAATCAATACAGTATTACCTTGAAGAGTGAAATCAATTTTATAGATCGTCAATCGACGAGAGCGCCGTATATGTTACATTTTTTTATCCGTTTAGGGAGGATAGTATTTT
Source organism: Dermolepida albohirtum (assembly GCA_031893035.1). Taxonomy (NCBI): domain Eukaryota; kingdom Metazoa; phylum Arthropoda; class Insecta; order Coleoptera; family Scarabaeidae; genus Dermolepida; species Dermolepida albohirtum. The sequence continues at coordinate 338,608 of JAVIWB010003690.1, forward strand.
TGTCTGACATATAAAGAATAGAAGCAAGCAATGTTAAATAAATTTTCCATTAGCGTTGTTGCATTTTTGGAGGGGATGTAGGCTCGTTATGAATTAAAGGTCTGTATCGCGACCGCGGTATTTTATTTTCGCGAAATAAATAGCACATTAATGACCTTATATCTTATTCTAGACGGTCGTAACGACTCTCACAATCTTGAGAATGAATTGCGCCGCGAAAGCTCGTTGATTTTAATAATTTTAAATGTTTACGACCTGTTATCTACACTACTTTTTTGGCGCCATTTTTTTAAATTTTCCATTTCGTTCAAAACATTATTTTCAAACGCTAGATAGTCAGTTAATTTAACTTTGTCGTCTATACCTCGTATAAGTGGGCTAAAATAGGCTACGAAAACAGCTGATTGTCCCTCGTGGCCCAGAATGGAGAGAAGAGGATCGCAATCGAAGGGAAGTACGTCCGTTAGAGTGAGCCGGAGTTAGGCGGAATCTGGTTGTAGGATAGAGAAAAAGAATCCGAGAACATTCAACCCTGATTTTACACGCACTTGACTTCGCGGTTCGGGTTATAAGGATCGGCATTTACATAACTTTTTTGTGTGTAAGTCTCGCATTGTGCTCAGTCTCAGAGCTAGCGGACTCTGTACCGAGATCCCATGTTATATAAATCATTCTCGCAAGGTGCGAATTAGCAATAATAACCACGCACTTGTTCTGAAATTTTCGCACCATTGAATAAATAATTCAATTGCGAAGCTTCGCATATATACATTTAAATATTTATGAATACCGCGGGGCATCGAATATAAAACCAATCGAACCGAATAATAATTAGTAAGAAAATTAATCGATTATAGATCGATTAATCACTAACCTGCTATGGCCATCCACGGATAGAACGTGTGGTTTGCCTGTTGATGAATTTGTGTTCCTACAGGTTGTGAAGTTGAACTATTCAATGAACAAGGATTGTTCCACGATGACAAAGCGTTTGCCGTACGACCGCTGGCAGCAGCTCCCGGGCTTGAAGAAGGATCACCACCGACAAGTCCAACTGAAGATCCGTACCCAACTCTAGAATCTGGCGTGCATGCCGATGGTCTTACCGGGCCTCCCAAATTATTTGTAAGATTTGCGCCACCACCAGCGGCGGCACTTTGCCATACATCTTTAACTTGTGCTGCTACTACTGAGGCATATCCGTTTTGATCTGCATTGCCTTTCGAACAATCGCCTTTCGTATTCGCTGAACTATAATTTACGGAATTCTGTTGGCTGTCCGTTGAGGAGGAATATAATTTACAAGTGGATGCTATCGAGGCATCGTATGGAGAATCCTGTGGTGGTCTTGCTTGATGTAAGGAATGATGATGGTGGTGTTGTGTAGATGCATACGGTGACATTCCCAATGTGATCGGGAAAGGTCTATATGCGGTAGCACTCTGATCGTGATGGTGAGCACCAGTTACAGAACTGGCACTCTGATGGTGGTGGCCATAAAAGCCACTCTGCTCAAAATAAGAGTTCATTATTGCGTTAATTTTGGCGGTTTTTTCTTGAACAACTTTCGAGCGAAGAAAAAACCGGTAGATTATTTAAAAAAGTCTTGCTGGTCCAAGAGCACACTGAGCCACTTAATTTGAGTGCAACACTAATATTCTGTGCTTGTTCAAAAAATTCCGCACATAAAAATTTAACAAACAAATAAACACCACCTGAAGAAAATCAAATTTCAATTAGAAGAAACGTCAGATTGCAGCACGGCAATTAATAAAAAATAACACATGATAATAATTTTAATTGCGTGCGATAAAGTGCATGTGTATGTATAATATTAGGTGAAGAACCGTCAAACTGGTTGGGTTGTAAAACGGGGACGTTAATAGTTAATAAAATGATTATTGTTACGACGCAATAATGTGGGCTATAAAAACGGTATACGAGTATACGAGCACACTGCGCGAATGTCTAGTCCGGAATGCGGTACACTTGCTAGTTTGGTCGCGGATCGGGACCCACTGGAGCTCCGGAGTCTGCCTGCTCCGGCCCACACATCCCGGCCCATTCGCCGTCTCACTTTTCCTTTTCCCGCTCTCTTTTCCCTAGCATACACGCTCTTTCATCCCCACTACCTTCACGACGAGCACGAGGCAACAATAGTCAGATCATTAACTGAAGTGACTGCTGCTACCTGTATTGTCATTTAAGATCCGCATTTGATATGCTTTTAACCCTACACTAATAAACCCTTTTTATAAACATCGAAATAGCTTCGAAAGTACTTATACTTCCTGAGCAATACTAGGCCACTATACTGATTTACATTTCTTTATTATTTTAAAAAATAAGAAACTGTTTTTCTAAAGATAAATAATTATCGATTGTTTTATTTATATAAATATAATAAGATATTTTACTTTTCTTAATTCTTTTAATAATTTCATAAGAGTAACATGTAAGAAAGAGATAGAAAGTGAAGGGAGTGAAAAAGATTACGTCGTGAAAGCATAATGGAAGGGGATCATAAAAGCACCAATGGCAATTGGATTCGTCACAGTGCCGGCGCCCACTAAAAGCAGTGCGCAGGCAAAATGTAGCCCCTAAACGCCGTAAGATACAATCCGTCCCCCCCCACTCGTGTGTAGACCGTCCTTGTCGCACTAACGTCGATTGACAGACACGGTATTGTGTCGCACTCTATCGGACAATCGCGAAAACTGTGAAACCAGATCCTTTTCGGCGCTCAAACGAGCAACATCAAACTAAATTGGTACTTGAAAATCCCATAATAGATAATTTTCATTCGAAACAAACGTTTTAGGAGCATCGGCGAAAGGTTCATCTCTTCCATATTGCGAAAATCTTGAACAGCACCTTGTGTAAATTAAAAAATAGACCGGAGTTTCCGGAGTATTCTTTCTGTTGCATGCGGAAGTAAGAAAAAAAAATGTATATAGTGCATATTATCGTCTTAATGTGAATCATAAATTAGCTTTATCACCTTTATAAGCCGGCACTCGGACAACAACAAACAAATCATAAAAAGACTCGTAAAATCTTTTACGATGCGGGCACACTCCTCGCGTCAGTTTATAAAGTGAGCAGTCCATAAGTTTGCATCGGTAGTGGGTGACATTTACTGCCTTTCAAGTGCCACTAAAATCAACTTTTACAACCATATTTTACCGCAACAGAGACTTTGTACATATTGAAATAACCGATGTTTGTCCCTGTCTTTCTTTAAAGAGTAAAATCGACCGCCGAGACCGCTTATGCTCGTTAACTTAAGGACGGAATTGGCCGAGCATACTTTATTGTACTTTTACGAGCACATAATCATTACAATGATGACTTCATTTGACTTTTAGGAGCCGTTTAACACAAGTTTATAATTTACGATATTTCGTGTCTATGCTCATCAGAGAACGAGATACATTAGGATATAATTTAAATGTAATTTAACACCTAACTTCTATTACAACATTATATTAAAAAATATGTATATATGCATATACTATAAAAGACATTACGGCTTAAATTTACAACCAAAACAAATCGTTAGTTTTTACGACGTAATTCATAGGTTACAATAAAATGTAGTTATGTATGTACCTTTGTATATACGTATACATGTATATATAGAATATTTTCGTTGAAAATTCTAATTTACGACCCCCCAAATATCATTTAGTTTATTCTCTTACTTCATTGGTGAGTTTTTTATATTACTTTTCTCTTTCTTAAACATTGACCAATGATTATGATTTATTTCTTCACTTACTTTGCACTGTTTGAATTTACGACTTGTTAAACACACTTGAGTAATAGGGCTTTAAAATTGTTTTACGACCGCAAAGATGTATGCAAAATAATGGATTGAATATTTCATACATTTTTTTAATGTATTCAAGATGAATAAAACAAGAATGGAAAGAAATATAATGGCTACCTAATGAAACAAATTAATTCTTTCACACTTATCTTTCGGCAAAACTATATATTCCAATAATGAATGGACAAGGGTTTTTATAAATCAGTCATCTTTATGAATAATATTCACGGGTATATAAGATTTGCGAATTTAGAATCAAATTCTCAAAATACCAATGGTTTACTGAGGCGTCGTACATAATAAACTTTACTTACGAAAGGCGATATGCAAATATAGAGCCTATTTAGAAAGTATTTTTATTTAAAAACTGATATTTTTTGATGATTTTATTTGAATTTTTAATATTTCGCTGGTTAAACGCTCTGTTTATTTTTGCTTTGAGGGCGCCTGTAGCAGAAGTAACAACATATGTATTACTTTGATTTTCAGGATTATATTTGTTAACCTTTTCCAGTGTTGGTAACTTAAAATTGCCTTTTAGCAACTGTATTCTTCGTCGAAAATATTTGAAAAAATTTGACAAGCCTAGTCAAGCACTCTCACATTCTATTTTTTTTCTAGAATTCGTAGCATCTAGGAAATTTGTTTCCTTTCGCTTCGTTAAAAACGTTCATAAATTTGAAACGATTCATTTAAAATACTATAAATGAACTTTACATAATTTTACATTTACAGTTTTCTTTCTTATCCAATTTACCCAATAGAGTTTTTGAAACTCATACAAATAACCATACATATGTACGTATGTACGTACGAATTTTCGTTGAGTTGGCTTTGATTAAATTACTACAAAAACTCGATTTGGAGGTAGTAGCGGAATTATTCTAAGATTACATAGATTCTGGTAGTGGTACAGATCTTAATGTTATACGAGAATTATTCGATCTTCCTCCTACGTTACTGTGATGTGTACATTTTATTTCAATGTAAATTTTTCGAATTAATGTACATATATGTAGGAAGTAGTATACTTGGTTTCAAAATATCAACTGAAAATTATTTGAAATTAAGGTTTTTATCAACTAAACCAATAGAATGACATTACTTGTTCATTTGTTTAAAATTGTATGTATATACAACTCCTTGTGTAATACTGTAACATGTATAATATAAAACAGAGACACTATATTCTATGAAAAATGATACTAGTAATATTATTTTCAATAATTTTAACTGACATTAAATTATCTTCTCCCTGTTCAAAATGTGTCTACTGTTTTTTTTTTGTAGAAGTCGAAATTTAATTTTTTTTGCACGAAATTATTTTTTAAAAAGAAATATGTCAACAATGTTAAAATGACATTTACAAACGCAATAATTGACTAATCATGCCTTAAAAATGAAGAGAAGTAAATCGTTTCTTAATTTTACGTTTAAATTGCTCTGGTCAACATGATTTTTGTTGACTTCTAAGTAAGACTTGTTACTTAGTAATTTGGGTGTGTTAAATGCGAAAATCATACTGGTTTTTACGCATCACGTCAAAATTTGGCTCTTTACCATATCCTACTTTTTGAAGAGTCATTACAAGCGACTAAATTGTTGAGAACTGATATAGAACAAACAAAATACAAAATCGTGACAATTTGTTTATTTAAATACGAAAATTACTTTCATAAATAATTTCCCAATGTTTAGTACAAATTATAAAAGTATTTATACAAAATAGCTATTTAACACCAAGGTTTTAGAGAATAAGTTTCCACTTAGAGCACTTTCTGCTGTATTCTCTATTTTGACGATTCCTATAAATATTACAATATATGCACATTATGCATTGAATGTGTTTGGAATGTTTTTCAATTCGAACAATTTAAACATTTACATTTATCAATGACAAACGAGCAAAACGACAAAATTGCAATAGAGGAAAAATCTGACGTTATAACGAAATGTGGGTACAATATTTGAATTTACCGTGCCAAAATTAGATAAAAACGGGTGTCAAATTGCAACCAACAGAAGGAGAAATTCTAGTTGTAGTTCTCTGTTATTAAAATCCAGAAAGGAAATAATACAAATTTAAGTATCAGTGTATGTGGCGTGTATGACGTATTTCAAACAAATACATTGGAAATCCTCGCTGGTAACAAATTAGAAAGACGATTTACTGAAATTTGAAGCATCTATTTCTACACATTTCCAATTAGTGATATTAAAATTTTTATTGTTAAAAAATGTGCTGTCCAACCCAGTCCCTATTTTTTTTAGTCACTGACGGTTAATATATAATCCCTTTCCACATCAATTTTCGTATTCTGTATACGTATTTCGACAACCAAGTTGGAACTTGGAAAACTACGGCAAAAATACCTGTACGAAAACAAATTCCGCACATGATCCATACCGTTGAAAGCCAAAACGCACACTCCAGTCCTTATTCTTTAATGATATTGGAACTTAAGTAAGCAGCATTACAATCTTTGCTCTGTAGACAGCTACACAATTATGACTAAATAATCATGGCGTTTCTTCGATGATATGACAAATCCAAGGATTTTTAAATAACCAGCTATTACTTTTCTTATATTTAAAGGAAAATTTTAGCTATAAACATTCTTATTTGAAATTCATGGGTTAGTTGAAGAAATTAACTAAGCAACAAACTTTCTATAGTTTAAATCATATGTGGGCAACAACCGGCCCGCTGTAAGATTTGATTCGGCCCGCGAGACATTTTGAAAAACCCAATTATAAAAAAATATTACACTACTTACTCAAGAAAACTCACTCCTAAAATCTAAATTTGAAGACGTGGAGTTGTGCGATTTCTACAAAAAATACCTCGAAGAAGACCATTTTCCGCAGCTTAGAAAATTCGCAAGAAGATTGATTTGTGCGTTTGGCAGTACTTATAAATGCGAACAGTTCTTTTCAATGATAAAAGTTAATAAATCAAAATATCGTACCAGGCTGACTGACGATAATTTGGAAAATGCTTTACGTCTTTGTATCAGTGGAACTAATCCAAACATTGATGGATTAGTTCCCAAAATTCTAGCTCAAGTGTCTCATTGATTTCGGTGTCGCTATTTAAATTTCGTAGTTTGTAACAATTCCAAATTTAACGATTTAATTATAATGTTGTACCTATTTTTTTCATTTCATTTTGTTATTTTAATAAATTGTATTATAATAACATTGTCGTATTATATCATGTCTGATATCTATCGCTAAAAATTATGAGCACTACTTTAAACTACTTTTAAACGCGGCCCGCGAATGTATTTGCGCATTAAAGTTTGGCTCACAACATGTCAAAGGTTGCCCATCCTGGTTTACATTGTACTTCTGTGTTATTAAATTTAAAGTTATTTTAAATACACTAAACTTGTGAATTTAAAATATTACCGTGGTTAGTTTATTGTTGTGGGATGTATGTCTCTATCAAAAAGAGTTTTTGCTACTAACAAACGATTCTATTTCAATACTATTTAAAAATATTTATATTTGAAAAGTTGTCAGGTAGACCCGTTCAAGATGAAATGAGTTACTATGAATTCAAAACTTAAGTACGGAGTTATCATTAACTTATATTACGTAAAAACTAAGTTATTTTAAAAATTTAAAGTCTGGTTTCATAAATTACTATTAAAATATATTAATATATTTGAATAACGGCAAATAAAGGGCGAACAACTAAGATAATGGCACTTTAGTGACATTCAGTTGTAAAGCGTTTTCGTGTTAATTTAATATTTCCGTTATAAGAATTTAAAATTCACAATTCAATATTTTTATTGCGCGATTAGAAGTTACTGTAAAAACACACAAATTCACAATTATTGGGACGTATGTGAGAATAAACACAATATTTTGGACGTGTCGTATTTTATTTTTATTATTAAAGAATTATAAAATGTATGTGTACATTGCTTCATATTAAATGTTAATCTTGGAACTATCTTTTGCAGACGTTTCTGGAGATTCTTGAACATTTTCGATAAATAAAATTCTTGTGGCTGTTACTGATTGCTTTTTTTTTCTGGAACAACTAACATGAAATGCCCACATCATATATTGATTGGCTTAAATATATGGTTAGCTCGTATATGAATAAATTGACCACTAAATTAAAAAGAAATTATTATTCTCCTGTTCTTAAATAGCTTCTCAAATAGTATAATATAATTTATATTTAACTTAAACTTTATTTATTTGAAGCAAAGAAACGTTTACTTAATATAAACTTAAATATTTCTTTTTTAATTTAAATTTAAAATACATTTTCTTTGTATATTACTATTTTAATTTTATTATACGTAGATTAGCCATCTCAGTACTCGTAGTAGTCTTTTGATATGCTCCACTGCATTACAGTTGATTAAGTTTGAAGTCGAGGAAATCATTAATTGTACCTATCCTTTATGCATTTCTTGCTAAATTTAACAGCTCCGCTACTTTGAGTTTCATCCTTAACCCCACTATAGAGGAAACAATATATACTTATAGCATAACGATTATACTTCTTTATTATACATATTACATACCTTCGCGATCCAATTAATCTTAACGAAAACAAATTCATTTTATAACTTTTATAACACAAATTGTTACGAAAAACATTTAGAAAATTCCCTATTTAATTACTAATTTAAATATATCAATACATAATGAGAAATATAATAGCCATTTCTCATATTATTTACGTTCATGAATGTGTGTCCATAACTTTTATTATTATTAACTTAAGCAAGGTTTAATTTTTTATATATGGAGTTGTTCTTATATGTAAGTATTTAAACAGGGTTTGAATGAAATATTAGGACAATTTTAAATAAATCTTTTAAGTAGTGCAAATATAAGTTATTATTCATTAAGTTTCTAAAAATTATAAATAAGAAGTGCAATGTCTTGTAGACAAGACAATAAAAAAACTAAAACAAGTATTACATGCATATTCGTATTTAGTTGGACTTCTTTGCAATTACATAACGCATATAAATCTATATTCTACGAAATTATTCGTAAATTCGGAACTAATTTGTCCCTAGTCATTATTTAAGGCACCAATTAACTCCTTGAAATGTTATATTCAGCTTTGAACCCAATAGTTATTCTATTGTGTTTAAGACAGGTAATTTGAGAAGTGTATTTAATTATTTACGAGTCTTCATGAACAATAAACGCCGTTCATTGTGGTGCTGGAAAATGCAATTGTCTCCCAGACACAATTTCATATCACATTGATGTAGATTATTTTGTAGAGTTATATAAATAGATTTTTTCATAATACTATTTATTGTGTGTAGTGAACCTACATCATTCGTTGCCATATTCTTCCGAACCACAGCTCAACCACCCCCATGTTTAACTGAGGCGTCAAGACTTTTCTCGTTCAGCGCTGCACAGGATTTTTCCCACACTTTTGCTTGACTGGCGTTTCCAAAAAGGTCAATTGTTGTTTCGTCCGAAATTTCGACGCATTTTCAGAAATCAAGAGAATAGTTTTTATGACGCTTCTGACGATTTATTCTGCTACCATACTGCATCTTTCTGGAAACACATTAATGACAATTTTGTCTTCTTCAGACTCTTCGCATACATCTTACCATTTTCTGAAGTGCTTCTTTTATATACTGCATTTCTTCAGAAATATTCATGAAAGACATGGTCAATTTTTGTAATCCGCACTATTGGGCCTTATCTCCTTCGCATTGGTAGCGCGAGTATCTGGGTCTGGGTTTGCCTCCATTTATCGTTGTATGTTTCAAATTTTTTAAGTATATAACTCATTGCAGAATGCCTTCTATTTACTAATTCTGCAATTTTCCAGCATGCCTATCTCTTTCTATGAAGACTTAGCATTATTTAACGCTCAGCAACATTGGTTTTCCTACCTTATCATTTCCGTTCGTCATTATTACTCCACAAGCTGAAAATCAACTGGTATATATATATATATATATATATAAAGTGAATGTGTAAATACCCAGCTAGTAGTACTGAAAAGGGAATTTACCGAACATTATTATTTGAAATATGGCCTTATCCAAATACTTACTCCGTCGGTGTTATCATTATCATTTCTTATTATATTTTTACGATGTATCTAAATATTCTTTAACAATATGATGCCTGTTTTTTAAAGAGGAAATACTTATAAGAGCAACTGTCTTTAATTATTAAGATATAGGGCTTTTCGATATAAGATCAATAAATAACAATCTAATTAAATTAATTAAATTATTTTCCACCGATAATTAACTCCCTACTTTAAGATAAAGTATATTTGTAAACTCAATACGAATAGTTTCTTCTATATTAATTCTAATACGCCATAAATAAAATAATTTGCAAATTTTATTCACGTAAAAATTTTTAAAAGCAATCAAAAACGCATAAAATAATTTTCTTACATTTGTCTTTTGTTTTTAATAAGAAATTTAAATATTGTATTACCTTAAAATCAAAACTGTGCCAATAGTTTCAGTCAAACTCGAAAATATACCGCTTATCTTATTTATATATTAATAAATATAATGGAGCTGAAAGTTCTATCTTTAAACACGAATTAATGGGAAAAGTTAGTAAACTTCAAACCATTCAATACAAAAATATCAACGGAAATAATACATCTTTTATTGAGTTAATAAATAGCGATATATATGTCGTTTCTACTTCGCGATTTGATTTTTGTATATTTTTCAACAAAAGAAATCGTTGCAATACGTCTCACTTACATTCAAATACGAAAAAATTAATGAATTTAAAACTCTGGATGCAGTCAATAAATAAGTTAATATTATATATACTACACTTCTCAAAATAATTAACGGATCTTTCAGAAAAATAATAAATTAAAAAAATATCGATTTGACTTCATCTTTTGCTTTCCAAAAACTTACAGATAAACTTTTACAATTCAGGAATGGTTTAAAATATGGCGTATCAAAAGAATTAACGAATCTAAATAATCTCATGTTACTTTTACACGAAAGAGAAACCGATTGCGCTCATAGAAGTAAATAACTACGAAATTCCATAAGCTGGTAACGCTAAATACCTAGGCTTGTATCTTGAGGGATGACCTGGCAAAAACGCAAAAATCATCTTAGACGTAACAATACAATAGTTTAGATTAAAACTTCATCAAATGTACTGAATCATTGGTCATTTTCCTTGGAAAATAAGACTCAACTTCATCAAATGTAGTAAATCACTGGTCATTTTCCTTGGAAAATAAAACTCAACTTCATCAAATGTACTGAATCACTGGTCATTTTCCTTGGAAAATAAGACTCGACTTCATCAAAGGTACTGAATCATTGATCATTTTCCTTGGAAAATAAGACTCTGATTTAAAAGTCCAGTCTAAAACCAATTTGGTCTTATAGATTCGTTTTTGAAGTATCGCAATTCAAATATAATCAACGTGTAAACGTTCTAGAATAAAATACAGCGAATCATGGTTAATGGCTTATTTTTCCAACAATGTTGTCCAACGCGACATCCTCCTTGCATCGGTGAAGGAAGTGGTATAACAGTGTAGTGTCAAATAAAAAAATCCCAACGCACTGGCTAAACAACTAATGGTCACTAGTGATAATGAAATATGGAGGCTGAAAAGACATAAACCCGCAAATTTAGTGCATATTATTAGAGTAGAAAAGTGTTCAATTATTTCTGCATTTAATACTGAGAAAATGGTATTCGTTGTTAAGGAAACTAAAGAGTAAGTCAATGTAATAATCACGTTAAATGTTTACTTATATAGGCAGATCGTTAAGAGTTATAAAAAACTTGTTTTATTATATTTGTGAGCAAGTATCTGAACACATTGTATGTTAACTTGTTTGGGTAAACTTTAATGGGATTTTGTTGTCAAAGTATAAAATGTTATACTTTTGTTTAAGATTCGGTACAGAAATATTTAGATTTATTGAAGCTTAATTGCAATAACCCTTATAAAAAAAATGATCTTTAGCATCTTAGTGATACCGTATTAGCATGTGGAACATTTCTTGGAAAATAATATCCAATCGTTATACCTGAAGCAATCTTGATGACATATTTCGTGCGAAACCACGTTTTCCCACAATATTCCAAACTATTCGATTACAATCCGAGAATTTGGTTAAGCACTTCAATCATTCTATATCAACTTCATCAGTGCAATTGTACACAACATTATTATCCATAAAATAATATTCTATTCTCATATCGAAGCACGATTGATCATCTAGATAAATTTGGGCGGTGTGAGCTCGATTTTTTATGAAATATAGACCACGATGTCTTCCAGTACTTACCGCTATTTACATCATTAACTATTAAAACGTTGAAACTAGTACATGGAAATATTGGTAGGTGCTATTGGTAAATGCTTGTCTTCGACACCCACGGCGATAAAAAGGTTCTGAAGTAGACGATGACGATGGTGATAATATTAACTGAAACTACCTTTTATTATCAATTGCATCTATAAAATATTCTTTAATTGTTCTAGCAATGTATTTCGAATTTACAAGAGAAATATTTCAATATTTGTTAAATATCAAATGTAACTTTAAAATGAATAATTTGAATTTCAAATACATATTTTCATTGTGTGTATGAAGGCGCGCGTAAAGTGCTGAATAATTTAATCTAAAGTAAAACATATTCTGCGCAATTAATTACAACAAATGTCTTCAATATTTTCAACCATTATTATTACGAGATCACTGAAGGTTGATATGTAACCTCTTGTCACATTAATGTTCTTATTCTGTATACGTATTTCGACAACTAAGTTGTCATCATCAGCAGATAATTAAAAAGTGTCGCAACTGGAAAACTACGGCGAAAAATACTCGTACGAAAAGAAACTCCGTACGCGATCCGTACCGTTGAAAACGAGAATGTACACTGTATATTCGTTTCACAAGATTTTTAAAAGTTGTTTTACTTAAACTAGGATGAATGATGAATAATCAACATGCCTCCCTCTCACGTCCAATTCATCATTGGACGTGAGAGGGAGGCATGTTGATTATTCACTATTTTTCTGTATCGTAATGATATGATAGACGCTATCAAGGAATGGTTCATTAATAACACAGAATCTGCCTGATGATTGGTCTATCCATGAAACATATGTAGTAGATAGGGTGTTATTAATAATAGAATGATTCCTTTTAACATTCTTTTAGGATGAATGACATTAAAAAAGGAACACGGACAAGATAGATAAGTACCTACATGTGATTTATTGCACTGTCCCTTTTTCTGTCATATAGCAGACCGAACAGAGGCGAATTGTTATTACCTACATCGATGCTTAACACATGGCCTTTATTCTTCAAAATGTTCATACTTTCATACGTATCTAATTCGCGATAATTACACACGTTCTTAATCAAATGCAAGCAATCGGCCTTAACACTATGATTGCAATCCAACACATGCTTTGCTAAACTCGATTTTACCGGCCGGTTGAATTTTATATGCGCGATATGTTCTTTATACCGAGTTTCTATTGATAGTTTTGTTTGGTCGATGTATTGTTTACTACAATCTAAACATTTAATGGCTATATATTCCCGATTTCTTGTTATCCTCGACTTTATCTTTTGCATCTTCTAAAAGGGATTTTACGGAGTTAGCGCTCTAAATTTTTCGTCAAACGGTGGAAAGGTTACCATTATTACGAGGTCTAAGAGCATCAGTTAAGATATCGAACTTAAGGCGTAATTCTATGAAGACTGAATAAATAAAACATAAATAAAACAAAGAATAAATTCTAGAATTTGTGTATAGTAACACGTTTTTGAAAATTACAATATTCTGCATCAGTTAAATTATAAGTTAACATATTTCGATTATTTCATATCATATCAACTGTTACTAAAATATAAATATGTATATTCAAATTATATAACCGGAAAATGCACCTTCAATAAAAGATAAGCTTTTGTCAATTATAGAAAAAGAAACCTAAAAAGAACTTGTATCAACATCCGGCCTATTTCATTGAGGTTAATTTAAAGAAATAAATATTAATTTATGTATCTTAATTCTTAATATATTCACTTCTTCGAGTGAAAACCTCAGCGTTTCATTCGCATCAAGATAAACAGTAATAACTTACCGACAAAAAAATTGGATTCTTAAAAAAAACGGCAAAAGTTCCTCTTTATTTCGTGTCTCACTTGAAATCATCTGACTGTGTAATGGTATTTTTATGTGAGACTCTGTGTGTCTGTACCCCATCTTGAATTTTCACTATACAAACATTCTTTTGTATGTGAAAAGATTCTGTTATTGTGTAATTGATATTTTAAAGACGAGTGCCCCTCAATAATGAAACGGATATGGGAGGCTGCTTCTTGTTGTGTGATTAAAATAAATCTTCTTTGATGTCAAAAATATTTTCAAATTTTAGAAACTCTCACAAATGTACGTTCACCATTAACATAATAAAGCAAAACTTTTAACATACGCATATGCGTATGTTAATACTAATGAATTATAAAAGAAGAATGCTTTTTATAAATATATTTAAAATGGTTTCATAATTATATACCTTTATTACCATAATGGGCATAGAAGAAATATAAACAAGACATTAAAAGAATGATTTAATTACTAGGCTGTCTACGTTTGAATCCAATTATAAACTGTGGTATATTTTATGTTTATTTAATATCTACCCTCATTCTAATTTTATATTTGCTGAAATAAAAGAAATTGAAAGCAAGGCAATATACAATTTGCAGTAGTTTCACAACTTTATTTAGAATTAAGTTAATTATCAGCTCAATATAATTAATCACGAGGTCTTGTTGGAGAAGTTGGACCTGATGGGATTCAGGGGCGTGACATCGGATTGGATCCGTTCATATTTAAATGGCAGAATGCAGTATGTGCAAGCGGTTGATGCAGGGTGATGCGTGGTGAGGTCACATCCGGAACTAGTTACCCTGGGTGTTCCGCAGGGCTCTATTTTGCTTTTTTTACTGTACATAAACGATCTCCCGGACGCTACGGAATCCTTAACGGTTCTCTTCGCGGTTGTGTACGGCCATAACAGAAAATATACATGTATTAGGGAAGTGGTTTGTAGCAAACAATCTGCAATTAAATCTATCCAAAACCCATCTGCTGACCTTTGGTAACAGTTTACCGACAGATGTGGTGGTGGGTGATGAAGTACTTGCCTCTAAGTGTGACGCGCCATTTCTTGGCCTTAGGGTTGACTCTGAACTGTCCTGGAGGCCTTACATCAGTGAACTATCTAGGCGGCTATTTCAGTTCTGCTACTGCTTGCGTGTTATTTCTCGTAACGTTGGTGTCGAGGTGGGACTGCTTTCTTACTTCGCCTATGTACATTCAAGGCTTCAGTTTGGTGTGGTGTTCTGGGGCAATTCCATCGACTGGCGGAGGATATTTATCCTCCAAAAGTCATGTATTAGCGCGATTTATGGCATGAAACCAACAGAGAGTTGTGTGGGTGTGTTTCGGTCTGCCAAAGTACTAACAATGCCCTCGATTTATATACTTCAGTGCGCGCTACATGTGAAAATAAACTATAAAGAACTTTTTAAAAAATACGAAACGAATCACGCACATGCTACACGAAATCTTTGTAATATGCATCTTGTGGCCCCACAAATGAATTTTACAAAAATACGAAAAAATGTTGTTCACCAATGTGTAAAAATATACAACCACATACCGCTTCTAATCAAGAGCTTGCCGTTGGCGCGGTTTAAAATTATTTTTAAGTTTTGGCTAATAGAGCAAGAGTTCTACAGTGTGGAAGATTTCCTTAAAACAATTGTAGACATTGACGTATAGTATATGTCAACTGCACACATATATACATATGTATATATACTTGCTTTATCTATTTAAGCTTGTAATTGTTGTTTCGTTGTTATTTATTTTATACTTATGACATATTCCATGTTTCTTTGACATTGTGGAACGTATTAAACATTATTATTATTATTATCATTATAATTCCCACTGTGTACTATGCACATAACTTGTACGAAGTTTGGTAAACATGTTTGCAAAAATAGGCTGCTGCATTATTTCGACGTACATAACGATTATGTTGTCAGTGGATTCTTTGGAAAAACGAATACTTTTGGTGTGCTCCAAATATAAGTACCTTCTTAAGAATAATGTCACAAATTATTCTCTGTATCAACAACATTTATTTTCGTCTTCAGTACAGTAAGGAATCAGCATGGCGTTAATAAAAAATGTACACCAAATTGGTTATAGGCTAATTATGAAGTGGTTCTTCTACAATTGTGTCTGATCATTGAAATCTAAGAAAACAAGCTATATATCCGTTGATAAATATATTGGCACATTGGATCATCGTAAACCATTTCTAAAGTTGAATCTTAATAAACTTTTCTGCATTTTCGAGCGCTATTTGATCTGCATTTTGTGTACTTCAACACTCATCTGCAAAATGTGTAAACTTAATTTTTAAAAATGTTCGCCGAAGATTGTTCGAAGTCTTAAGTGACGCAGTTTGAAGATTATAAGACCTATATTCCATAAGAGAAACACCCTATTATCTTGAAGACATAAAATTTTAAGAAAGTTAAAAAATTGACCTATAAATTAATTTTTGAAAATAAATATACGTAAATTTTTGAAGAAAACAATTACTGACTGAATATTATTGCTTTCTTATCAACACGTGTATTAAATTATATTTTAATAATACACAAAAAATAATAAATTGTACTATCATTTATACGTAATTGCATACCAAACAATTTCGTGTAATAAATACGATTAAGTAGTGATTTACTGCGGATTTAAAATAATTTTCTATAACAGAAATTTTAGACAGTTTCTTGTGCCAGTTTCCGGCGTCCTTGTTTTAGATACTATCTATCACGTTATATATAGATTTTATGTCTGCCTGAAACACCCTAATTATTTTATTGATCAATATATAACAAAATTTAACTTGATATATTGGGTCTGGGAAAAAGTTCGTGGCGTTTTTCCCGATAGATGGCATTGGTTGCCGATAACTAAAGAACAACAAGTCACAGCGACACCACCGACGGCTCGTTTTTTAGATGACCTTCCGAACGTTAGTTTGAGCGTAGAAACATTGTAATCGGTGCAGTGGTTGGAAAGTTATTCGCACTTGAAAATGGAGAAGAATAATGAGAAATTTCGCTATATTCTGCAATATTATTATGATAAGGGGAAGAACGCTGCGCAGGCTTGTGATAAAATTTGTGCTGTGTACGGTGAAGGTACTTTATCGAAATCTGTTGCGCGGAAATGGTTCGCTCGCTTTCGTTCTGGAAATTTAATGTGAAAGATGAGTCACGCTGCGGTCGTCCAATCACTGAAAAATCTGATGAAATTCTTGAAAAAGTCCAACAAGATAAGCATATCAGCAGTGTCGATATTGGCATGGAGCTAGGCATTGACCACAAAACTGTTTTGAACCATTTACACAAAGCTGGTTACAAAAAAAAGCTTGACGTATGGGTTCCTCATGAGTTGAGCGTGAAAAACATGATGGACCGAATTAACATCTGCGATGCGCTGCTGAAACGGAATGAAATCGAGCCGTTTCTGAAACGTTTAATAACCGGAGATGAAAAATGGATTACGTACGATAATCGGAAGCGTAAAAGATCGTGGATAAAGGATGGTGAGCCGTCACAAGCGTTCGCTAAGCCAACATTGACGCCAAAAAAAGTGATGCTGTGTGTATGGTGGGACTGGAGGGGAATTGTCCACTACGAGCTACTTCCAACTGGTCAGACGATTGATTCTCAACTCTACTGTGCACAACTAGAGAGATTACGCCAGGCGATTGAAAGAAAACGGCCCGAATTGATTAATAGGAAAGGTGTTGTCTTCCATCATGACAACGCCCGACCACACACTTCTTTGATGATCCGTCAAAAATTGAGAGAGTTTGGTTGGGAAGTTTTGATGCACCCACCTTATAGTCCGGATATAGCACCCTCTGACCATCATCTGTTTCGATCTCTGCAGAACTCTCTCAATGGAATTAAGTTGGTTTCAAAAGAAGCCTGTGAAAACTACTTGATTCAGTTTTTCGACCAGAAACCACAGAAGTTTTTCACCGATGGGATCATGGATCTACCAAAAAAATGGCGAAACATTGTCGATAATAATGGAGCATATTCGGTTTAAATGAATTCGTCCACGCGCCATGCGGGGACCAGTTGAATTTTACTGAAAAAACGCCACGAACTTTTTCCCAGACCCAATATATATATATATATATATATATATATATATATATATATATATATATATAGCTGAGAACGCTATATATCTTTTTATGATATACCATATTTTTTGCATTGAAAGTGAATTGTGAGTAACTTATTATTAGTTATTGACTATACGAGTGTAATTTAAAAATATTTATGTAAAAAGCAAAAGAAAAATTTAATGTATTTAAATATATTAAGAAGAATTTGATCGGTTTTAGAAGAATAATATTAAGGTGACTAATACCTTCTTAACTATCTCAACATGAACTACTAATTTTTTAAAGAGAATTCTTCCACCGAATTCATATAAGTATAGGAGTTGCAGTGATGTATGATCACGCTGGAAGGCAGTAGTTTACAAAAGGACATTTTAACAGCGATGGCGAGGATGAAAAGACTCACGGATCCCCAAGATGCGATGATATTTTGAAGGAGACAGTTGTTTGGTTGGAGTTACATTCTGGAGAGTAACAATAGCTGACAGGTATATCTGGAAGTAGAATGTAAAAGACGTCAAAACTTAATATGTGGAACAGCCTTCCATAGAACTAATGCTCGCTCATATTGAAGACATTTCAATGAAAAAAGGCATTAACTGATAGCTGCAAATAAACGAGCAGCTCTTTTTGAACACAAAATAAATTATTTTACTCAGTAGGTTGAGTTGATGACCAGCAAAGAGAATGTTTATGACGAATCAGAATTTTTGGAAAACTGTCTTTATGGTATGGACCAACGTTTTAAGAATTTTTGTGTTCACAAATTTAATAATCGGCTTTAAATGTTAAAAGAAAATAAAATATTTTTTCTGATATTTGACAAATAATAGCACCAGCGTATTCGACTGTGGAGAATACTGACGTCTAAAATGCTGACAAATGAGTATAAATATTTTTGTATATCCTGAGAAAGATGTTCAAAAATAAGCAACTTGAATTGAGAAAATAAGAAAATAAATTCTTATAAATAAAATAATAATAATAAATAAAAGACTACTTAACATTATAGTCAAAGGAAAATACCAAAAAGCAACATAAACGGAAACGTTTAGCCCACTTTTTTACAGTAGAATATAGAGGAGATAAATCACCATAAAGTCGGTCTAAACCTTCAATTTGTTTGATAATTGCTACTTGTAGGACTTTACTATTTAATAAATAACCCTTGTACATATGTGACTATAACACAACACATTTTGAACAAGTTCATTGATATATGATATGTGCGTAAATAGACTATTTCAAAATATCTTTAAAAAAATAAGAATAATATATTTGTAAAGGAGGATTTGAACCAGATATTTATATAAATTCAAGATTCTACTATGTGCACATTATATTTGTTAAGATTTTCTGCCTCGCAGAATTTTTTCCATTTAATTTTGTTCTTGCGATTGCTCCCTGGTCCAAGAAGTTTTATTAATTCTTGGTTTTAGGTTTCTTCTTCCCTCATAGAGATTTGTATGTCTTTCTCCGGTTATTTTTATATTTCATTTTCATCCAATATTCGAACAAATTCAGTTGTTTTCCCTCAATTTTTTATGATATGCAATTTCACTCTAATGGGTTCTCTTTTGACGTCATTGCTAGCTTTGATCATATTATTATATTATTTTTTGGATGTATCATTTTCGTTGTATTTAATCCACAAATTAACTCAATAATGAATACACAGTTATACATTTTCACCTTTGTACTTTGAATTGCATTCTCTTTGATCGGATCAAATAAATATTATTCTTCAGTGAATATTCTTACTATAAATTCTATATGGATTATATAGCTTGAACATTCACCAAGATACTACAAGTTAGGAAAATTAGAAAGTTTAATCGTACCAAATTTAATTACGTTTCGCTAATTATTTACAACCATACTTTCTTTCTGTTTACTTATGTAAATTGTAAATGTAAATTTATACTTAGTATACTTAAATCGTGTGTGAATAGGCCTAATTCGACAACGCACGCCCCTGTTCTCCTGTTTTCCTATTGTCTAATAGATCTTATCACTTCACAATTCTTTTGGACATACTTTCAGTAATAGGAAACAAAGCAAATCCTCCAATATGTATGCGAATTACTGCTTTCGAACTTGATTTTTATTTTTTCTTTTCATTTAGACATTGAAGATATCGGAAGGTGCATTAACTACTAGCTTCACGATAAATGAATCTACAAGGAGAATGTACGATTGCTAGAAGTGTCTTTCCAGAAACAAAAGAATGGCTCCGAACAGCAGCCTTCAATTAATAAACGTTAAAGAAAACAGAAATTGTTCATACAGGTAATGTAAGTATTGCTTCCTTTTCAGTGTAGTAGAATATGAAATAGTCTTCATTTGGTCCGGTTACCACAGACAAGTTGCACGAACTGTAAATTTGGATTAAAAATGTGACGTTAAAATTCCAAATTTTAATTTTATTTGACATGCAAAAGTTTCAAAACGAAACACACTACAATTCGCATGAGAACAAAAAACAAATTCTCCACACCTTTTTTACCTTATGAAACGTACACCAAACATAAAACAAGTTTGACGTATTGATTCAGAACGAGCTACATGTCACCGGTCGTAAAAAGCAATAATATACAAAAGGGGATGAGCGTAAAACCATTCTCTGACAAAAGAGAAATAATTGCTTTAAATACACAAAAACATCACTATCAATTTTTCCTATCCAATAGAAGTTGTAACGAATTTGTACGAATATAAACACTACCAACTTGAAATATTAAACTGTAATAGTTACCATTATTTAATTCAGTGGAGTTGTAGGAGTCGTTTCCGTGCTCCTTTTTTTGATTTGGTAGAAATGTTATCAAGTGTTTTGATTAATAGTTGCTGAGTTTATTACTGGATGACTTTCCGAAGAAACAAATATTACAGATAAGCGAACGGATCGTAAGGGAAAAGAACAAATAACTGTCTTCGAAATTAATTTTAGTTGCCGTTGTTTTCCTTGTAGTGCTAGACCAAAGTTGTCGTTAATTTCAGTGTAGAATCGGACTGGTTTTCTTAGAAGGTTAATTACGGAGCATTACATTTTATAAATTTTTGATTACAAGAATATTATTAATTATAAAAGCCGTTAATGTATTACGGATTCTAAAATCCATAATTTTTATAAAACCAGAAATGCCATGAAATGTGTCTGTCAAACATATAAAAAGTCGAAGAGATTTTTAACGGGTGCCATTTTACATAGAAATAATACAGTCGCTGATTTATCAGAACGCGGTACAATAAAATAAATACAGCAAATGAAGAGCAAACAAGTTTTGTAGATTTTTATTAAAAATTCAGAATTAACACTACATCAGTGACATAGAATTTAATTTAAGGTGTGGTGCATTAAGAAGATCCTTACTACCTAAGTAAAAGAATATCTTGGGCAACACAACATCGTGTTCGTGATAAAAACCATTTATTTTTTTTCCACAAAGCTGATTTTCCGGAGAACAGTGTTGTGAATCGTGTTGATCTACCACATGCAACAAAAGTATACCAAAAATTGCTAAACATCTAGCAAAATTACATGTTCTGGATTTCTTTTCCAAACAAGGTTTCGGCGGTATAAAAATATACTAAAAGGCATTACGATCATTTGTCCAAAAGTACCTCAGAGCTCCTGTTTGTTCTAAGGTATCGAGATGGGTTCTCTAAAAGGATAACGAGCATTGAACGTGGTTGTGCGTGCAGGGAATAAATAAAAATTGCCTCGATTTTTACTGGCCGTCATAATCTCCGGACATCAATTCTTAGAGAATGTTTATCGGAGGAAAATGCAGTAAATTTATTAGAAAATAGTTTTGAAGATATACGTGATAATCTACAATAATAGAGACTGATAATGAACACGAAGTGAGATACTAGTAACGTTAGTACTAAATTTTTGTTTGACAGTATGTAGCTGTTTGAGGAAGAAAGAAATATTTTCATGTATATAACTAGTAGAAGGTGTCCGTGCAGTCTTGGAATCGAATACAAAGATTTTGCAACAGTTTTGGGGAAACCTCGCGAATGTTCAATTTTAATTTTTCATTTTGAAATTGTTGTTGGACGAGTGCTCTACGCTTTACTCTTAAGGCAGCCCCACAAGTAAACGTCGCACACCTCAAGTCAATTAATTTCTCAGTTACCTAGTCACCAACCAATTGCTGAAAGGTGAGTATTGATACTTGCAGTACCCTGAAAGTAGCCAGCAGAAATAACGGATTATTCATATCAGGAACTTTCCGAGTTACTCCACGTCAAGGGTTTCAAGTAAGATATCGAGTTGATCTGGTGATCGTTTGCAAAGAAATACGGCCCCATTACGTTTCGTGGTGGTAGGCCACACAATACCAGCTATTTATTTGTTTACGTAGCTATTAGTATAGAGGTGAGCTTCATGACATTCACTAGTTTCCAATGAAACCGAGATAATCGTTGATTTTTGTTTTCACAGATCTGCTGTCACTGCCTCTTAGTTTTAATTCTCCACAATTTGGAATCTATATGAATACTCCTCTATTCAGTGGACGGTTGCTTAACTGACCTGCAAAGTTAATACGTGTTTCCGAGAAGAACGTCAAGAATACCTTTTGAACGAAATCCATGTTTTAATATACTGGCAAGAGAGAACATGATCACAACGTCCTAAATTGCAGTAAAGCCGAAATTCTCTGAGAGCAGCAGTTAAAGTGTTGGTGCTTTTGTGAGCCGCTTTCATGACGAACTCTTGTTGCAAAGGATACCATTGAACCATATCATTACATAGCAAAGCTATCATATATCTGCCTCAATGTCACTGTCATGAAGTATTGTCCACCATAAATGGCGACCAATATTTATTGAACATTCCCCGTTGTCTTAATCTATTTTGTACATTAAGTGAAATTTGCATGAATAATTACCTCAAATATCGGTTGAAAGAAATTCATAATTTGAGTATAGTTGTTATAAATTAGATTTTAATACCAATGTGAACAAATAATAAATATGACTCAACATTATTCGAATATAAACTGCTAGGATATTAGTAAATCCCATATAAACATACAAAAAAAAAGAGATCATCTTAAAATCGCTACAAAAATACAGTTTTTTGATAAAAATTAAGGTACATGTTTCTTTCGATATGCACAAATGCCATTATTTCTACGATGGTTATAATATCTTTGATAATTACACGAATAAAGTTGCAGTTAATATTACAACATTTAATGAGTATAATTAATTCGCTTTACTCAGTTTCTAAATAATTTTTTGTATATATTCGACATGAGGTTTTAATATTGCTAATAATCAAGTAATCTATGCATTGCTTTTTTTAAGTATCACTTTAAGCTCCGTAAGTATTCCGAAGAAAATAGCACCAAATTATATTGTAGTAGTATTATAAGTATATTGTAAAATACCTGGTAGAATAAATTAATAATAACAAGGGACCCCACGCAACGACACAAATTAAATACCTCCCCTGCAAGAATCGCGTAGTTGTTAGCTAAAACTACTAATAGAAGTAGGCCAACGAAATTGGAGAAAATTGAACCACATTTGAATAGATAAAGAAGGTAATCTTGTGTTTGTTCCCTGCCATTTAGACTAGTTACCAACTAGAATTAAAATAAAATAACCATTGTTTGAATAATAGAATAGCTGAAATTGATATTCTTTATATTCCTAGATTTCCTGATCGTTATATATTTTTAGTAATATTTCAGTTTTAAAAAATTATGAAAATTAACTTATAGATTCCTTATTTATTCCCTATATAAAAGCTAAATTTTATGAGATTGTCATTGAGTTATTTTAAGCTATAAATTGTAATTTCTTAGGAATTAATCTTTGATTAATTTTTTAAAGCTCCATTGCACCTGTAGATAGATGGCATCCATACACTCAATCATATACATATATGTACGAGTATTTATATACATACATACGTACACACATTTCTTTTAGGTTTTAAACATTCTTTATACATTTTTCGTGCTTCTCCATAATAAAATGTTAATCTTTACAATACAGAAAAGAATAATAAATCAATGTGTAATCGTTTTGAAGAACTGTTGAATTCAAATATTTTATAAGTACTCAATTTAACCGTAAATCAGTGTAAATGCGTGTTAGTGTTATGATGATGTGGGAAATTAAGCTTCTGTATTTTGTCAGTAGTTCTTGTCGCCATCTTTTTTATTTATTTAATAACATTAATATCATTCAAAATACTATCGTATATTAGCACTTTCTACTTATATAAATCAAAAAGAACATAGGCTCGGGGTATGATCTCATTAATTATTTGCCAGTTCATGCTATTCTGCAATATTTTGTTTGTTATTCGTAAAATACACACTCTGCCACAGTGAAAACCGGATTTATTTAAAATAGTAATTCTTAGTGGCGCCATCTATTTAAAAAAATATGTGTCGATAAGATAGATCGAGGCAGAGAAATTGCGCAAAAAGTAACAGTGTGTGTTTGGCATTAGTCGAAAAATGAATTTTGAACAAAGAGCAAATATCAAATTCTGTTTTAAACTCGATAAACTAAAACGTTAAATTTGATGAAACAAGTGTATGGTGATGCGTATTTATCACATACGAGTGTGTATATGTAGCATAAACGATTTAAAGACGGTCGTACGGTGCAAAAAAATCTGTGGTTACGGACAGCAACATCGAACTTGTACATGAATTTATCAGAAGTGTACCGAAATCCTCATTGAAATACGTGGGAATAAAATTAAACATTTCCAAAGATTCAATTCATCGTACTTTGACACAGCATTTGGGACTAAAAAAGATTTGTTCAAGGTTTGTATCACACAAGCTAACTGAATTCAATATTGTACAGACTTGATTAAAGGCTCAAAAAAGACGTAATGTTTTCAATCAAAAAGCTGTTTGGAGAAGTCAAAAGTGAAGACGATGTTGATTTGTTTTTATGATTCGTAAGGCATTGTGTGAAAGGAGTTTGTACCAACAGTCAATGCTATATATTATCTTGGTGGTATGAAGCGTCTGTTAGCACGTATTCGTCGTGTGCGCCCTCAATATCGTGAAAATGGTGGTTCGTTCGACGTTTATCACGGATTTTCTAACTACAAATGGTATATTAACCATCAGCCATTCACCAGATTTGGCCCCCCTGTGATTTCTATCTATTCTCCAAACTACATTTGCCGATGAAAGGACAGCATTATGCCGACGTCGAAGCCATTAAAAAGGCGTCGATAGCGATCTTAAGGGACATTTCTAAAAACGAACTTAAAAATTCATTCAACATGTTAATTGAGCGTGCAAGACGTTATATTGAAGCCGAAAGCGACTACTTTGAATAAAATGAATGAATCTTACTGAAATAGCAAGCATTTATTTTTATTTTAATAAATTAGGTTTTCTCTGTGACAGAGTGTGGATAAAAGGAATAGTTACTATTCTTTATACAATTTTCACAAAAATATCCTATGATTAGTTTAACCAAATTCTTCATATTGATCCAGTAGCCTGCAGAATAAAAATTGCTGTTCATCAAATTTATTTATCACCAAACATATATAGGTGAATGTTTTGTTTAATAGCACTCCAAGACTACTTATGTTACTTAACATACATGTTAAGGATTAATCAACAAAAAAAATGAATTCTTTTAAATTAGTGACTATATTATAAAATAATATATTATATTAACAAAAGTAGAAATTTGCTTCTCCCAAAAACATGATGGAAAATTGAAAGCAGTTCTGAAAAATCATTTTATTAAAGAAAGAAATACAAATAAAATATTAGCGTCATCAACAAGAGTTATAAGAGGGTAATCATCATTGCGTAACTATTGCACGTACATATGATCAGGCGCCAATAATTGCGTACGCTCTAGGAACATTAACTATTAGAAAAAATCAATAAAAACTTTAAAGGTATATTGACACAATGGCATGATGAGACACGACTAACATGATTTTTGCGTTATTGGCGACGGCCAGACATAGTATAATACTGTTCAGAAAATGTGTAGGTGAGAATATTTTGATATTTACGACATACTAGTTATTGCACTGAATAATAACTGTATGCCCACCAGAGAGGAAATAAGTGATTGCTTTCAGACGCATTGGTAATTGTAAGTAGTTTCCTACTTGGACTGTGTATTTACATGTGTATGCATGTGTTGCTGAGTTATTGACTGAATTATTATGAAGTAAGTCTAATTACTTGCGAGACCATCGAATGTTAACGATAAATAGGAATAAAAGTAATATTGACCAACATTATATTTATTGTCTTTTACTTATAATATAATTTCCTTTTTAGTTGTAGATGGAAATGTTAATGTTTTTTGCGTTAACGATGGATACAATTTCAAGAAAATTATTACGAGGGTAGTTTGACCAGCAGTGAGAATGGAAAAGAAAAACGAATTTTTTAAATACAAAATAATTTTTATTTTTCAATATATTCTCCTAAAAGAGCAATACATTTATTCCAACGGTGCTCCAATGCCCTTATGCCATCTCTAAAATTCGATTCCAGAAGGCTTGCACAATACTCAATTACGAAGATGATAAGCTCGTCGTTAGACGAAAATTTCTTTCCACCTAGTGCCGTTTTCAATTTTGGAAAAAGGTAGACGTCGGAAGGGGCTAGATCCGGCAAATAAGGCGCATGCGGTACTAATTGGAAATGCAACTCGTGGATTTTGGACATCGCAACTGTGCTGGTATGCGAGGGAGCATTGTCTTGGTGAAACAGAATCTTTTTCTTTGCCATTCCTGGCCGTTTAGCACGAATCTCAACATTTAATTTTTGTAGAAGTTCTGCATAATATTGTCCGTTTATTGTGGCATGTTTCTGAAGGTACTCAATGAGCAAAATGTCCTTTGTATCCCATCATTGGAAATGCGCAAACGAGTGAACTTTTGATCAGTCGTAAGCAATCGCGGCACCCATCTTGCCGAAAGCTTGGAAAGGCTCAATTCTTTCGTTAAAATGTGGTGTACGCGTTCTGTTGAAATGTTTATCATGTCTGCTATCTCTCTCACTTTGAGTCGTCGATCTTGCGTAATAATATTATGGATTTTTATAATCATTTCCTTAGAAGTCACGATTTTGGGTGCTCCAGAGCGCGCTTCATCAACACAGCTTGTTCTACCACGTTCAAATTCATTTACCCATCTACTTATTGTGGCGATGATGGAGCAGATTCACCTAATGTTTCCCGTAACTCATCTTTTATTTCGGTAGCTTTGATACCCTTAATTACGAAGTATTTAATCACCGTCCGATGCTCTGCTTTTTCCATTTTAAGAAAACGACGTGTTGCTTCTTCCTCAATCAGCTGTCAAAAATAAACTAACCAACCGATTCATCTAAATATCGGAATGTAAACATATAAATAGGCAACCTAAATTACAATGCATTTGTTTTACCAATTAGAGCGCCACCTATGTGTCATTCTCACTACTTGTCAAACTATCCTCGTAGTTGATATATTTGAATAAATAATATATATACGAATAAAAAAGTGCTTATGCGAAATATTATTTTTTGTTACAGGATTCTCACATTTAAATTCGTTATTACGAAAACCAATACGAGACCCATCAAGAAAAGAACTTACACTGGATAACCGACCAAGTAAACTTCTTTATATTCGTATCCTAAGTCTCATAAAAACTATTCCAATGCAGTAAAATATCTATGGATTCTTATGGAATGCCTTCGGTAACTGGTTGCTAAGAAAACATGCAAGAATTTAGAAGATCAATTCAAGTTAAAGAATCACATTCTAAATCAGTTCTTAGATAACCAATATTAACATCGTAAATATGTATATGTATAATGCGTACATATGGACGTCTTAAAGGAAGGAAGGTGATTATTGTTTCAATTTTCTTTTTGAAGAAAACTTGATAATTTGAAGGGTCTGTAGTTAAATCCTTAAACATAATTTTACACAAGAAAGAATGATAGTAATAAGTTTTTATTTTTGTTCAGATATGGAAAACACAGATTGCAACTACTTCTAAATAAACAGTGTGCAATCATAGCTAATAAACCAATACCTGTGTTTGGTTTCTTTGAAATTTGTAGTCTAATAATTAATTTTGATAGGTAAGGACAGGGACAGTCTGGAATCTTTTGAATTTGATATCATCATGGGATTATCATTGTTATTTGGAAACTGATAACTGATATACACATGCATTTGTCTTACTCGTAGTATTGCATTGTGCCCATAATATGATTGAAATAATGCGTTGATTCACTCGATATGTCTCTATGAGTAGATAAACTCAGTACATCTTGCAGGAAGACTGTGGACGGGTACAAAATACAGTTAATTAGGAGTTATTCTAATCGAAATCTAACAAACCTATACAAATATATATTTATATATACATATATATATATATATATATATATATATATATATATATATATATATATATATATGTATATAACACATTCCCACAAGCTCTTTGTACACAATGCCTTTCAAATCACAAAAACACATCAACATTGTCTTCACCTTTGATTTCTCTAAACGGTTTTTTTTTCAGCCTTTCTTCGCTTAGATGCTTCCATTCCGAGCTTTGAGACTTGACCTCTGGATCATATTGAAAACATCACGTCTCAGCGCCAGCTACAATAGAATAACTGAAGTTTTCGTCCTTTTTTTGGGCCTTTAATCAAGTTTGTACAATTTTGAATTCAGTTAACTCGTGTGGTACAAACCTTTCTCAATCGCAAATGCTGTGTCAAAATGCGATGAGTTTAATTTTTGGAAATATATAATTCCATTCCGAGCTAATCGATTTCGACTCGTTTCTGATAAATTCACGCACAAGTTCGATGTTACTTTCCGTAACCACAGATTTTTTTTGCACCAAGATGTTCGTTGTCATTTATGTCCATACGACCTTCTTTAAATCGTTTAGACATCTCGTACACACTCATACGTGACAAACACGCATCGCCATACACTTGTTTCATCAAATTAAACGTTTCAGTTTAACGATTTACCAAGTTTAAAACAGAACTCGATATTTTTCTTTGTTCAAAATTAATATTTCGACCAAGTACACACTATTACTTTATGCGGAATTTTTCTGCTTCTAATGATGAAAATCTCATGATATTTTGACATAACATTGGCGAAAGGTCTACCTTTCCGGCGCATATTTTTTTTTATAGATGGCGCCATTAAGAATTACTATTTTAAAAAAGTTTTCTCTGCGACAGATTGTATTTAAGAACTTCTTAAAGAAAATTACAATACTTTTTAGTAGCCACATAATTTGCAGTATGTAATCCAAAAATTAACATCAATTATGTATACGTATAATGCTAAAGTAATGTATTATTAATTTAAACTAATTTTTTTTTATTATTTTTAATATCGTGCTATAAAAACTAGTTAATTGTACTTAATTGATAATATCAATAATCTGTTTCTCATTTTCCTACTCAATAAATTTAATGAATACAGAAACAAATTATAAACGTTAAAGTCCCTTCGTTTTTAATATAATTGATTCACTAAAGAATAAAATTATTTTGTTATCTTAGAATTGTACCAGAAACGTAGATTCCTTTTTACAAAAATTTGAGCAATTAAGAATTACCTAATATTAATAACTAGCAAAAGATTATGTTATTATTAAGCATCATTTTATGAATATATTTGTAATAAACTAATTATTTATTATTATATTTAACGCTAAATCTCCATTAACATTTTTTCAAGACAGTTGTTTTAAAAAAACAATATCGAAAATGAAGAATTCTGTAGGCAATTCTATTTTTTTATTTTATTACAAATAATAAATGAATGAATTTGAAAATAATTTAATCCGCATATATTACATTTCAAAGTGATAAAGAAAAACTTTTTTCTAATAATCAAAAATATTTGCACAATATTTTAAATTATATTTTAATTCTATAGATTAAATTAAAGTACTTAAAATCTAAACAAAACAGACTACTATCTAATTTGAATAACAAAATTATAACATTCTAATTATTTATGCAATGTTCCTCTTAAGATGTCGTAAAATTAAATAAACTACAAGAAAAAAACCGAATTTACCGTGTACAACAAAATTAAGTGCACAAGCATAAAATACATACAAATTATGTTTCAGGATTATAATCAAAGTCGCTTGGAGAATAAAGATAGGGAACGATGCGCAACCTAGCGGCCGGTAGCGGAACTCGACGTAGTGAAGCAGTTACCATATTCCAAAAACATTTACAATCGATACAATGGGAATTTTATGGTCAATAAGAAGTCGTTGCAGCAAGGAACGGCTTGTAGAATGAGGCTTGAATGTTTTTACCAGCGATAAGGTTACCGCATAACTTTAAAACGCATAGTTTATTGCGACCCAAGGAGTTTCTTGTCATTATTGAGCACGGGTTGGATTATTAAAGGCAATACGATTGCTGGAATGTCCGGAATTGCATCTTTTATGCCTTGTTTATTCTACCTGTTATGCATATCGTCGCAGTTTATTAATCGTCGTACCTGTTACGGGATTTTGGTGTTTAATAAGGAAATTTTACGATAACATTTATGAATGTGGGAATGTTCCTTAGAGAATTTAGGTCGCATAAATGTACTTAATGTAATTAAATTAAAAATTTTCGATTCTTTTTTATTTATGTAAGAATTGATATTATGAAAGGTTGTGCATAAAATTTTAATAAATATGCATATTGAATAATATATAAATAATGTAATAGTAGTAGTAATAGTGTAGACATTTACCATTATAAAAGATTTGTTTCGGTTGCGAGTTTTTTATTATTACCAATACAGTATTAACTTTAATAGTTACTGCAATTTTGTTATTATAATTACGATTAAATGTTATGGTTTGATAACTTTCGTTCTAGCAAACAGTTTTTTTTTTTAAGTATTAAATATATTAATAGAAAATACACATATACACTGTGAATAATTCGATTTATATGTAGTTCGCACTGTAAAAGTCACCAAAAATTCATACATAGATGTTACTGTTTCGTGTAAGTATATGTAGCGATGAATACTTTAATTAGATCGTACAGATCGAATTTATTCAAACGTAATCAGTACATCCAATATCTTGGTGCAAATCCAAGCATTCTATTGCTAACTGGGATCAGATGACTAACTTTGACATTCTATTTCTGTAACTTATTACATATTTCATTTTTAGAGCAAAAATTTAATTGGAAAGAAAAGACTGAGATTTGCAAAAGAACATATAACAATATTGTTGATCGGATGATATCACAGTCGTAGACGAAAGTAAATATAATAATAAAAACAAATGAAGAGCTAAATGTCAAAAATTGGCAACCAGATAATATGGCGGTAGATGTGCTATGGTGGCGTATATGCTGGGGCTAGAAAATTAATTTTTAATGAAGGTAATCTTAATGAATAAAAGTATCTAAACATATTACAAGCAAGTCTAAAGTAAAATTCGAAAAATTAGATACATTGCCCACCATCGAATTTTGCAAGGATTCGAGGTAAAGGATAATGAACATTATGTAACTGCCCAATTGTTTTTAAAACTTGAAAGCATGTGAAAGATTTTAAAGCTGCAAGGTAAGACTACTTCAGAGGAAAATGAGACAGGAAAGCGGTTGGACCAAAGTCATTTACATATATATATATATATATATATATATATATATATATATATATATATATAAAAGCTATGAAGGTCAAGACTGTAGAGGAAATGAATTCGGTATACAACGGGATGACTCGAAAAATTAATGGATGTCGAACTAAGACTAAAGTGCATATGCAAACAAGTCAAGAGAGTTTAGAAAGACATGATGATCACAATGAATCTGAAAAAGTCACAGTGGAATAGCCTTTAGGGACACCTCAAATAATGAATCTAATCTAATTGTCTTCAATTAATTATAATATGGACTGCAAGGAAGGTGAACGGAAATTAGTTCTAAGTATATAAAAAAAATCATATGTAATTTGCTAAACAATTTACTTCAAGTATACAAAAATAACTTTCAATCAAATATTAACTTTGTTAGAATTTTTGTTTAATTTACTTTAACCATGGTATACATTATACAAACAAAATATTAACGTTAGGTATAAATCGGAGGCTGCAATATTAGATTTAATATTTTATTTTACTTTTTGATTAAAAGTCAGAAAATTAAATTTTTATTACGATTTATGTATTGACACATACCGAAACGAGATAAACAACATTATGATTAATTATAAACGATATACCAGGCTGTTCAATAAGTTTTGTCGTTTGATAAGATATAGCACTATTAGGTATTGTTCTAAAAATTGTACTTTTTTATGAATACTTGTGAAGTTTTCTCATTTTATATTTTCTCATTCGTATATTTACAGGTGTTCAAAGTTGGTCTGTTACAGTATTTTTTTTGTTTTTGTTTCTCTAAGATGTAACACCAACACAAATTCATGAACGATTGTTAAAAGTGTATTAGGGCTCTTCACCTTCAATTAAAATAGTAGAAATATAGGTTACTGAATGTAAGCTTGATCGTATAAGGTATGAGGATGATCCACGTGAAGGACGTTTAAAAAGTTCATCAACACCAGAAATCGTAGCAAAAATACCGGATATGGTTTTGGGAGATCGTCTATTAATTGAAAGAGATGTAGTCGAAGCTCTAGGCATCTCATTAGCCAGTGTGAACAATATTTTAGCTGAAGTTTCCGGTTTCAGAAAGTTGTGAGTAAAATGGACGCCACATTCGTTAACAATGGAACAAGAACGCGCTCGTCTTAGAAAGAATAAAAAAGTTTTGCGCCTTGTTTCATCACTATGGAATGAGACTTGAGTCTACCACCAAGTTCCCCAAATCAAAACGGAAGGCTAAGGAATGGCGTGAACCTGGTACTTCGGTTCCGAAGCGAGTTAGGGTCCAGAAATCGGCCAAGATGGTGTTAGCATCAGTTTTTTGGGATGCAAAAAGAATTTTGTTCGTGGATTACCTTGAAACTGGTAAAGCGATCAACTCAGATTATTATTGTTACCTTTTGGACGGCTGGATGTAAAAATTCGTAAGAAAAGATTTAGTTTACAGAAGGAAAAAACCATGGCAAAAATTAGTGAACATTTTTGCAACATCCGCCCTATTCACTATATTTAGTGCCCTCTGACTTCTGGCTGGTTTCACATCTCAAAAAATTCATGCAAAACAATTTTCATCGAATGAATAGCAGCCGTAGAAACGTAAGTTAACAGTCTTCCGGATTCTCATTTCAAGGATGGAATACATAAATTAGAATGTCACTGGAACAAGTGTATTCAAGTTCAGTGAAGTTATATTGAATAATAAAATGTATTTCAAACCATAAAATCGTGTTTTTCTAATCAACTGGCAAAACTTATTGAACAACCTGTTATCTGTTTCGCTATGAAAAAATGGAAAGTGAATTTACTTACCTAAAGAGACTGGGCTGTCATGATTCTAGTTTTTCTTTATTGGCAGCAATGTATCTAAAATAAAAAACGTAAAGTATTAGTTATGTAATACTTAGAAGAGCAAATTCAATTCTTTAAAGTATATTCGTCATAGATCAAAATTATGAGCCAATATTGTTGACTAAGCAATTAAAAATAATTGATATAAGCAACTAGGTTACTTATTAAAAAAATGGGATCAAATTATTGTATATGAGAAAATCATCAAACAGATACCAGAAATCTATTAATTTTATTAATTGCAACCCTACTTGAATTGAATATAAACATACATATAAATTAAATGAAATCAGACACAAATATCCTAAGGTAATATGACAAGATTGTCAACTGATCAATAACAAACAATATTTCTAAAGCAACTCTATCAGTAAGTAAGACTAAATTAAATCAATTTTGAAATAAGGGTGAATAATTTGAAAAGTAATAATAATAATACTTTATTTTCTTTATATAGGACAAAAATAACAAGAATATTAGTTTGCATAAATACACACTACACACATTAGACACATTATTTATATATATATGTATATATATTATACAATGTAGATTAAACTGCACGACATATAAACAAAAATTATATTCCACTAAGGAAGTAAGAAAACATGTCAAACTAAGACAAGTTAAAACATATGTCATCATAATACATGTCGGTAAGCCTACATGTGTTATACATTGGAGCTTTGCGAAGAAGACTTTTTCCTGGAATATTAAGAGTAAATGCCGAAGACTAGCGAGGCAATAATTGTAGAACATGAAAGTTTAACCTACTCAGGAGGTCAAAAGAATCTGTTTCACCATGCTCCAAATTCCAGAGAACAATAAGAATATAGTGTTCCCAAATGGAACATTGTCTATCCGTACACTCTTCAAGAAACTTATTGTACTCAGGATGGATGTTGTCCATCCAACTTAAATGACAAATATTTTAAAGAGCGCGACTTTATACGTTCAAATAGAGCTGTTGAGTGAAAGAATATCATACTATTAAGCAATATTCTACAGAACGCAATTCAATAGAAAAAGCATTTACTTTAATAAACTTCGACCCTTTGGAAGATTCCGTGATAAAACGCACCATCTTAGAATAACATGTGAGGTAGTCTATAAGGTCAACCGATTACCAAAAAATATTCCAAGATATTTTATAGAATATCCCTATAATGTCACCGAAATAGGTGGAGTTAAATTTTCACTAAGATTTAATTGAAGGTTATGTAATGATGATTAATGGCTTAATATATCAATGTTCTTTTAAATTAGTTCTGTGTCAGTGGCGAAGAAACTGAAAGATAAATTTTTTCATCATTCGCATAGATTAACGCGGGAAAAGTAAGATTTCTAAGGTCATCGACGTACAACATATACAATAACAGGACTACGTTCGCACCTTCAGGAATAACTGATATAGAACACAATTCTTTCATGTACATAGGATGTCTATTTCAAAAATAAGAATTTATGAATTTCTTAGAAGATACACTGAACCCAAAGTTAGCAATTTACCGTGGCAAAGGGATTTAAAAAGTTCGGTTTAGATCACATCAATTTGCCTTTGTGCAGACAAGATGTTCACTTATAAATTGTGTAATGATGGCCGAGTTGGTTATTATAGATCTTTCAAGTAAAAATCCATGTTGAAGAATGCAAAGAACGGGCTTAATATTATTGACGCTTGTATAAATTTTCAAATACTTTAACAAAATTAGAAAAGATTGTTATGCCTATACTTCTTTTATGATTGAAGTATCTCCCATTTTGGACACTGAAACAAATATTTCTCTCTTTTATAGGTGTGAAATTTAGATAAATATGTCAGAGATATAAAAAGTTTTACAAGAATATATCTTGGATCTTTTATTAAAAAACCGAGTGGAATATCACCACCGATATCCTTCATTATTCATTATTTTAATCAGTTTTTTCCTCTGCTGTAGGTAGTAAGTAGAAAGA
The DNA here is from genome assembly GCA_031893035.1 of Dermolepida albohirtum. Lineage (NCBI taxonomy): Eukaryota > Metazoa > Arthropoda > Insecta > Coleoptera > Scarabaeidae > Dermolepida > Dermolepida albohirtum. The sequence continues at coordinate 374,170 of JAVIWB010003690.1, forward strand.
AAATCAGTATAAGAGGCATGTACGGACTTGTGGATTGCAGACTTATATTTTGATAATTTGCAAAGCTATTAGGGAAAACATTAATAATCGTGTGGACGAAGTGAAACAAAATTTTATGAATAACAACAGATAATTTACATGGCATATATACATCGATTGACAAATCTTCCATAAAAATACTACATAAAATAAATACACATAGCAATTAAAGCAGAAGTGGGTAATGGATTAAAAGTCATTGCTCATAAATTACTAAATTGTGCTCGCGAGTAGAATTTTTTCCTGCTCTGCTAACGCGTTGAGTTTGTGCTCACAATAAAACTCGTAAACACAAATTTTAAAACGAACGAACTAAATAAAGTTGTGCTCGCGAGCAGAATTTTCTCCTACTCTGCTGATGGTGCACGAGTAGCAATTAATTTTTGAATCCAATATTGTAATAAAAAAAAATAAAATCTTTTCATAATTTTAAACAGGTAGCAAGCAAACTCAAACCCTTACACTGCTCTTTTCTGCAATTTGATCATTTTCTGTGCCTGCAGCCATTGGCCAGTTTAAATCCTTTATCGATTAAAAGAATGTCTGTACTAAGTAGCTGACATCGCCTTGTCTAATTATCAATATGAAAAGCCTATTTTAAGTTGCAATAAAATGTAAAACCTAAACCACAACTTCACTTTGTGGTCATTACATAGTAAAGTAATATTATGAAGATCCAGACTTTGTAAGTTGTTCTGCAACTGGACTGTTCTAAAGAGTACAAAAGCTGTTTTGTTATAGCTAATTCGCAATTATTTTTTTCTGTCCACAATTCAATCTGCGTTAGAGCAACGGCCGTAATATCCTACATATCCACGACACTTTTCTCGGAAATCGAAAAATTAATATCACCTACATATAGTTATATTAGTTCACTTTAAAAAAGAACTGAGGCCATTAATAAACATAAACAAAGTAGGGCCAAGGATAGAGGGATGTAGAATAATTATCTTCTTCGGTAAAGCACCGGTTGGCAACTAAGTACTTTCGGTTTTTACTGATAGAGAGCGTTGCTTTATTTTTTATTTAACGTATGTTAGTGCTGTACTTTACCGTTTGTAATGCGTGATTTCTGTTAAAGCTATTAGTTGTGGGTTAATTTCAAATGGAGTGCAGACACGAACATTTTCGACATATTTTATTATTTTATTTCCGTAAAGGAAAGAAAGCTGCTGCGGCTCACAAAAAGATATGTGAAGTTTATGGCGCTAATTGCTTAACAGAGCGCACTTGTCAGAATTGGTATAAAAAATTCCGTTCTGGAGATTTCTCCCTCAAAGATGAGCATCGTTCTGGTCGGCCTACTGAAGTTGATGATGACCAAATCAAAGTCATAATTGAAGAGGATCGTCATATAACTAACTATTCGAGAGGTTGCGGAGAGGCTACATGTATCGCACACAACAATTGAAAAACACTTAAAATGTCTTGGGCTAGTTAAGAAGCTTGATATTTGGGTACCTCACGAATTGAAAGAAATTCATTTAACACAAAGAATCAACTTTTGCGATATGCACCTTAGACGAAATGAAACCGACCTTTTCTTAAAAAGAATCATCACTGGTGATGAAAAATGGGTCCTGTACAGTAACATAGTACGAAAACGATCATGGAGCAAACACGATAAACCAGTTCAAACCATATCGAAAGCGGAATTGCATCAAAAAAAGATCATGCTGTCAGTTTGGTGGGATTACAAAGGTGTTGTGTTTTCTGAGCTGCTTGCAAGGAACCAAACGATAAATTCTGATGTTTACTGTCAACAATTAATAAAACTGAATGAAGTAATCAAAGAAAAACGGCCAGAATTGTCAAATCGGAAAGGTGTAGTTTTCCACCAAGATAATGCAAGGCCTATCTTTGGCAACTTGTGGGAAACTATTGGAGCTTGGCTGGGAAGTGATGCCACATCCCCCATACAGCCCTGATCTAGCACCATCTGATTACCATTTATTTCGAAGTTTGCAGAATTCTTTGAATGGTAAAACTTTCACAAATGACGATGACCTTCACTCGCACCTAGTTCAGTTTTTTGCTGATAAGGACCAGAAATTTTATGAGCGCGGAATCATGCAGCTGAAAGAAAGATGGCAAAAGATCATTGGGCAAAATGGAATATATATAATTGATTAAAAACTATTTTCTTGTTTTAAAATAAAGTGCTTTATTTTATACTACAAAACCGAAAGTACTTAGTTGCCAATCCAATAATTGTTCTACGAACTTTACCAAAATCTACAACAAAGTCTGTAACACAATCTTTATTATCAATTGATTTAATTATTTTATTAATAAATTCACATGAAACGGTGCCGATGTTAAAAAAGTTTCGAAAAGTAGGCTGAAAAGATAAAATATGTTAGATATTGCAAAGCAATTAGTGAATCCTTTGTTTATAAAGAACTTAAAAACCTACGAAACCGACATTAGCAAATGAATCGGCCTGTGATTTGATAACATTGGGATCACCTTTTTTAATGATTGGCTTTATGTGGGTATTTTATATTTCCAATAATAACATTATTTTCGCCTTTGATTTTGTTATCGGCGTGGGTAACAGTCATGGTCGTCGGAAATAAGGCGCCATCTGCTAGCGAAGACCATAGTCAATAAATCATAATATGTTTACTCATCAAGGCTATAAAATGATAACCTCAGATAACCGTTTCATTAGACACAATATATATATATATATGCAATTTCTGTTTAATTTAATTATTTATATTTAGTCATTTTATGCTAAATAAATTATTCATTAGGAGTGTTATAATTAAAAGGTCAACAGACCTCACTGGTCTTAATTAATTCATAACAAAAAAAAGCCAAAATATAAATTCGCAGCTTTGCATTTAAACAAAATAGTCTTCCCGACTGTCTGTTAAGGGTGCTAGAATATAAACTACAGCAACGCCTCACGTTATTATAAAAAAAGTTATTATAAAAGGAAACAAAATGAAGTAAAAGTCTAACTGAAAGGCGCGCAAGAATATAAATATATTGGCATAGCATGTGTGTGGCTGTGAAATATTGAATTCATGAAAAAATGGAGTATTTTCTCTTTATATTTATCATACAAACTATTTATTTAGTTAAACAATTGATTGCGAATAATTCTGGAATGCTGTAATACACAAAATTCGAATTTCTAGACCTTTTCTTTAATACATAAATAAAATAAACATTCAACTATATTGAGTTCTATTTTGCACAAATTTTTATGAACATTTTTAAAAATTTAATTTAGTGAAAAGTTATTAAATTTCTTATTTATATGTATATTCACGTCTTCACATTTCAACACCGATATTATCGAAACATCACCAAATTTTATACTCGAAGAAAAAACAATAAACACTTTTATGTACATGAGGAGCTGAGTCCTATCTATAGGGATGGTGTGTAATATCTAAAACGGCGTATAGCACCCATCGCAGTATCGTAATGAGCCTTGTTAGTAGTTAGTAAAAGTGGTAACGGCGCGTTAAAATGTCGTAAAGCGGCTTTTTATTAGCCGTAAAGTTTCCGTAAGGTCGAGAGGTTCTTGTGGCACGTTTGGCTCGTGCAGATGTCTATGCTTCGAACGCAGAAGACACGTAAACAATTATTCCTTATTCATCCATTCATGTCATTTGAAATTTAAAAGACGCCACACGCACAAAAACATGTTTATTTGTTTTAAAATGGGCGACAAATTGCACCCCAGCGTATTGAAAGGAGCATCACAGAGCTTTAACATTAACCCGTTAACATTCTAGTGTTGTCCTTGTGCTGATAAGATTCTCGTATTAAGTGTACATGTGTCTTTTTGTACCCTTTCTTGCGAAGAAAAGAAAATGTATTGTCAATTAAATGGGAATACTATAATAGACTTGATGACCTTAGCGCAAGTTTACAAGACTGAAAGTACAGTCTACGTGCCGAATACAATTGAATGTATGTATATTATGTCGATAGATTGTAGTACATTATTGGAATAGATTTTTAAAAATATTTATTAGTCAATTCTTTATATACAATTTATTATATTGACTGAATAAATACTCAAACGCCCTTATACTAGGCGTAAAGTAATACATACATAATATACATGTATGTATACTGATCATAAACCTTTGGTTTCATTGTATAGGCAACCATTTTAACGTATTCCCATCCAGCATTTTAACTCGCTTTGAAAAAAGAATCATATAAGCATATGTAAGTACTTACATATATTAGCTGGTCTTCTAAATAGTGACTCACAGAATCACATTATTAATTTACACTTTGTTGCTTCCTCTGAAGATTATAATAATTTGCAAAAGTGGAGTGAGATATTCTTTGCGAGACCATAACACACATTTTTAAAGTAAGTATTCCAAAATAGACAACACTTTCAAATATTATTTCAATGTTTAAGTCAAATCTCATTCTAGCCCACAGCTCTTTTTTAAAATGGGGAAAAGATGATATCACTATATAATTGAGTTCGGCGTACTAAAGTAATTCGTAATGAATATCAAATATAGTAAATCAATATTTTTTGCTAGAATACATAATTACTAACAAATGAGTGATCACCACAACAACGGTGTATTGTGATAGAACAGAATTTTCTTCTTGAGCAAATGTGGTTATTTGCTTTGTCTTATCTAGTAATGCTTGAAAACAGTCTTGTGATGGTTCTCTTACGAGTACTATACATGTTTCGAAATCAGTAGCCTTTGCGTACCTAGATAATGGAACACTGTAAACTTTTTCATAGTAATTGAACCAGCTGTTCGTGTAGAAATGAATTTAGGTCTTATCCAGAGCTATGAAGCGGTGCAAAAATTCTGGATTCCTTTGAAAAGCTCCGAACATCGCTTTGAAATATCCGGTTTTTGTAAGAAGTCACAGGATATATCCATCTGCGAGCTTTTTCATGTATAAAATGCATTTTCCTTATTTGCATGAGATCGTTGCAATTCCCACTAGCCCCCACACCTTTATGGAACAACCATTTGGTATTATATTTGAGTTCTTTCAATGATAACAATGGCTTTGGCGAATTTCATCGTTCAATGATTTTCATCACTTTAAATCGATGTACGGCAACATTTCAATTCCGTTTTCCACTTTTTTATTGTTGAAAAGAAAAGAGCTTCATTACCAAAAGTTGTTTCCACGGCAGTTTCTATTTTACATGGTGTTAAACATTTTGAAACAAAATATTTAACTTTTTCATTTTAGAAACGTATAAAAACTGTTCAAGGTCGTTGAATGAACATTATTGTATTGCGGTGAACAAATCCTGTGTTAAGAGATTATGCCACAACTTGGAAAACTATTTTCTGCCTGACATTGAAGACGATATTTGGTTCCAACAAGACGGCGCAACTTGCCATACAGGGCGCTTAACAATCGATTTATGGCAAAATCAATTTGGTGACAACTTTATTTCCAGAAGTGGTCCTGTTCTCTCGCTCCCTCGTTCGTGCGATTTAACTCCTCTGGATTACTTTTTATGAGGCTATGTTAAGTCATTGGTTTATGCCGACAAACCAGCAACTCTTGAAGCATTGAAAGCCAATATTCAACCCACCATTGACGCCATACGGCTAGATTTATTGGAAAAAGTAGTCAAAAATTGGACTGATCGAATGGACCATGCAACTCGTAACCGCGGCGGACATATGCCGGAAATCATATTTAAAAAATAAATGCCATGAAGTTATCTACCAGATTATAATAAAAAAAATTCCATTTCAAAAATATTTCTGTCTTGTATTATCATTTTAAGTTCTTAAGCTCTTAAAAAAACAGCCTATAGTTTAAATAATAAACTTTCATACTGATGTTAGTCTTTTAGCATCGCTGAATGGATATGCTCTCTCATAAGAGGAAATTTATGTTTTATGTTTTCAACACTGATGGGATGAAAAGTTTCGCGACTAAATGTACTTATGTACACATATTTGTGTATGTATACTGAACTATTAGCATATGTAGTTCTAGAGTAAGTGAAAGTACCAATTTATTAATGTAATTTCATAATATACATACATAAGTTGATTTCGTATCTATACTTGCAAATAAATAATATTAACGTTCGGCATGACATTACCTAAAATTATATCAGTTAATAATAATAAGTACTGGAATGGATATGCGTTCATTTAATAAACGCATACAGGAAAACGTCCGGCAAACGTCCACAATTATATTTAAATACGCATATCCACCTCATTTTTTTATAAATTGTACATCTGCAAAAATATTTTCGCGATTAAATTAGTGAAGATTGGTCTAAGATCTAAGCTTATTTCTTTCAAGAAAAGGATTAAATATTTACAACTATATCAAAAGAATTTTATTTATATATTTTACCATACATTCAAGGTCAATTCAGTTAAATTGGCATTTAACACGCAACATTAAAAACTTTCAAAATACATGAGATAAACAACCATTAGTGTGTATCTATAACTTCATCATCTCCGTCAACATATTGAATAATATTTTTTGCAACGGAACTTCAAAGCTTTATATTCTTTTGATTTTAAAGTTATCAGACACATCAAACGCGAAAGCGACGAAAATGCAGGAAGAAATTGTATATTTTCTGCAAACTATTTTTAATCTTAAACGTGAGTACGAGATTAGTTTAAATGTGAATTTCGTACAGTTTAATCGAATGTCGGGAAAACATTTTCAAACCAATCACTTCCAAAAGGAGTTATGAACATTTTTTTCTGACATTTGCACGGACGTTGGTTGTTCACTGATATGTAGAAATGCTAACTCGAACGGCGCGCCATAGCCGTCCGCATAGTGGTAAATAAGAAGTAGCAGATTATACGTAATAATTGACACTTTGGTTTAAATTTTGTTAAATATTTTTACAGTTTAGATTAGTGTTAAGTAATAACAATTTAAACTAATTAATATATGAATCATGTAAATTGGTGGCATAACTTCTTGTTATTTACCCAGTTATTTATCCAGCAAAAAGTATCAATATTCATACGTTCGATGGGCAATAGTGGGACATTAGAAGCCAGTAAATTTTATATATAAAAAATTATAAAACGATAACTCTGCGTAACATTATTAATTTCAATGAACTCGGTTAGATGTACATCTATAGCATCTGGTATGTTTCCAACCGTGTTTAACTCAGTGAAACACGACATGCTGTAAAAATGTTCCTCTACGAAGAAAATGAGTGCTCCATATCTAATGACGTAAGATTTGCATAGCTAAAACAGTGTTGGAAGTTATGTAAGGGAACTGGAGAAGCATTATCACTATCATTACGTATTTGTCTTAATCTGATAAAATCTGAATCTTTGTTTAAAACACTATTTAACGAGATACCACTTAAGGTCTTCAACTGTAACATTGTACATGGTCCAGTATTTGCAGCAACTCCACCAACGACAATGAATGATTTTCTAGTTTGTTTATTACCTCAAATATTCCTTTGTAATTGTGAATAATTTGTACATCTGTAAATCTGTAAATACATTTTTCCTGCGACTTCTTTCAGATTTAATTAAAATAAAGCTTTTGATTCGTTGAAAGTGTTTTAATAATAAAACGCTGCCTATAACCACTTTCCCCAAAATGTAAGAATTTGCTGTGGTAGTTGCTGGGAAACTATTTGTGAAATTTTCGTATTTGTTTAAGAGATAAAAAGACGGCTTTTATTTGAGTAATTAAATATTTTACTGGACAATAGTTTTTAGTAGTTTTTGCTACAAAATGCAAAGTATGAAGTTGACACGTTACTTATATTAAGTTACTACAATTAGTTTTAAGAGAACGACCCACATGTAACATAATTGCAGCACCGTCAGCCATGATCTTTAACACTTGATCTATAGAGAACTCAAAGTTGATCAATGTATTCAGCACTGCCTTCAAAATTATTTTTTAGCACCATCGTACTTTAAGCCTGGAAATTCTTTTGTGAACTTCCTGACATTACATTTTCTACAATTTGTAGCACTATCACAACCTTTTAAACATTATTATGCTATAAAAAAAACAGGAATACAACAAACAACTGTTCTCACCAAGTTGATGAACTGTACTAAATTCACTATGTGAATTAACTAGGCGCACACTTCTTGACTTTCGGCCATTTTGATGCACTGCCAAGATCTGGTAGGTCTACTGGTATGCCAATGTCAACAGTAATTTACATCAAATACCCAGGAAAGCAACGTCTATCACTATATCTAAAGAGTACCTTTTCTTTCTAATAAACATGCTGATATATTTAAAGTATTTTTACCAATGCCAAATTATGGATATGTACTCCAATAATTAACTTATTTTTTGTAACTAATATCTGGCACAAAGGGATTTTTTTTCATTTTATTACAAAACTACTACCTACTACTAAAAGTACGATTAAAAAATAAACTGTGGAGTAGTCAAATTTATTACATCTAATATTCCACCAATGTAGTAGGCGCCATAAATTCTCGGCCTGATATAGAAAAAAATAACTTGGTAAAATATAATAATTTTTATTTTTCAATATAATCTCCCCGAACTCCAATACATTTATTACAACGATCAATTAATAATTCTATACCTTTGTAAAAATACTCTAAAGTTTTTCCCTCAAAATGTTCTATTACAGCTGCTTGCAACTCCGTATCGTCCTTAAAACGACGTCCCCGAAGGTCTTTTTTTAAATTAGAAAATAAATAATAATCACTAGGAGCCATGTCCGGGCTATACGGTGGATGTTCCATTTCTTGAAAACCGCATTCGCGGATGGCAGCTTGTGAAATAGTCGCAGTATGGACGGGTGCATTGTCGTGCAGTAATCGAACACCTTTTGTCAATTTTCCTGGACGTTTTTCACGAATATTGTTCCTCAATTTGTGCAGTAAAGACGCATAATATGTGCTGTTGACAGTTGTATTACGCTCTTTAAAATCTATGAGTAAAATGCCCTCACAATCCCAGAATATTGTGGCCATCACCTTTTTGGTTGATTGAACGACTTTTGCCTTTCTGGGACGAGGTTCATCGGGTCGCCGCCATTCCATTGATTCCTTTTTAGATAGGGGATCATAAAACAGAACCATTGTTTCATCTCCTGTGACTATGGACTCCAAAATCGGTTTTGGGTCGTCTCCACACATGTTTAAAAACGAGCGCGCACATTCGACCCGACGTTGACGTTGGAGAGCAGAAAGAAGACGCGGTACCCATCTTGCGCTAATCTTGTTCATACCCAAATGGTCATGGAGAATTCGGCGAACACTACTTTCGGAAATGTTAGACATCACTGCTAATTCCTTCACTTTCAAACGGCGATCTTCTAATACCATTTCTTCAACAATTGAAATTTTTTCAGGCGTTACCACTTCAATTGGCCGACCGGAGCGCTCATCATCTTCAAGGGATTCTTGCCCCAAACGGAAACATTTTGCCCACTTTTTTACAGTGGAATATGAAGGAGATAAATTACCATAAACGCCGTCTAAACGTTGTTTAATTTGAGTTGGTGTATGCCCTTCTTTTGTTAAGAACTTAATGACCGCACGGTACTCAATTTTCGTTACCTCAGACATTTTCATGCACTACTTGCGTTGTCTGGCTGGGTACTAAAAACTACTACTCTTAGAGCCGTAATATATATGGTGTAGGCCTTGCGCATGCGCACCTATGATGCATCGAAGTTTGAACACGTTTGAACCTGTATAAGCTTGTCAGGCCGAGAATTTATGGCGCCTACTCGTATTATTAGACATAAATTCCAAACTATAACATTTGTTTAGGCTATTTGTTTATGTCTATTCATGTCTATGATAATTTGCACTTCGCGAATATTTTCGAATTGTTTTCGCATTTCCTGTTTTCCCAATTTTTATTTTTCGCACCCATTTTGGACTTTTGTCAAACCTTGCTTAATCAACTGTATCTTTCGTCTCACATGTCCAATATTCTAAGACGATCAAAAAGATGTTCTCACTCCTTTTTGTATAGATTTTAATTGATGTACCGAGTTAGTAAATTAACTCATATACACATAAAATCATACGTGCTATGTAAATTTACAAAATTTTCAAAAACGTTTTTGCCGCTGAACAGCATCTCTCTTCGTTTATTGTCTTCGCATGATATTTAAGAAGACGCTTGGTGACACTCAAAGTAGAACAGGCGACCTTGTATTAATTAGTACCTTCTGGAAATTTTACAACATTGTAAATACTGTGAGAAACGCAGTAATATCATAGAATGAAGTGAGGAATACCACTTTAAGTAGTGCATGGAGAAAATAATATGGTTCGAAGAAGTTGAGGTTTTGGGTGAAAAATTGAAGAAACTTTCCATACACAACGTCAACTTTTCTCGGAAGCTACAGCAGAAGAGGATATTTTACAACTGGCAAGGTTCCGCCTGGGCAGAGAAGTTTGATGATATGAATCTACGAGATGTGAAAGATGTGACTGAGGATGACGAAACTTATTTAGAAATACGAGGGAAACCAGAGAACGCTGAGGCCAGCAACGAAGACAAATTGGGAATTAATAATAATAATAATAATAATAATAATAATAATAATAATCTTTAATGCCCAACAGTTACACAGACCATTTACAGGACATAATGCACAAAAATAGGTGCAGTTAATGCAATACAAAATAAGAATCCAATTAACAAAATATATATATATATATATATATATATATATATATATATATATATATATATATATATATATATACACTTATAATAATGTAATCCAAGTCATACAAAAAAAACTGAACTAACAATAACAGATTCAAATTAACAAAAGGGATCCTCGTATAATACATTGACATTTCTGGACAAATGTACCAATGGAGCCTTGTAGAGAACATTGGTTCTTGCCCTAGCTATTGAGAAGATCGCCGATGATCTAGTGTCAAAACTAGGCATGAGGAAATCAACCTGGGACAACAGCACAGTAGAATCAATAAAGTTATTTATTAATTTATAAAGAAAACCGCCACTAGCTTTCTCCCTGCGCATACCAAGAGAAACAAAATTGTGTCTAGCAAGCAGACCCTTATACGTCGAACCAAAGGCAGGATAATGACCATCAATCCTGTAGAATAAATATTTAATTAAAACCATTCCATAGTTTTCATAATGGTAGACCACTTAACTGAAGAGATTTATAAAATTGGCGGAAACTAGAAGCGCATTTCTAACTTCCAAAGAACTTTAGTATATTAACTTGCTGCGTATACGATTTCATTTGATGATAAACGAAAACAAGCTAAACAACCTAAAATTTCACACTTCTTTCACCCAAAAAGCATGTAGTTTTAAGTCATTACTTAACTATTGCATCGATCATTGATATATGTTATACTTTTAATTTTGTTTTATTTCCGCGGAGACAGCACTGAAGCCTCGCATTTGTGTGGAACTATAACCTCAGTTTCATGAGTTTTTGTTAGATTGCAAACCCCATATACCAGATATTTCGAAATTTAATTTTTCCTCTGCAAGATTATCTATTGTACCAGGTTTTAAGAAAAAAATATTTAAATATTGGATATTACACGAATAGTTGGAATTTATATCAATTGAACTTGTTGCTATTTATTTTTACATAATGCACTTTTCAATTTACACATATAGTAAGGAAGTTTCAAATAATGTATTTGCAAAGAGACGGTAGTGTTTTATTGGGGTATGCAATCAAATATTAGTGGCTTGTATGTTGAAGACCACAATTTTTGATTCTAAACAAAAGTCTGGTGTACATATTTTTATACCAATATCAAAAGAAATGTTGTGGAGAACTGTATTTTGTCTCAAATGTGATGAACATAAAATAAAGATCACATTTACGTAGATGTTCATCAGAATGTGTTGTACATAATTAATTTGTTTGACGACGAAGCAAAATAAATGATTAAAAAGAAAAACTTCACTCAGTGTTTGAGCACTTATTTATTTTTTGACTAATGGATTAAAGCAACGAAGGAAATTCTTGTATATCGCTTGATAAAATTCTTCGTTTTCGTGATCCTTATCCCAATCAGCTGTATTTATTGTTACTTCAAAAAAAGTTAAGATAATAAACGTGCAGCAAAAAAAGCAGTAAAATGTTTCTCAGGCATTGACTTTTAAATGTTATTTACATTATATTTATGAGCACAGTTTTATGCTAAATATAAGAAATCAAATGATCGTACAGATTCCTAAAAATAAGTTTTTAATTTAACATAACAGGCTCTTCTCTGTATCGATTAAAAGACTTTCTTAAAGATTAAATTCGGTTTAAGATTAATTCTGTACGTTACTAATTTCAATTTTTTTCTAAAATATCTTATCCTATTTGACATCATAATGCCCGTGTGTCTTTTGCTTTGTAATATAAATAAATAACTGCTGGTTCACAATATTCCTGAAAATATATATTTCACGCTTAATCAATCTGCTTTCAACAAAAGCGATTCTAAAGTTTCCTCACGTTTGTAATTGGAGTAGTTTTAATGACAACACCTCGATGTAAGCGAATACTCAATGTTCATTTTCAAGCATAGACGCCTGTTAAATCGTTTTAATTGCACCAGACAGTTATACAAGCTCTTGTCAATTCTTGACAAACAGTCTAATAGCATTTGTCGTCCTGGAAATTTATTTACAATCATCTTTTTAAATTCATGAAAGTAACAATCGAGTGTTCTACGAATGTTTTATTTCAGACTACTGTTCTAATAATTAGACAATAATCGTTTTAATATATGTATGTATGAATATATTCCTAATCTAATTATAGAAAACATCGCAATTATGTGTAATTAGAATACATATTATTGACTTTATACTTATTTTGCTTTCTTTGCCCAATAAAACACATCAGCAATTCAGACTTTTCTTGCTAAATGCTAATGTACAGTATTGTGCAAATTAATGGAATCAAACACAATATAACTAAGAAAACCGTTTATTTGTCATATAATCACGATGAACTGAACTCTTTTCGGCATGGAATCTATTAATTTTTGACAGTTTTCCTTTATTTTCTCGTCCCGAAACCACACCTGAATTACTGCTTCTATCAATTTTGTCTTCGTTGTACAGTCCATTTTATGTAACCTAGCCTTACAAGTGGCCCACAGATTTTCAATTGGGTTTAAGTCTGGAGAATTGCCAGGCCAGTCGAGGAGAGTTATTCCTTTTTCCTTGAAATATTTGACCATAACCTTCGACTTATGGCATGGAGCTGAGTCCTGTTGGAAAATTGCACCTCCGTTTGGCTCACATTTCATTAGATCTTTTCCCAAATACTTATCCAGTAGCTCTTTATATTTCTGGCACCAAAAAATGGGACTCGTCTGAGAACAACACCTTTCTCCAGTCTTCCTCATTCCATCCGGCATATTTCTTGGCTCAAATAAGCCTCTGCTTCATCATTCGTTGAGTGAGGAGTTGCTTGTTCTGTGGTCGAATGGCTTTTCTTCCAAACTCTAAAAGTCTTCTACGAACTGTCGAGTCATGCACTTTCACTCCAGCGTCGGCTAAGTCTTGTAGTTCAAAACTAGTTTTTCTTGGGTTCAGCTTACTATTTCTGACCCAAAAAGTGACATCCCGGGGTGTCATCTTCCTCTTTCTCCCACATTTTCCCGCTCGCTTCACTTCAGCTATTCCGGTATTCTTTTTTTTGCTTTAGGATCTTGCTTACTGCTCCTTGACTAATACCACATTCTCGATCAATATTTCCTTGTGTCATTGAAGTGTGCTCACTTAATGTTACAATCTCACGTTTTCTGGGCGTGATATCCATATCGCGAAGAACCGGTAAAAGCACAATATAAATCAAATTTTGAACTTTGAAAGAGTATATGTGAACAAACTCTCTAAAACGCACTGAATAACTGTGTAATGTGTTGCCAGTGATATAGGTTATGTTTTTTGTGATAAAACTACTGTCAGAACTGACCTAACAATATTGCCACATGCAGAAAATTAAAAAAATATTCATGCTGCCATTAATTTGCACAATACTGTATAGTATGTTTGTGATATGGAATAGTATCAATTTAATGCCATCAAAAGTTTGTGTTGGAAATTATCTACATGCATTACCTTAAATCAGGCTTCGAAATATTCTTGACTAATATTATAAACGATACTTGATAAACTATCATTAATAAAAGCACAGGCAGATACTATGAAGATAATATTAACATTTAGTAATCTGAAGGATACTGTGACAGAGTTACTGTATGCTCTTGAAAATCATTATTGGTTCAAAAAATTAATAAACGAAACCCTTCACACGTAACAAATCGAGAACTTAGTTCATTATAACTATAATGACGTTATATAATGAATTTATTTAAAAAATACTGTTTTTATATGAAGATTTTTAACAGTAAAAATTTAAGATAAAATATACAAAATTAAATCTATTTACTTAGGATCTTACAACGGATATTAATCAGGTCTAAAAGGTTTTCTGAGATGACAATATAAGTTCAACAAGCATATTATTAAAATAAGCTTGGCAAACGAAGCTGTGTATATATAGGTACTGCCAAATACAAGAAGAAAGTAATTTATGTATCATACTATAGCTTTCTTATTCTAATAATTTACCAAGAATGCATAAAAACACTATGAATCTGCTAAATCTAATTAAGAGAGTAAAACTGGAATGAAAACCACAATATATTTGGTTTGCTGACTTAGTTTAGTTTGTTTAGGTTGGTGCACGTTAAATACAGGGTTTGATGAATAAAATTTTCAACTGTTTTAAGAAAATATTTTTATTAGTCAAACATTCTTCATCAATTTGAACACACGTCTATTAAGAGCTAACAAGAAACTAAACAAAACAAATTCTGAAAAAGAAATTTCTGATGATGTTTAACAAAATTATATTTGGAAATAAATAGGGCTAGTAATATTTTTATTTGAATTTTCCTGTTGAAACCGAGGCTTTGAAGTACGTTTTGAAGCCTAATGTTTCTTACTTATTGAATTATACTCCTAGATTTTCGTATGGTATCCATTATTAATAAGATCAAATATTCGCCCTGAAGAAAATTTAGACTACAGGCTACGAGTGTAAGGTGACTTTATATGCGCTGTTTATATATTTTAAGCAGACCTATGATAGAGTCAATAGAGAAGAAATGTACCAAGCCATGATGAATTTAGAAATACAAAGAAAACTCATAAGACTTACCAGGATGACATTGTAAAAGACAAAAACGAAATTGTATGGAATGAACTGAAATCCAAAAAAAATCATAATTACGAAGGGCC
Organism: Dermolepida albohirtum; assembly: GCA_031893035.1. Classification (NCBI taxonomy): domain Eukaryota; kingdom Metazoa; phylum Arthropoda; class Insecta; order Coleoptera; family Scarabaeidae; genus Dermolepida; species Dermolepida albohirtum. The sequence goes on from JAVIWB010003690.1 coordinate 389,470, forward strand.
TTATGCAAGAGGATCCAGTATCCACAATTTTATTCAATCTCGTACTAGAAACAGTAATAAGAAACAGTAAGGTAAAAACGAAGGACCAAATATTTAGCAATAGCTATAAACATTTATCTTTTGCAGGCGATATAACCTTGGTGGCTACGTTGAAGAAAGAGCTAGTGAAACCAGAAGAAGATAAAGGGAAGCAGGGAAGCTAGGTTTATGAATCAATCAGGGAAAAACCTAATATTTGGTGTTTGAATGAATAGAAAGGAATGCTGGCGAAATCTTAAAAGTTATGACACAAGGGTTAAGATATTCAAATATCTGGGAGACTAAATAGAGGAGAAAGGGCATGAAGAATTAGAAGTAAGGGATAAACTAACAGAATTAAACCAGAAATGCGGAAGTCTCAGAGCACTGTTGAAATCAAAGTTTATGTCAAGGCAGTAAAAAACGGACGGTGATGAGGCCGACGTTACATATGCAAGTAAGACGCGGCTAATGAATAAAAGGAGGAGAAAACATTGGAAAGATGGGAAAGGAAGATCCTGAGGACCATTTTTGGAGAAAAAATCACTGAAGAAGGATGGGCAAGAAGATCAAACCCAAAGCTGCGGGACCTATATAGGCATTTATATAGGCACAAAGAATCAAATGGCTAGAGTATTTAGAGAGAATGAGAAGGGAGCGAATGTCAAAGATGGTGCTTCGTATAAAACCGGTCGGAAGAAGAAGAAGAAAAGAAAAACCTAGGAAAATATGGAGCGAAAAATTGCGGACTGATTTAAATTGTATCGAAGTTGAGGACTGGAAGCAAAAAGTGTTAGAGAGAAGATAGTGGAGAACTGTAGTGCATTAGTACATGTATATATAAAGAGCATAATTGTAACATAATTTAAATCTATTCTGAGCCTATAAATCCTGTTGAGCTTTGTAAATAAACAGATCCATTGCCAATCACTAATGGGTCTACTAAACGTCCGTGCTTGTTTGTTATTATATGCAAAGAACACAATTACCTAAATTCCCAACTTTGTGGCATCGAAATGCCGTAATACTGTACTTTATTAAGACAAGTGAAATACCTTCAGCACTGATATTGAAAGGAGGACCCAGCATCAAGAAACACATATGACTGGTATATATATATATATATATATATATATATATATATATATATATTCTTAACTTAATATTTTTCTTAAAAATTCTTGGACAATTAAATCTATATTTTATTTACGAATTATAATTTGTGTAGAAAATGGATTTGCTTATATTTCATATTTTAAAATTAATGGCCTTAGTTAACATTTTCATATGCCTAGAAAGCAAACGTTACAACACGCTCATTGCTGCTAATTAATTGTACTTATTCTTCACTTCCAAGGAAGATTCAATAATCATTATAGGTAGTTGTTTATGCATTCTGCATTAAGCATTGCAAATCAGCATAACTAACGTTAAAACATTAGTGTCATTAATACAAAATGAATTAGTTAAATAAGTCATAAATTCATTCCTAATCGCAAGTAACTTCGCCCAGGTAGAAAAACGCCTCTAATCACTTGACGTGCATAAACGTTGATAATTTACGATACGGTATTTAATTACTTTATTATATATTGAAAAGCAGATACGAAATAATAGAATGCGTAAACATTAATAGTTACACCGCAGTGTGAACTAAATTGTAAATTAATATTAATAGTAATGTTGTAAAGGATATTTCAAATTTCGCGGTTTTTTTAAAAAATAAATAAAACACATAAAATGCATTCACTTTTAAAAACTTTTTATTGGTAATTGAAGTATCAGTTATGACATTTATATGCGAAAAATAATATCTACCAAATGGCCTCCTCTTGCAGCTCCACAGACGTCCACTCTTTTGTTAAAATTTTCAATGATATTTTGACATAATTGAGGCTCTATCTCACCAATGACGTGAATAATTTCATCTTTCAAAGCAGGAATCGATTGTGGATTGTTTTTATAAACCTGACTTTTCACATAGCCCCAAAGAAAATAGTCTAACTGTGTCAAATGGTGGCCAATTAACATCACTGTTTCTTGAGATTACACGTCCAGGAAATTTTTACGACTACACTTGCACTCACGAATTCTATTATAAACTGTGGAAACTAGAGGAGCGGAGTTCTTTATACCACTCGTCATCTCATAATGAATAATTGTTGCTGATAATCTTACGATTATCAAATTTTTCACGTGAGTTACACTGGGTAAATGTGTAATTGTTGTAACCCTTGTTTTAAAGAGTACAAAAATATATGAAATCATAAGGACATGCTCGTCAATTTTAGCAAGGGTGGAGATGGGTCTATAACTTTCCAAAATGTTGGTATTTCTCCTCTTGGAAACTATAATTACTCCGGAAATACATTCGAACTCAAGATTGAGTCTATAGATATGCCAGTGGTTTTGCAAATGCAGATCTGCAATGTTTCGTAATATAGGAAGGTATCAAATCATTTTTTTAAATATTTGAACGTCTTTCTAAAAAAATAATTTTTTAATGAAGAAGAAATTCAAAGCACTACAGGAATGATGATTTCCGGAGGTTCTTTTTTCGTGGTATTGGCAAAAATGTGCTTAGGCTGATAGAAATTATTTTATTACTAATAATTTATTTTCTATAAACTAATTAGTAGTTATTTATTTCTATTTTGTTTGATAAAATATTTGTAAAAAGGAAATAAAATAATTTTAGCAAATTATTGGCGATTTCTTTTATTAATTCGGCTATTCTTTATTATTTTACTCTACATTGTTGAACATTCACTCTATATCCTATCTGCTTCTGGGTTTCCGGGCTGGAACCGCGTCACTAGTATATCTGCCGACGTTTCGTACCCTACTGCACTGAAACTGAGTTTCAGTGCAGTAGTTCAGCCCTGAAGATGTCCCATACAAATGGGTACGAAACGTCGGCAGATATACTAGTGACGCGGTTCCAGCCCGGAAACCCAGAAGCAGATAGCATGGACCACGACCGCGGAAGTCTACGTACCAAATTCACTCTATATCATTTACATAATCAGTAAATATAGAGTAGTTAAAATTCATAGGTAAGTTATTTACAATTACACGTTTGGCTACTACTGCATACAATACGATGTTAATTAAAATGTTTTCTTTTTTTTTTGAATCATAAATATATACCTTTTTCACTTTATATCACAGTAACTGGTAGGCAGTATATCGTAAAAGTCAAGCTAGAGAGTATCAAAATGTATACATACGTACATACATTGCGTGACATTTATTATTCATGAAATCGATTTCGTTCGTAAATTATCCAAGTCCTCCCTTCGCAATAACTCATTGAATCAGAAATTCAGTCATGAAACTGAGAAGCGACCGGCGGTTAACCTTTCGCAACGAGAGTAGCAATTTCAGACACTTATCTTTGTTCGCTCTACGCTGTAAAATCGTTTAACAAAATTACCCTAAATGAATATACTTCTCTCTTAAATTTCACCAAATTAATTTTCTTATGCGCTTCGAAAAACATTACCTACGCTCGATATCGAAATTGTAAATATCCGTTATTGACCAACCAATTCAAAGAAGAGATATGAGCATACATATTATGTAAAAAAACGTACATATAGTAAAGAGACCTGGTATTCGGCCTTCATATTGCATTCGTTCAAACAGGCCTTATCAATCTAAATAAATTACCGACATCTGCGGAAAAGTGTGATCGAATTGGCAAATACGTAGTCAGTCTAGACAAGAAGATATAATTTTTCTTGGAAATAATTATTGAATTTTCAATATATTGTCATTGTAATTCATTACATTTAATGCACATATATTCGAGTTTTTCATTCCTTCAGAAAATCAAACTTTAGAAAAACTGTTTAAAATTTGTGTTAATTTCTGACTTCCCTATTCAGCCCAAATCGCTTGCCACTGAGCAAGTTGTCAGGCTGGAAAAAGTAGAAAGTCTGAGAGGACCAAATCTAAGTAATTAGTTTTCTGTGAACTGTTAATAAATTTTTTTCATTGAAGCAGTCGACGTGTGTACAAGTTTATTACCCTAAAGAAAAAGCACCTGTTTCTTTTTTACGTTGAGCCTTTGCGTTGATGCTATACAACGCAAAGGCATAGCATATACACAGTATGTGGCAGAGAAAACCGAACTTTTTTAAAATAAAAACAAAAGCTTACTATTTTGGTAAAATTCATTTATTTTATTTAAAGTAGTCGCCTAAGGCTTCAATACTAAGTTCTGCAAAGTCAATTAACATGTCGAATGAAGTTTTAAGTTCATCTTTAGAGGTGTCCTTTCATCGGCAAATGTGTTTGGACAATAGATAGAAATCACATGGGGCCAAGTCCGGTGAATATGGTGAATAGTTGATGTTTAAAATACCATTTGCAGTTAGAAAATTTGTAATAAACGTCGAGCGATGAGATGGCGCATTATCACGAAACAAATGCCAACTACTATTTGCACGATATTGCGAACCCACACGACGAATACGCGACAAAAAACGCTTCATAACACCAAGACAATATACAGCATTGACTGTTTGCCTAGTTGGTGCAAACTCTTTGTGTACTATGCCTTTCGAATCTTAAAAACAAATCAACATTGTCTCTACTTTTGATTTCTCCAAACGGCTTTTTTTCTTTCTTCTCTTGGATGCTTCCATTCAGAGCTTTGACGCTTGGTATTAAATACACCACGTCTCGTCAAAATTGATGTAATTCTAACGTTAAACAAAGAAAGATATCTTAAACATTCCGCTCATCGAAAAACACTTTTACGCGCGAAGAACACCCTGTACAATTCGACGCATCCGTTTCACGAGTTTTTCAAAGACTCTATTCAGTATACCATTCCAATCTTCTTGCAATGTTTTCCACAAGTGATTTGTTGAGGTAGGACACACTTTTCGGATCCTCTCGTCCAATTCATCTCATAACAATTCTATGGAGTTTAGGTCGGGGTTTTGCGATGGCTATGTTATTATTTTTAAGGTATTATTGTTTCGTTATCTATTTAAGAAATTCCTACATATTACTATTGTGTGTTTGGGGTCGTTGTCCTGCATAAACACAAAATTTTCACCGATTAAACGTAGCCCCTACGGCATAGCGTTTTCATGCAATCTTTCTAAATAAACCTCCTTTCGCAAAATACCCTCGAATCGCTTCAAGTTTCCCGTGCCAGTGTAGCAAAAACAAGCAAGCACAAAACTTCTTCCTTGTTTGACAGTTGGCACTGTACAATCCCGCAGCATTCTTTGATCACTCGCTCTTCTTACAAAACACGTCTTGATTGTCCAAACATTTCAAACTTTGATTAATCAGTCATCCAGTGTACAATCTCTGTGTGTTTCTATCCATTGCTGTCTTTTTTGCCTATTTCCCCGTCGAAGTAAGGGTTTTCTTACAGCAATGCGGCCGTGAAGATTTGCAGCTTTTTCTTCTTTTCACCATAATAACAGAAATTATTCTTGCACGGTCACGATTCATTTTGCGGCGATTTCGGGTGCTGTGAGTCTCTTATTTCGTTTACTCAGCAATTTTATACGCTCATTGTCAGCGTGAGATGTTATTCGCTTACGACCTAAACGTGCTGGATTTCTTAAACTGCCCGCGCGTCGATGTCGCCGAATAATTTCCCTAACAGTAGAGTCGTTTCAGAAATTCGACGCACTGAATAACCTTCTTGATGAAAAGCAATAATTGCACAACGATTTTCTAAACTTGTTGGCTCTCATTTTAAGAAGTTCACGTAAAAAGTACGGTCTTATCCGTGATGCGCAAATTTCTTGTTTGGAGTATTATCTCAAAAATAATCGTATTTATGGTGGTATGGATTATTCTAGGAATTACCGCAGTAAGTCATAAAATATAATAGTTTGTAGGTGTTCTAGTAAATATATTTGCCTGCTATATATTATTTATATTTAAACGCAATTATACTATTTTTTAGAAGAGTTGACTAAATTTTTCTAGCTGTCCGAACTAATATGGATGGTAATGTATGTATATGTATATGAAATACATGAAATATCATTAATTATATCCCATCTTAGACAGTAGATAAATTTAAGTACAAAAAATGAATTCTAAAGAACATACTGCGTTATAGTTGTTATACATATATTGTAAAGATATATATATATATTTATCTTATGATACAAGCAAATTTGTGAAAATTAGACTTAAAACTTTAAATGCATATGACACTTAAATTGTCTCTAGCGTAAAAAATGCAAGGACCATAAACAAACGAAAAATGATTATGTAAAAGCCCCATATTTAACCTCAACAATTTCCTTTGCTTTTCATGCTCATCGCACAAAGATAAATAATAAAGTAGAAAGGGTATATTAAAAAAAAACTTTCGGTAAAGCGTACAAAATTACGGTCGAAAAAGGTCCATTGCCCATAACGAATATGTTGTCAGGGTGAACTACATACTTTTAAGTAATAAAAGCAAGAACGTTTTTGTACCATATTATACACAAAGGGTAGGTACAGGTATAACAGTGCATCAAGCGCGAAACTACAGATCGAAAAATTGTGTGTGTGTTGTGTGAGCAGCGCTTATGTAACCTTGAAACACAAATATCTTGAAAAAACAAAAGGTCAGTTATGTTTCTTGTACCTTTGCCAGAACGCATACGTGCAAAGAATCCTCTTCAGTATTAAGAATCTGTGTTAAAATATTTAAAAGTGAATATCGTCGAATCATTTGATTAACGCAGAATTTCTCTATACATTGTTTAAATTATAAATTACAAGTTAAATGAGAATTTGTGTTCCATCGTAGAACAAAACAATTTGTTTAATTATTTTCTTTGCTGTACCAATTGTACCTGACTAAATTACAATTATTTCGTTCCTATTAAATAATGGAGCTACGGTGGAACTTTTATGTAACAAACTAAAATTTAACAAAATTCTTAGCTTTAAGAATTTCTTTAAGAACATTGCGTAATACAAATTTGTATGCTATGAACCACGAAAGTTTGCCGGTGTATCAATAACCCTGGAAAATACGAATATATACCGGCATTTGTTTAATTCATCGGTAGTCACGTGTTGAAGAAAGCAAATGTTTTTCTAATAGAGTTACGCGCTACGTCTTGTCAAGAAATCGTGAAGAAATAGAAACAGACGTATGCAGAGCATGTGTATTATGCACACATGTGTCACCTATAATACAGATAAAATAGTGTTTTGACTTTTGACTTATGAAGTTTATCTTTTCTACGGTTTCGATATGATTATATTCCTTGTATTTTACCGCTGTTATTTGTTATTGTTCTAGCAGCCAATTTGTCATATTTATGTAATCTTTTACATTTGTTATTTACAGGTTTACAGGAGTACACTATCGCATTTGACAGCAATATAAATATAATATTTAATTTGACACCACTTCCTGTCGACATCATATTTTATATAACAGTGATCACGTGATCGGAAAACATTCCCGATTTAAACTATATATATATTTGCTTTGTATTAAATTTTGATGTAACAAACTCTATTTAAATATTAAAAGCAAAATTACTAATGTAGTAAGTAAATGTTTGTTGTAATGTACATGTATATTGTTATTTATACTTCTTTGAAATTTCTTATTATAGAATATTTGCTGCATAAGAAGAGATTAGTTAAGATTGGGGATTCCCTAATCCCTAATGACTTGTAATGCTCTTTTACCATCATTCCAGTTGCTTCTAATAGTCGATGCTGCGAATAGGCAACTGTTAGCCAGTCTATTACTTAAAATAAAGAGAAACTGTTTAACAGGAGTACCAAAAGAAAATGTTTAACTTTTGCCGAAAAGGTAAAAATCTTGAACAAGGTTAAAAAGGTGTAAAAAGTATATTGGGCATAAATTCAGTATGTCTGCTAGTACCTTTTCGATAATTTTAAAAAATAATGAAAGTATTTTAAAACGCAATGAAATTAGGTCTTGAGAGGAAGAAAAACAAAGTTCTACTTACTAGGATTTCTAAAGTGGGTGAAAGTGATTCGTGTCAAAAACTTGTTGATATTGGGTCCAATAACAAGAGACAAAAGCTAAGGCGTATGCTACGACTTTAGGACGCTCAAATTTTTAGACAAGTAATGGTTGGTTGGACAATTTCACAAAATTATTACTAATTAATTAAAGATGTTTTTAATGCTGGCGAAACTGGACTCCGTTTTAAATATGTACTAAAGGAAACATTGACTTCTTAGGATTGTAAATGTTTTGGGAACAAATAAAGCAAAAAAAGGAACACCGTTAAGTTAGGTGCTAATATGGCTGGCACAGAAAAATTGAACTTACTTGTTGTTGCCAAATTCTAAGGTGTTTTAAAAATTTTAAATCACTAAAAGTAGCTTACGACTTCACCAAAAAAGCTTGGATCACAAGCGGAATTTATGAGGAAAGGTTGCTGAAGTTGGAGAAGTCGTTTAACGAGCAACGTAGCAAAATTATTTTGATAATTGATAATTGTGTACATCACCAAGCTATAGAACTTACATTTTTCCACCTAATGTGAAATTGCAGTCAATTGACATAGACATAATACAAATGTTAAAACGCATATTCACAAAGAATGCTCATGAGAATTATTGAAACATCCACTTCATTTATTAAAATGGCTTACGGAATGCAATTATGATATTAGACAAACTGTGGACGATAAGAGTCACAAAACAAATAAATATGAAACTGCTGTTCAAAGTCTAGATTTTCCAACGAGCATGCCTGAAACGAAGATCATAAACAATTTTTTGAGCTAAGAAAGTTATAGGAACATCTTATGATAGCCCTTCAAAACTTTTTAGAAGTAGACGGCGAAATGGCAATTACATAATCGCCAAGTGATCCGGACATTAATAGAGGTGTTATTTGTATTAAAAATAAAAACGCAGAAAAAGATAATGATGAAAAAGACTTAAACAAAATGATATAATCAAACTTTCAAAATCAGTAGATTAGCTCTAGCGTCAGAAGATTTTCCAAATAATATTTAGCTTGGTTAAGAAACGTGTCATTTTTACAAACCAAGGCATTTTTGTGCTAGAAAATTGACCAAATTAGTCTTACTACAGATCTTGCATACGTATTTCTTTATTACTTTTTATTACACTTTTTATAAATAAATGTGAAATTGCATTTTACTGTCAAGTTTTATCATATATGATAAATTCATTATTAATGAAATTTTTCAGAACCAAGTTTCATCTATAAAACTGTAACCACTTACTAAGCAATAATAATAAATTTTTCCTGTACAACAAAAACTGGAAATTTTAAAGCAAAATTAATTGCAGTTTAGACAACTGTGATTAATGAACTTATGGTAGACTACTAAATAATGGACTTTTTAAGTCTATTTATTACATGGATATCTTTTTAATCTCTGATCCATAGTGTACGTAATATATTTTATTTTACTGCTTTCCTAAAATGATAAAAAATTGCATATTTAACACCTAGTTTAAAGATTTCTTTAAAATTATTGTCACTTCTTAAAATGTTTAAAAAATGTGCATTTGTTTCCAAGTTGTTATTTTTGCACTATTGTTCCAACTCCTTCACGTTTAGCTTTTAATTAGTGACTTTAAGCTCCTTTGAACTTATTTGTATATAACTTTCCTTTTGTACTCGTATTTGAATTTCTGTAGGTTCTTCTATTTTACTTTTTTTCTTTTATTTTGACCGTTTATTTTCTACTTCTCGGTTTGTGTTTCAAGGCGTTTCGGGTCTTAGCTTATTTCTTTATTTTAACTTACTTCCAAAGACATAAAAGCCATATTGGCTCTCTCTTTAGCTTTATGATCGCTACATCTATTTTTTCTCTACTATTTAATTTCTTGTTTATTTTTGCATACCTTGCCTTTTCTTTCTGTAATTTGAATTTAATCTTTTATGTATTAGACTACACAACCGGTTGGAAAAATTAATTCTCTTTAGTGCAAGCTAATTTATTTTTGATCTTCGTTTGTGAATTACGTCTGAAGACTGTGGATTAAGGAATAATCAAAAAGTTTAGAAAACGTCGTAGGATACGTACATTTAAGTGGTAAGGGCTTTCTTTTTACATTCAAAGTGATTGCTGCGTTTGATGGATAAAGGAATAATCAAAAGTTTAAAAAGCTCTTACATTAAAATTTATATTCTACTAAAACGTATTTCGACAATAAAGTTGTTATCTTCGGTAGTAATTAAAATAATCTTGAACATGGTGTGCAGGTAAAATGCATACGTAGTAGTTAGTTATGTGGTAAGGGCTTGCTTTTTACATTCATAATTATTTCTTCATTTGGTGTAATTTAAAAGCTATAGTACTTGCCTTAATATAGACTTGAGGTAACTCTTAATAATTTATAATCACAAGCCTCCCGTTGATCTTTAATGGTAGTACAGAACTATGATATTGGATTCATTCGATCGACTTCAATTTTTTTTTGCATTAAGTTTTTTGCCACCCAATTGCCTCTCATTAAAAATAGCAATACTTTCTTCATAGTCTTACTACTGTCGTTTAGCATTTAAAGACCTGGTTGAGCTCTTTTCTTCGCTAAATAATATTTAACGCAAACTGCTTAGGAAAAACTTACATAATAGATTTTCTAAGATTAATCTAAGATTAATCTTTCAGTCTAATAAAGTAAAACAATATACTACTTGGAAATTTTATTCCAATTTGTAAAACGTTCTCCATTGCTTTTAATACATTTTTTAATCGCAGGAACCTGTACCCAAAACATTTCTTTCATCTATTTCTCATTCCCAAGAACATAATTTTGATGTGTGACAATAAAAACAATTCAATAAGTGCTAGTTTTTCCTGTTTTTCAGACTTGACCGAGTAATTTTTATAAGTTTTCGAGGCTTGCAGTTTTATCAGTAAAAGAATAACACTCAAGTATTTTCTATATTCAAATTTACTGTAGGTTATAATGCAATAATATGAACTATACGAATTTCTTCCTCTCTAAGTAGAAAGGTGAACTGAAAGCTTATTATGAATCACAAAATTTAGTTCTTTGCATTAGTCTATTAATGTGTCGACTAATCTCGATTAAGGCGCTTTTAAATTACTTTTTCTTATAAGCCTGATTTGGAACTCACATTTTACACATGCCTTCTGATTTTTCTATTTTGTGTAAATTTTTTATGCAAAAATTTCGTGTTGTTATGTTACCCATTCTAGCATATATTTTTTCGGCCAATACTACTTTTGTACACTATGATACTCACTTAATTTATAAAGTTTACTAAGTTAACTCTATTTCTACGGTTTTTAAAAATAATAGAGTGGCTATGTGGATCTTTCACCACAATAAAAGTTGTTCATGAAGAAAACGTAACAAAATGGTCACTGTTCGTGTGTATGTAATCGCTGAGTGGACTGTATTTGTTTCTTCGAGTTTCACATTGGTGTAAATGAATTAACTAGTCTTACTTACGAGGTATATATTGAATATTTATGTTTCGATGGTAATAATAACACTTGTTACATTGACATTACATTATTCATTTTCATTCACATTGCGCATGCGCCTACTTCCTTTCTGGTGGTTAAAGCATCGTTAAAAATAAAAATAAAATTGCTGTAACAGTCACTAATTATTTATTTTTCACTGACCAACTAAAACTGTAACTAAAACCCTCTATGATTTTTAATATGATCAATTATGAATGATACAGTGCATTGAACTTATCTGAAATCTTTCGAAGGGGTAGACGCAGTAATTATCTAACTGGAAAAGTTATTCATAATATCACTGCATGTACAGTGGACTGTTTTAACAAGACAAACTAGCACCGATCGAATTCTTTTTATTGTAATATATCAAAATTATGTTCTAGGGAATGAGAAATAGATGAAATAAATGTAATTGAGAACATTTTACAAATTGAAATAAAATTTCCAAAGTAGTATATTGTTTTACTTTAATAGGCTTAAGATTAAGAGAAACTCCATTATGTATTATGGAATTAAATTTATATACACACATTTCAAATCGCATTCAATCTCAACATTTGTAATGACCTGGTGAAAGAGGCAGATTATTGATTGTTTGGTAACGACCTGGAACTTAAAGAGGATGTGCTTTATTCTATTAGGTTATCTTCCTTTTTTTATAATATTGCCATTGCATTTACTTTGAAAAAAATAAATCTGTTCGCGAAGTTCATAGAGCACTTCGTCCACTTTACGATCAACATAATCGGCCTAGTAAGCAAGCAATTCATGCAGTTATTGATCGTTTTCGCACTAATTTTACTCTTCTCGATTCAAAACCATCAACAAGACAAAGAAATGTGCGTACCGAAGACAATATTGCTGCTGTAGCGCAAAGTATTGAAGAAGACGCCGAAATGTCGATTCGTCATCGTTCTCAAATTGTTGGTCTTTGTCCTTCGACTACGTGGAAAATTTTACGTAAGGATCTTGGCTTACGTAAAATTCAGCTCGTGCAGGAATTGAAGCCAAACGACCATCGTTTGCGTCGCATTTTTGTTGATTGGGCTCATTTGAAACTGGATGAAGATGAGCATTTTTATCAGAGAATTGTGTTTAGTGATGATGCTTATTTCTGGTTAAATAGCTACGTCAATAAGCAAGATTGTCGTATTTGGAGCGAAGACAATCATCAGGCTGTTAACGAACACAAATTGTTTGGTAACTACTTGGAACTTAAAGGATGTGTTTTGTTCTATAAGGTTATCTTCCTTTTTTTATAATATTGCCATTGATTTATGCTTTTTTGTAATTTATTTGTAATATTAATTGTAATCCTTTTCCGTATTTTAATCTATGGATTAAATAAAATATATTATCGTTAATTTAGTACTCAAGATAGACGGCTTTAGTAGAATCTACTGTATACATTATAACATAGCCCTGTAATAAAATTTTAAGGAAATATTATATTGATATTTTAATAACAATAAGTTTAGCATTTGGGTATTATTTATCCATATTCTTAAAAAATTATAATTTTCAAGTTATTTGGGTTTCTCCTATGCAACGAAATACAAATAAATAAGTTTTTATGGCTGAAGAATTAATTCATTTTCATGTGACAATTTTACTCACAGTAACTTTTATTTTATATATAATTTACATTTTACATAAATTACTTCCACGCCATGCAATTGCCGAATGGAAGATCTTATAATAATTTGATTTTAAAAAGCCATTTTGGTGGCACGCATATATTTTCTCCGGACAAAGGAAACAAGAGGGAGAAAAATTAAAAAGCAGTAGAAGCGACATCGTAAAAATAAAAAATACAATAAAATAACTTTCGTGTTTGTAATACTTTGATTTATAAATAGAACGAACGCGTTCCCTACGAGTTATCCTTTGAAAGAATCTCATTACTATTATATATATGTATATAGAATAACTAACATCTCCATGTTTCGTTGTCAAATGTCAGGTACAAAGAAACACAATGCTTTCTCCATTCCTTTTCATGGTGTTAAAAAAAGAACACTTGCGGTGCAGCGTAAATAGATTTGAAGTAGATCAAGAGTCAAGAGAGCAAGTTTTTTATTTAGTTGAAAAATTGCTTTTGGGGATAGGGAGATAGTAAGAATGGCAGCTGAATATATGAGCTTAAAGAGGACCCAAGACATAGTATATAATTTCGAAGAGAATTACATTAACGCTCCACTTATGTTTAATGGCGTATAAAAAATATGAATCTTAAAAAGGCGCAGTGATAGCGGCATGGAAGTCAACACCACATGCTCTTCAGTAATTCAAAATTTTAACACCTATCTAATTCCTTAAACGCTGTTCAATTATTAACTACTTTAATGTAATAAATAGCACTATATTTTCAAAAACTTTAATTTGTTCAGTAGTTACTCATGAATGTGTAATTTTAAAAAGAGGCCATCAATTAAATTTTTTGCAATATGATAATAAAATTAGCACAGAAGGATACTAAAAGATAGACTTTAAATTTTAACTACTGCGTGATATGCACAAGAACTCTTGAAATAAGAGACAAACAGTTTAAGTTAAAACTCAAAACTGTTTTGTTGAGCGTGTAACATTAATTAAACTTAGACACTGAGTATAAATTTACAAATAGTTCGTATTACAGATGGAATTATAGTGTTTCCTAATCTTATATTTAAAAGGGGTGGTTAGATACAGTCATGTGTGCGAAAATAGAAGTTCTAAATTAATACTTATAAATAGCATTTACAACGGATAATTCTGATACAGTTATATTGAAATTATTTAAAACCACTGAATATATATAGTTTCCGGTGAAGTACGGATTGTGAGGGGGAATTACTAAATTTTTGTAGTCATGCGCCGTTGTTTGCCTTTGCATTAATATAGAAGTACCATAGCTGACGGCACTAAACGCAGACGTATAAAGTTCTTTCTGTTACAGAATAATTCAATGATTTTTTAATCATCCATTTCTGTTGTAATATGGGCCGAGCAAAACATTGTTCCTCGGAAGAAAGAGCAATTATACTTGACCTGCTTAATAGAGGCAGAAGCTGCAAGTATTTACTAAATACGCTCTCATGTTCTGCCAAAATGATTGCAAAAACTAAGAACTGGAGAAAAGTGAAGGGAAATCGTGGTGGAAAAGGAAAACTAGCCCTAGAGAAAACAGAAACATTATAACATGCATAACACATTATGTGCAAAGAAGACATAAGTTCGGCTGCAATTAAAAGTAAATTACATCTTTGCGTAAGCATCTCTACTATTAGACGGAGACTGATTCAAGAAAAGTTGCGTACAGAAAGGCATAGGAAGGTACCATTATTAAATAAAAGGGAAATTCAAAATAGATTGTCATTTGCTCATGAACACGTACAATGAGACGAAAAGAAGTGGCGTAATGTACTGTGTCCGATGAATCGAAAATAATTTTATATAATTCCGGTGCATACCAACAACACGTACGAAGACTACCATTGGTAATGTATATGCAATGTGAAATAAGTTGAATGATGTTTGAATAGCATTTTAAAATGGAGGTGATAATAAACAAACCAATTACTTCGAAATTAAAAAACTAAATATCTATACAAAAAGGCAGAAAATTACATTAAAATGGAGTAAAACTGAAATCAATAAATGTATCTAAAAAATAATTTCTACTAGAATTACAAAAGGACTACAAAAAGAAGAAAAGAGACAACACTTCTCATGAACCACCAAATATTTTATAATGTACTATATTACAGAAATCAATTATAATGAAAACTATTTGAAATTTGCAAACAGCTCAATACTTAAAACGCTCATTCATTGTAAATTGTTAAAGCGAAATTCCGAACAATATCATATTACTACACCTAGAATTCCATCTAGAACAGAAATTGTTTTTAAATTTATAGTCTTTAACTCAGTAATATCTGAGGGTATTTGACCTCCAATGATTCAGATGGTATTTATACATATCCAAGTCTAGGAAAAAGTGAATAATTGTGGTGCAATTACATTCATTTAAATTTAATAAAATCGAAATCTTATTAGATGAAATTCTACATTCTTTTGTTTTAACAAATGAATCGAATAAAATTCTAGTTACACAACCAAATACCAATTCATTTATATATATATATATATATATATATATATATATATATATATAATATATACATAATAAACAAGGAACTAGTAGGTAATTCGGTCTGTGAACTGAAAGACTTGATACTTTTTTCTTTACTCTCTATATTTCGCCACTGCTTGGTGGCTTCTTCAGGAGAAGCAAGAAAATTATCAAAGCTACACACTAACTAGACATAACAATACATGACATATACCGTCACGATCGAAGAACATTATATGTTGTCTCATCTAACCTTGACACCTATTAGATCAATTTATTGCGACTCTAAACAATAATAATTTAACTGTATTCAGAATACAGTTAAATTATATCGCCACCAAGCAGTGGCGAAATATAGAGAGTCTAAAGAAAAAAGTATCAAGTCTCAAGCCTTTCAGTTCACAGACCGAATTACCTACTAGTTCCTTGTTTATTATCATTAGTACGGTCGTTAAACCTTCCTTTATATACATACATATATATATATATATATATATATATATATATATATATACACAGAAATATTATAATAAATTACACTTTGTTAATCAATAGAGGGAACGTGAAACTACACGTAAATATGCTGAAGCATGCTTTTGCTACAGATTAATTTTTGGGATCTTTTCAATACAATACAAGTAATAAATAATCTCAATCCAAACAATAAACAATCAATTGATCTCTTAAAATCCAAAACTATAGTGGTGCGAACTACGATTTCAAATAATATTTTAGCAAACATAGAGAGAATTGATTGTATATTTAATAAAGATTTTGAAGTTTTAAGAAATTTCGTGTCAAACCTTCGACATGTGCATTTTAATTCAAAAGCAAAACAATCAATTAAAGAATTAATTAATCGTTTAACCTTAATATTCAAGGAATTAACGAATATTCCCCATTACTCTGTATTACTTTCGAAATCTAATATTTTGCATCTCAGTAAAGTTACGTCACAAGTACCTGCTCAAACTTCGTTTCCACTTCCTCTAGAAATAGTGAACGCACCTTAATATCACTAGTAACAATTAGAGTTCGTGTTATACAACATCGTTTAATTTTCATTATCGGTAATCCTATCTGCCAAGAAATAACATTTAATTTATATAAGGTTACCATTACCTGTTAAACGAGAAAGCTCTCAACATACATTTATACTTCTTTTTAGCGAATATTTAGTTGCTTCTGAAAGGAAAGCACTATATACAATGTTATCAAAATTAGATGTTTGTAAACCTTTGGACGTAATGACTTTACATGCCTTTCGTTGGAACCAGTTTTTCTCTACACGCATAAGAGCAATTTGTGAAGTGGATATCTTGGTTAATCAGGAGGCGTTACTAAAATACTGTGATGCAAGAATTGCGTCACTAAATATGGAAATTTGGCACAAACTTCATGATGGTAATAAGTGGCTATTCATTTTACCTTTTTTAGTAGACACCAAATTAAATTGTGGAAATTATGGTTTAATTAGTCCACCTTTACAAAATACAGGTACACTTTCTTTAAATCAAGAATGCAAATTAAAGAAAATAAATAAAATCCCACATCGATGTTCGTATTCTGTATACGTATTTCGATAACTAAGTTGTCATCATTAGCAGATAATTAATCACAGTGTTGCGTCTTGATCCGTGGTGAAATGCCCGCAGAACAACTCTGCACAAACTTCGATAACGATAACCACAAATACACACTTTTCTTTGATGAATTTAATCAACAGTCTCCATTACAGTTTACTTTCAAGAATGTAAACTATATGCTAGCTCTACCATCTTAGTTTCAAATTCCCAAATATTTAGAAAGCCAATATAATTCAATTATACAAAATTTTGATAAAACTCTACATTATTGTGAAGAGTTTAGTACGGAATAGAATGACTTAGGTTAATCTACGAGTCATTTTTTTTTCTTTGATTGAACTTTTAAGAAGCAATAATTTAAATCTAAATAAAGAAACTAATATTGCTAGCTAATCGCCTTGTTGTTCATATGGCGGATCAGCTTCTAAACGTATCTTTGCATACTAAAGAATTAAATAATATTTTTATGTATATTAACAAATTTTATAAACATATAATACATAAATGTTGGAACCAACAAAAAAGGGATAAATGCAGAGCAAAAATGAATTGTCTAATCTTAAATATTTGTAATAATAAAATACTAACACATCAGTTTTGATTTGAACTAGCTGAAGACACTACACTTAACACAGATATAAATAAACCCGACAGTCACAGACGAAGTGCAAGAATTGCAAAATTAAAGGATAGCTTCTAATTTTCTTTATGGGGTAAATGTAATAAACCAGTACATATATTATAATCTACTATATTATTTTGCGTATTATTAATTTTTTTTTATTTTTATATTAATCTATCATAAGCATATATTATTGTTTTATAGATTAATTGCATCCTATTTCTCTCTTTATTTTCACACGAATTAAGTGATTCGTCATTTCAATAACAAAAGCACTTACATATGTATAATATATCTACATATTTTATAATATTTCTACAATTACTTGTCGTGTATACTCACTTCAACTTCCTTCCTCTTTATCTGTAAGTATATAATATTATTTACTTATGTTTATGTATATATTAGACTTATTTGTTAACTCTCAAGTTTACGCTTTCGTTGATAATTAATTTTGTATTACGAAGACAAATATCAGTATTTAATAATTATTAAGTAAAGTGATTGTTTCAGCTCTAAGATGAACTTTAATTTCAATTCTATTTATTGTTTTTATTTTGTTTCACTTTAATCTGGTACTATTGATATTTTTCTTATCATTTTATATTCTTATATAGAAAAATTTGTAATATAGAAATAAGTTACAGAATACTTCTAGTGAAGTTAAGCTACACTAGTTTAAGCAACATGAAACCTCTAATTTTAATTTAGTAAAGTAGTTTAAGTAACAAATGTGTTTCAAACATTGAAGTCCAGTACACACTTAACATTTTCTTTATGATGTGGGTTTAAAAAATATAATATTTTTTTCAATTTTTTAGAATTACGAAAAAGTAAAAGTTAAAAATGTGAAAATATTGGGTCTGGGAAAAAGTTCGTGGCGTTTTTTCAGTAAAATTCAACTGGTCCCCGCATGGCGCGTGGATGAATTCATTTAAACCGAATATGCTCCATTATTATCGACAATGTTTCGCCATTTTTTTGGTAGATCCATGATCCCATCGGTGAAAAACTTCTGTGGTTTCTGGTCGAAAAACTGAATCAAGTAGTTTTCACAGGCTTCTTTTGAAACCAACTTAATTCCATTGAGAGAGTTCTGCAGAGATCGAAACAGATGATAGTCAGAGGGTGCTATATCCGGACTGTAAGGTGGGTGCATCAAAACTTCCCAACCAAACTCTCTCAATTTTTGACGGGTCATCAAAGAAGTGTGTGGTCGGGCGTTGTCATGATGGAAGACAACACCTTTCCTATTAATCAATTCGGGCCGTTTTCTTTCAATCGCCTGGCGTAATCTCTCTAGTTGTGCACAGTAGAGTTGAGAATCAATCGTCTGACCAGTTGGAAGTAGCTCGTAGTGGACGATTCCCCTTCAGTCCCACCATACACACAGCATCACTTTTTTTGGCGTCAATGTTGGCTTAGCGAACGCTTGTGACGGCTCACCATCCTTTATCCACGATCTTTTACGCTTCCGATTATCGTACGTAATCCATTTTTCATCTCCGGTTATTAAACGTTTCAGAAACGGCTCGATTTCATTCCGTTTCAGCAGCGTATCGCAGATGTTAATTCGGTCCATCATGTTTTTCACGCTCAACTCATGAGGAACCCATACGTCAAGCTTTTTTTTGTAACCAGCTTTGTGTAAATGGTTCAAAACAGTTTTGTGGTCAATGCCTAACTCCATGCCAATATCGACACTGCTGATATGCTTATCTTGTTGGACTTTTTCAAGAATTTCATCAGATTTTTCAGTGATTGGACGACCGGAGCGTGACTCATCTTTCACATTGAAATTTCCAGAACGAAAGCGAGCGAACCATTTCCGCGCAACAGATTTCGATAAAGTACCTTCACCGTACACAGCACAAATTTTATCACAAGCCTGCGCAGCGTTCTTCCCCTTATCATAATAATATTGTAGAATATAGCGAAATTTCTCATTATTCTTCTCCATTTTCAAGTGCGAATAACTTTCCAACCACTGCACCAATTACAATGTTTCTACGCTCAAACTAACGTTCGGAAGGTCATCTAAAAAACGAGCCGTCGGTGGTGTCGCTGTGACTTGTTGTTCTTTAGTTATCGGCAACCAATGCCATCTATCGGGAAAAACGCCACGAACTTTTTCCCAGACCCAATACTTGAAAATCTAGGCTAATACTTAATTTACATTCGTCTTTCACTCTACTATTGCTTAAGCAAAAACGCGCCAAAGTAAATTGGCAAAGTACTCGGTTTTCTACTTGTGATATACTACCTTGCAGAATCAATTATATGCTAGATTTATTATTTATTTATTATTTCTAAATTAATTTGCTCTTCAATGGTATAGAGAATTTAAATATATTGTTGTATCTTTGTTTAATTTTAAAATATTTAATTTTAGGACTAATTACTAATTATTGATGTCGATTATTCATTTGTTTACTTATGTAAATAATACCAGTATCTTTTCATTAATTTGGGTGGAGAGTTTTTTAATAATATTTACAAAATTTCGCATAATATTGTAGGCTAGATTTGTTTACGTTTTAGGTTATTGTAGATTAGAATATTGAAGATTACAAAATAAATCATATTTTACTGCATCGTGTATATATATTAATAAATTGTAACTGAAAAATTGTACTTTGTTAAATAAATAACTTTCCACAAAATTTATTTTAAAAGAAAATTTAATAAACCATTTAAGCCCCAAGTTTTGAAAATAGACGAGTCTAAATTAAACTTTAATTTTTTTTTAAATATAAAAATTAATTTGTATATCGGATATTTTAGATAATTTATGAATATTGAAATACTAAAAACTGTATTTATTTCATAATACCAAATAATAATTATTTATAAAGACTTCCGTTTTAACGGCTACTTGTTTAGTTAATATTAAATAAAAATTGAATATTTCAATTTACAATTTTTGAAAAACATGTAATCAAGAAATAACGAAATATTTTGGAGACAAAGAAATTCTTAAGATTGTCATCTATCTCAAAGATAGACATACCGGCATCTCTTTTCCGCCTCCATCCGTACCGTACCGTACCCAGCATGCATCAGTTCCAAGTTTAATGGCCGCCGACTGTCCTTTGTCAGCGGAGTTTGGGCGTGGCGTATGGTAGCCTCTACACAGGTCTAGTTACGACCATGCAACTATAAATACAAGTACTCACCTACGAAATCCTGTAACGCACAGTATATAGATGTAATATGTTGGGAGCACATTTTCTAACCTAATACGCGAAAAACAATTAACTTTTTACGCAAGGACGTTTCAAATTTTTCCGGATTTTGCATAGTATCGGACAGATCACTGTCAGCCATGTTGAAAGCTTCCCCTACCAAATCCGAACACGAACTGAGGCAGCTTTGTATCGTACAGATGGTTTCTTTGATTTTGTTAAAGACATATTCATATAATTTAGTTAATATTGTTTTATTTTCCTTTCTATTTCGGTAAGTGAACAAAGTACATAGCGTTTTGTATGGTAGATGAGTTTAGTTTGTGAACTTGTGACGTAGTAGATTGATGAGTATTAAAATTACTCTCCATACAGGCAATATGGCGTATGCATGAACACTCTCATATAACTGTTGAAGCGTATTAATTTACTGACGACGGATTTGTGTTTTGTGCGTATAAAATGAATTATTTACTGCGTTCCGACCGGAGTTATATTTAGCTTATATTGGGAATTGCAATAAGTGAAAGAAAATATTTATTGAAGATTCCTACAGTTGCAATAAAAAGAATTCTTATGTGCAATAAATAAATACGAATATATTTTAGCATTTTAAGCTGTTCTAATTTATTCGGTACACGCAACCGTTCATCATAGGAATACAGCGTTCGAGAAATTTACGCCTTTGTATAAATTATCCTTAGGGATATTTATTGAATATGTACTGCAGACTTCACAAGATGTTTTTATATAAATTTGCTACATCCTGAATGCTTTAAGGCTGCGTAGGTTTGTACGAATGTCTTCGAAGATGATATAATTTTTCTTATAGTACGCGTCTAGTAATCTTTACTAATATAAACCTAAAGCAATTTTAGAAATAGATTACATACTTTATTTGCATAAGAATATTACTATAAGAATATGAGTAAACTAAATTTGAGTAAACAGTATGCATGCTTTTACATATACACATAAATATCAAACAGTACATACACAAAAAATATGTATTGTACTTTTACACCTTTTTTAGAAATGCCAATGGTATTGAATTAAGACATTTTTGGTCCTTGTTTAAACTAATATTAACATGATTATAATTTATCATTTGTCGATATAACAATGTATATACAAACCGTCCTGCTAATTTAAATTTTTCAAAATATTATTTCACCTAATTTTTATATGTGAAAATAAAAAAAACAAATGCTTGTACCCATATTCTTCGTTGAAACATCGAAAATCACTCACATGAAAACATATTTAAGCAATGACCTGTAGAAAATTTATACCTCTAATTATGAGTTTTGGCGTTGTATCTTTGTCATTATTGAAGAGATCAACCATATTAAGATTCTAATAATTTGAAAATATTTACTTTTACTAGATGATTGTCTCTAACGAATGTCTTCGTGGATTCAATAGCGCCTTCTTAACAAATCATTTAGTCAACGATCTCTCAACCACTTCTGCCGTAATACAAAGTATTATATATCAAGGTAATGTTGATGTAGCCTGTGGTTGATATATAATTTCCACATTAATTTTCGTATTCTGTATATGTATTTCGACAAGTAAGTTAAACGCATACTGTGCGTTTTGGCTTTCAACGGTACAAATTGTGTGCGTAATTTGTTTTCGTACGGGTATTTTTTTCTGTAATTTTCCAGGTGTGCCACTGTTTAATTAGCTGCCGATTATGACAACTTAGTTGTCGACATACGTATACAGAATTCAAAAATTAATGTGGAAAGGGGTTATATATCAATCTCCAGTGATTAAAAAAAATATTATATATCAACTAAAATGATATTCAATGCAGTTCTTTATTTGCAATGTAAAATAGCAATTCTCCGCGAAAATAACGTACATAGAAAATTCTATCTACACAAGTATATGTATACGCTGCTTGTCGATTAGGCTGTTATCCTCCAACGACCCCACTACTTTCAATGCATACGATTGTTAAGCGGATTAGACTCAAGTTCGAGTATAACAGAAGCCATGCGGTTTAAAGTCTGCTCTGGGTCAACAGCCCAGTTTATAGTTTTTGCGCTACATTGTTCGCATATGCAAAATGAATCTATAAAATGTACGGAGAGTATACTCAGGTAATTAATGTAGACAATAACACTGTTTACGATTTACGAGTTGAGTTATAGATATTACTACTTATATTGCCGTATTTTTTAAATTAATAAATGCAATTCGTATGACAATGGAATTAAAGAAAAACTCATGTAGCTAGATTATAATCACTTGAAAACATATAAACAAATATAACTGCGTGAAAATAAGTATGTTGTTTTATATAAAATGTACAGTACGTTGAGATAGTCGTAATAGGTAAACCTTAGACGAGCAGTAACTAATCTGATTGTTAATGAAGGGGACATCCTATAATATAATAAGCAATATCTTCTATTTCTCTCCGCACGGTAATTAGCCCACTTGAAAACGAATGAAGTGACGTGCTGTACTTCCTCCGTACTCACCTTTCCACACAAAATAATAAATAAAATAAAGTGTATTTCCTATTTATCTAAACTAGAAAGAAAGTAAGTATACTTAAATGAAAGTTATCTACTGCTCAAATTTATGAATCTTTTGACAACTCTTCGTACAATACTCTGATATATGAATTGCGCCCAGTTTACCTATTTAAACAATCTTCTCATCCACGTTTCAAGTATAGCAAATAGAAGCTTCAGCTTCACTAATTATTTAATAATCGTTAAACCTTTTTAATAGTGGTCAGTTTAAAAAATATAAATATTTCTTTGTAGACAATATTTTAAAACTAATTAATAAACGTACAATAAAGAAACTGTAGTAAAATGTATTTAAGAATGTAAGGATTTTTATGAACACTTAAGAACCATACCAACATTTAACGAATTTAATGAAACCTTTTCGGAAGTTTTAAAGATAATTAACTATTTTATATGTATACTATGCTTATTGCTGTAGACAACTGTAGACAGCGAACGACGTTTTTAAAAAAATATATAAAAATATTTTTATGAAACACAATAGGTCAAGAAAGACTGTATGCATTGGTAACATTAAGTACTCAATTTTAATAGAAGCGTAATAAATCACTTTACATATGCTAAAGAGTGAAGAATTGACCTAATGTTTAAATCTGCTTTAATATTTAATCAATTACAATTAATGCATTAAAATGCTTCAATTTTTTTAATCAACAGTACACCTTTACTTCGATTTTCATGTAACCCCAATAAGTTTGACCAGAAGTCACCTTAAATTAATTATTGTTTTTATAATGTAATGAAAAATACATATGTACTGTAAAGAATTTGTATAGAGGAATGCATTAATTACACAAGCAAAATTAGGGGTTTTGTATAGATTACGTGATACGTGGCCCATTGTTGCGTTTCTCAAATTATGGGGTGCGTACCTCTTAGATGGAAAATCACTGCATTTTCTCCATCTTGGGGGGGAGGGGGGGCGTTAAGATATAGAGTCACTGGTCTATTTGTTGTTTTATTATTTTTAGTATTAAAAAAATAAACTAAGCTTTAGTGACTTCAATTCAATAAAAATAACTAATATCTGCCAATCAAAATGTAATTTGTACAAACTATTTTGCGAGTCTAATAATGTTAAAACTAATCTTAAATTTAAATTATATATTAAAATAGTTCAATCAATAATTACATGTTTGTTGTAAATAACAATTCTTGACATAGGTGCATTCGCTCCTTTTTAATCTGTTTTTATCTCATTTATAACGTGAAAGTGTAGTTCTATTAAGAACTATCATTAACAAAAATCCGGAATGATTGAAGGTCAGTTAAAAATAATTAACCAAAATCAAGTATTAAAAAGAGCAAGGTTTGTATTTTTAATTTATATCTTATGAAACAGATAATATTTAACTTGTACACATACATATGTGAATACATTTTACTTTATTTTATTCTGGAATAAGAATTACATTTGTGTGTTCAAACGTAATTCTTGTATAGGTACTTTATAAGCCGATTTCGATAACGCTTCTATATTAAAATATTATAAAAAACTAAATAGAAAAAGTATATTTGGTGCGTATAAAATGTCGAATTTGATAAGTAGAATATTTGGTTTAAAAAGTCAATTTGTATGTACCGAAACACTTTTTATTTATTTAGCCACAATTTTGTGAACGGTTATACGAAATACCATTTATACGAAAATCGAATTTTGTGGTACTGATAAAGGTTGAACGATAGCTTAGTTTGTTCCTTAAGATATTCTTTTCCATATGTTTATAGAAATATTATTCATTTGTATGTAATTGCATAAATCTTTTAACTTGTAAATTAATATTTACAATGTCTAAGGTTTTGCATTGCCTTTTCATAAGTGCTTGTCTGTTTGTGAGAACTGGATAGTGTATTTTGTAATTTTCATAAATGTAACATTTTTTATGTTCTTTTAAAAATATTTAATTTCTTGATAAAAAAGAAATCCTTTACATTTCATCTTTGCCATAGAGGTTAACAAATAATTAGTTCCACATAAGCGTATAATAGTATTTAAGCATAATTTTAGCAGTCTAGAGTGCATATGGCCACTCAAACAAAGTATCTGAAAAATCCTGAAAAGTAATCCAAAAGGTTCCAGAGCGATTAATTTGGACGTAAAAGCATTTCGAAATGTAGTTTATTACTTTTTGCAAACTGAAACGCTCATTAATGTGAACACATACATTATCCTAAAACAAAAGCACTCGTTCGTTTTTTAAATGGGACCATTTCCATTACATTGTGTTACATTGTGCAGTTGATCTAAAAAGTATCCACCTGTTGTCGTTCTACCTTCTTGAAAATAGTCGATAGGAATAATCCCACTGCAGTCTGGAAAGATAGTAGTCATAACCTTTCTGACCAAATGTATGGCCTCTGCTTACTTTGAAAGAATTGCGCCAACTTCAGTTCATTGTCTTATTTATCGCTTCATCGCCAGTGGGATATTCAGGTACCATCAACGGTTATTCGACGCCAAAAATCTTTCAGATCATGCCATAGTTTCGCTAAATTGAGGGCTGAAATGCATTCCCATTCTCGTTTATGATCTCCAGTCAAAAAATAGGGCATTCATCTTGCACGTAATTTTTTCGTACTTAAATCATTATGCAAAATTGAATCCACTGATCCATATGAAATGTGCAGGGCCTTTACTAAATTGTGTTATTTTATTATTTTACTCGACAACCATCTGGTACCATATTATGTGCTTTTCATATAATATCTGGAGTATAGACGTCTTTTGGACGTCCATTGCCTTGTTCCTAAAATATGCTACTCCGATCACGTTTAAACTCAGAATTCCATCTTTTATGGTTGCAATCGAAAATTGATTGAACGGATTCCAACCAATTTTGATTTCCTCGTTTGTTTCGTTCTTTAAAAATATACACTCCACTAACCAGCACCTCTTCCATATTTCAAAGCAATCTAAAATCAGGTCCCTTTCTATTCAAAGTAGCGCACTTACAATCGGAATGAACACAAATTTTAACAGTTATGTTTCGAAGAATTACCAGGTTAAAAAACAAATAAGATTTTTTATTAGTGTTGTCGTCTCTCGCCAGTTTCACTAATTACTGAGTAACCTTCGTAATAAATTTCTTAAAAGTTTTGCATCAGTGTTAATTATATTTTGATTACGTTAGACGTCAATTAAATTAATAATATTATCATTTTATCAACTTTGCATCTTACCATCCATTTACATTGATCTGTGCGTGATATATGCAAATAACCACAACAGTACTTATCATAACTTGTTTCGTAAATCTCCAAATATTAACAAGATTGTAATAGGCGTTTTATTGCTGAGGTAACATTCAAATTTCATGTGACAACAGGAGTACATTTTTAAATAGCCTAAATCTAAATAGGAAACATTAAGCGTGATAGAGATAAAAAGTATACCATAAAGATACAATTTAATTAGATACACTTAAAATGCTTATAAAATCAATGATTTAGTTAATGGACACAACGACTTGAAAATATTTCTTTTACCAGCTAATTACCGAATAACTGTGTAAAAACATCATTTTATTCTAGGCAGTAGCGGACTACTTAATCGATTACGTAAGGAGTGAAACATAATACGTGTCCTTCAAAGACGTTTCTTATCTCCCACGTAATCAAAATAAATTATGGGCAATTAAAGTTTGCGCATGAATAGCTCGTCCAAGTATTTATTTGGTAAAATTAAATGCCTTACTTCCGATGTATATGGTCACACTAATTTAGAAATATTTTATTTTTAAAATGTCAGTGTAACATACAATATTTAAACCAAAAATTAGATGCTATAATACTGACTATACATATTTCATGAAAATGATTTAAAGCTTACGAACTGTCCTTCATATTATTGGGTTGGCAACTAAGTACTTTCGGTTTTTACTGATAGAGAGCGTCGCTTTATTTTTTGAATAACGTATGTTAGTGCTGTACTTTACCGTTTGTCGCGTGATACTAGTCACACTGACGTAACTTCAGAAGCAAGTAGCACGTGATTTTTATTAAATCTATTAGTTGTGGGTTAATTTTAAATGGAGTGCAGAAACGAACATTTTCGACATATTTTACTATTTTATTTCCGTAAAGGAAAGAACGCTGGTGCGGCTCACGAAAAGATATGTGAAGTTTATGGTGCTAATTGCTTAGCAGAGCGCAAGTGTCAGAATTGGTATAAAAAATCCGTTCTGGAGATTTTTTCCTCAAAGATGAGCAACGTTCTGGTCGGCCTACTGAAGTTGATGATGACCAAATCAAAGTCATAATTGAAGAGGATCGTCATATAACTGTTCGAGAGGTTGCGGAGAGGCTACATGTATCGCACACAACAATCGAAAAACATTTAAAATGTCTTGGGCTAGTTAAGAAGCTTGATATATGGGTACCTCACGAATTGAAAGAAATTCATTTAACACAAAAAATCAACTTTTGCGATATGCACCTTAGACGAAATGAAACCGACCCTTTCTTAAAAAGAATCATCACTGGTGATGAAAAATGGGTCCTGTACAGTAACATAGTTCGAAAACGATCATGGAGCAAACACGATAAACCAGCTCAATCCACATCGAAAGCTGAATTGCATCCAAAAAAGATCATGCTGTCAATTTGGTGGGATTACAAAGGTGTTGTGTTTTTTGAGCTGCTTCCAAGGAACCAAACGATCAATTCTGATGTTTACTGTCAACAATTAATAAAACTGGATGAAGCAATCAAAGAAAAACTGCCAGAATTGTCAAATCGGAAAGGTGTAGTTTTTTACCAAGATAATGCAAGGCCTCACGCATCTTTGGCAACTCGTGGAAAACTATTGGAGCTTGGCTGGGAAGTGATGCCACATCCTCCATACAGCCCTGATCTAGCACCATCTGATTACCATTTATTTCGAAGCTTACAGAGTTCTTTGAATGGTAAAACTTTCACAAATGACGATGACCTTCACTCGCACCTGGTTCAGTTTTTTGTTGATAAGGACCAGAAATTTTAAGAGCGCGGAATCATGCAGCTGAAAGAAAGATGGCAAAAGGTCATTGAGCAAAATGGAAAATATATAATTGATTAAAAACTATCCTTTGTTTAAAAAAAGTGTTTTATTTTATATTACAAAACCGAAAGTACTTAGTTGCCAACCCAATATATTAAATTAAAAACAAAGAAACCAAACAAGAAAAATAATAATTGTCCCTTTGCGCATAATGATGCTAAAATAATATATCAAAATGTAGTTAATTAAATCTTAAATAATACACCGATTGATTTTGGAAGTAAAAAATTTAAAATGGAGTTGAAGCAAAGATGGCTTCGCCCGACCAATGCTGCAGTGGATGCTTAGAGAAGATGGGAACGCAATTCGGTAGAACAGGATAATCGTGTCCGTCCAAAAGAATAGGCAAAGCGACTCAATTATCCAGCTCTAACGAGTATTTATTCACTTTTTGTAAGCGTCCACTGCCGTATAAGCCTCTATGCCTTGTCACCACTTTAAATTTTTTACTTCGAGAATCAATGTGTTATTATTAATTGCTAGAATCCGCTTTGATGAAGTGAAACTGTATGTAGTAAAAAACTATTCTCGGAACGGTTAAATTAAAAGATAAAAAGATAGTGAATGCATTCTAATGAAACATGAGGACGACAAGTAAAGGCCGTAGCGAACAGGCTCAATGACAACCTCAAGTAGTCTAATCTGATAGCTACTTAGTATTTTTCATTGATTAACTGAAAATACAAATATTTAAGTCTAGCACAAATATCTGAATGTGCTATGAGAAAATTTTTGTTTTGATCTTTATCAACGTGTCGATATGTAAAAGGGGTAGCCCATAATATATAATAAAGCAACTCAGTACCATAAAGTTTATATAAAAAGATGTTGGTTTGGGTTAAATATCATTATTAGCTTTCATAATGAATAACAAGCGCCTTTGTTGTCCACTATACTGAACGATAAAGCGAGAATCGCGTCTATCTCGCTTGTCGATAACTAAGTTATTAGAGCGTATAAGACAGACGCATTGCGTAACGGCTATTTGCCAATTAAAAGAATGTTAAAAAGAATCATTCTGTTATTAATAACACCCTATCTACTACATATATTTCACCGAATTCACAGATCATCAGGCAGATTTGTGTTATTAATGAACGATTCTTTGGTAGCGTCGATCATATCATTTCTATACAGAAAAATAATGAATAACAAGCGCCTCCCTCTGCCATCCACTATACTGAACGACAAAGCGAATCGTTCATCAATAACACAAAGCTGCCTGATGATCCGTGAATTCGGTGAAACATATGTAGTAGATAGGGTGTTATTAATAATAGAATGATTCCTTTTAACATTCTTTTAATTGGCAAATAGCCGTTACGCAATGCGTCTGTCTTATACGCTCTAATAACTTAGTTATCGACAAGCGAGATAGACGCGTTTCTCGCTCTGTCGTTCGGTATAGTGGACGACAGAGGGAGGCGCTTATTATTCATTATTTTTCTGTATCGAAATGATATGATAGACGCTACCAAGGAATCGTTCATTAATAACACAAATCTGCCTGATGATCCTTGAATTCGGTGAAACATATGTAGTAGATAAGGTGTTATTAATAATAGAATGATTCCTTTTAACGTTCCATTAGCTTTCATGTCAAAGCCGCCTATTCTTGTTTTATGTGAACGCTACTAATGTGAAGAGGGACTCTATGCATCCGCTTTAGATGATAGTATTGACATTTAGCTGTGATTAGGAAAGGAAAAATGAAGCCAAATTATTGATATTCCTGCCTAAGAGGGGATGATATACAGCCATTTATTATGTTACGAAAGTTATAATAGATATATTATTATATTATATATATATATATATATATATATATATATATATATATATATATTATTAATAGATAAGATTACGGAAATTTTATGGATTTCAATTGTTTATATATATAATGATGTTAAGGAATCGTTAAATTATTATTATTGTCAATAATAATTTAAATATCATCGAAGATGCAGAAAATGTTAATGTGTGGGCGAAGAAATATTGATTTTCCTTAATGGTGTTGGACATGGAATGTAGGTGCGTACGTAAATGCATTTATTAATTTTTTTAATCCCTCATATTCTGTTAGGGAAGGCGTTTTGTCTTTAGCGATCACAATCGTTAGACTCGCGGTATTCGTACGGAGAGCTTCGGTCGAGAATATAAAAATATACTTAAAAAAATTAGTAATTTTATTATTACAATTTTGGTCCATCAATTATTTTGCTGAAAATAATCAGCGCAGATAGAAAATTAATCTACTTCTCTATGTGATGTATCCTTCTGATGAAAAAAAGCATATAAAAAAGGACTCGTTTTTTAATCAAATTAAATAAATAGAACTTAAGACGAAACATGCATTCTTCCTTCCCTGAATTTTTATATTTTTTTACTTTAATTTTGGATTTATTTTAATTATTTCGATTTTAGTGTTTTAAAATTTTGTCAAATATATTTTTATTTTGTTAATATAGGTAAGGTATAGAAATTTTGATATATAAGCCTACATTTCTACTGTGCAAAAAATGATTCGATATATTACTAAAACAAGAAGACATATCCCGGAAGCAATCAAATCTGCAAAATACACTGCAGGTTTCTCAAAAATTAATTAATCGCCTTGATCTTCACATTTAATTTTTCAATATGTATTCACTTGGCATTACAAATTAACTAAATTATTGACTCGTCCCAAACGTCCGCGCATAAGTAGGAAGATGACTCGGTGTTTATGCGGTGCCCAATAGGCATTCATTCGCACAAGCAAGGTACATATTATGGAAATTGATTTTGTATCGCTGGAACAATAATTACATATACTTATGAGTTAAATGGTACGAAAAAAATACCGAGAAACTGCCAGTTAAATGTAATCGTGTAAAAACTAGCTAACTGGCAATCAATTTACCCCAATTACGGTAATATGGAAGAATAATTTAACTTATACTCTGACGAGAATGAGTCCGTTAATGAACATGTTCAATTCATAGCGTTCTTCGTTTGTAGAATAATTCTTGCCCTAGAATTAATACACAAATTACTAAAATATAAAGATTTTTGAAGTCTAAACTTAAGTAATATTAATAGAAGACCAAGATAAACGTGCAGATTCCAAATCGATTTTATAACTAAAAACGTGAAAGTTTAGCTACTCCTTATACAGTTTCTATATAAATAATCTATTTACAAACAGCAGTATAATCATACGAGGGAGCGTTTTTATATTCGCGGAATGGGGGACAAGGAGTGGAAATAAAAAAACCAAATTATTTTTCTTTTTCAATATATTCACCTGCAAGACGGATACATTTTTCACATCTTTCAATTAATTTATTTATACCCTCATAAAAAAATGATTTCTCTTTATCTGCAAAATACGCCGAAATTGCCTCCTTGACTTCATCATCGGCAGTAAATTTTTGCCCCGCAGCCCTTTTTTCATTTTCGGAAACAGGTAATAATCACTCGGGGCCAGGTCTGGGCTGTAGGGTGGGTGATTCACAATTTCGAAGCCCACCTTATGCAGGGCAGCTAACGCAACGCGGCTCTTGTGGACGGGCGCGTTGTCGTGCAAAAGCAGAACACCTTTTGTCAATTTTCCCCGTCTTTTCTCTTTAATGGCTTCTTTTAGTCGCTCTAATATTGAAGCGTATATCCGGTTATAGAAACACCTTTATCTTTATCAGCAATCAACAATATTCCTTCCGAGTCCCAAAATACCGTTGCCATGAGTTTCCCAGCTGATTGTGACACTTTAAATTTCTTGGGAGGTGCTGTGCCCTTTTTATGCCACTGCATAGAGTCTTGTTTGGACTCAGGTTCATAATGATGAACCCAAGTTTCGTCTCCAGTAACAATTCCACTCAATACACCATCCTTGTCTTCATTACAGAGGTCCAAAAATGCACGCGAACACTCTACGCGCTGTTGTTTTTGCGGCGGCGTGAGCATTCTCGGCACCCATCTTGCGCTGACCTTAGACATGCCGAGATGATTGTGTAGGATTTTAAAAATTGTTGTATCGGATACTCCAACCATTTCTGCGAGTTGTTTCTTCTTTAGTCGAGCATCTTCGAGTACAATTTGTTCAACTTTTTGGATAAGTGCTGGCGTGGTCACCTCAATGCTCCTGCCCGGCCTCGGGTCGTCTTCAAGGGATTTCCTTCCTTGTTTAAATAAACTATGCCACTTGTACACCATGGTTTTTCCTGGACAAGAGTCGCCGTAAACAAATGACATCTCATTCATTATGGTCGCGACTGATTTTCCTTGCCTGGTAAGGAACTTTATAACGGCACGATATTTGATTTTTTCCATATTTCACTGTTCACTCCTGATTATGTTACTTGGTTGACGATAGCTCAAAGACTAACTGTCTAATAACAATGAAACTTCGTATTTATACTAATCATGAGTCGCTGCACAGGCCACGCTCCCAATGCGCCTACTCACCCCTCTACAACCCGCTCATTCCGCGAATATAAAAACGCTCCCTCGTAAGTATCAATAGTACTAGTGTAGTTACTATTGCACTGTCGAACACCTTCCATTGTTTTTTTTGTCTGGTGTACAATCACTCAGTCATTAGGGAAAGTATGAATGGTATATTGTTTGACAATTGCAAAAAGACGGAAAGATACTCCATAGATTTCATTGAATGGAGACATTTTAACATTTTTGAGCTAGATTAGTCGCCAATAATAGTAATATGTTTTACCTCTTTAATTATACTTGCCAAGTGTTACGAAGTAAATAATAAAATTTACATACAGGGCTAATACACTAACTACAATCATATTGATATTATATTATAAACATATATATCTATTCGCATTTGAATGCTCTTTCAATCCAAGAAGTACTGTCAAAGATAGCGTTTTATCACTAACTCAAAATGCGGCAACGAAATGTGGAGACCTTTTTATTTACAAACATATACTAAACAGTATAATAAAATTAAGATTATATGCCTATCCAATAAGTTTTCGCTGCTAACCTTCCCAACGCAAAAAGTAGTCTCAGAATTTTTGCGAAGTTGTTTCCTCAAAAACACGTGTTATGCTTGTTTGGGTGTCCTAAGTTTCTTCAAAACAGTTACGAATAATCAACACACTGAATGTGATGGTGTGTTCTAGTGTTCCAGAAACCATACTTTCTTAGAAAAGTCTGGGAGAATGCAGACCACTTCCGCTCTCAAATGCTTCAAAGCTTCGAGGTAGAATGCAGAATTATTTGTAGGATCGACCGCTACAAATTTCTGATATATAACACCTTCGATATAAAGAACGCAAGAAGCATCATCTTAAATTGCGACTTCGATTTCTGGCCTTTATTGTTCGAAGTCCTTTCTCCACTTAGTGACTGCTCTGTCTTTTGATCCCAGGATCGCATTAGAAGACCTACTGTCAGGAGAAATTCTATAGAGGGTACGCAATAACATATTCTCACAATGTATATACTGAAAATTACAAACGCAATTGACATCCAATTTGCAACACA
The DNA here is from genome assembly GCA_031893035.1 of Dermolepida albohirtum. Lineage (NCBI taxonomy): Eukaryota > Metazoa > Arthropoda > Insecta > Coleoptera > Scarabaeidae > Dermolepida > Dermolepida albohirtum. The sequence continues at coordinate 423,537 of JAVIWB010003690.1, forward strand.
CATTGTATCAGATTTATTGGATGCAATGACAATGAAGAATAGCTTATTGGATGCTCTAATTTCAACATACCTAGGAACGAGTTGGAATATAACAATCGTATACTATAGCTGTGATGAAAATGACGTTTAGAAAGCCTCTTAATATTAATTTGGACATAGTAAAACCTAGACAAGAAAACAAATTTTCTGGAAAAAACTTACTATATTCAAGTTTTAATTTTTTTAGAAGAGTAAGCTCTATCAAATTGTCCGAAAGAGAAGTTAATTTCAGTGAAGCCTAGCTAAAATTTCAGATTGCGTAAACGTAAAAGCTTCTAGGAGATTAATTCTGGCTAATATGAGCCTGCGAAACCAATTCGAAATGTAGTACATAAGTTCCTTTTCTTTTAAAGCTGTTGAAGTGTGAAGATGTGCATTATCCTGAAAAAAGTACTTGTTTTTTCTAAGTGGGACCTTTTGTATTACTTTGTGCAATTTATTTAAAAGGATTGTATAGATTAGATAGTATTCGCCTGGTTTCGTTTCATCTTCTTGAAGATAATTTATATAAGGACTCATTTCACTGCAGTTCTAGAAGAGGGTAACCATAATATTTCTGGACGAGTGTCCGTTCTTCAACCTCAGTCCATTGTTTGGATTGCTGCTGCAATTCGAGTGCATAATAGTGTCTTTCGGATCATGTTTTAACTTCACTAGATTAATAGCTGTAACACATACATGTTCTTTCGCGGTAGTAGTTAATAGTTGCGGCACCCATCTTGTACATAAAATTTTCATATTTAACTCATTAAACAAAGTCAAAGCTACTGATCCATGTAATGGAAAGGAAATGTATAGAACTTCTCTTATTTCGCTTTATCTTATTCGATGGTCATTTAGCACCATATTAAGCAATTTTTAAATGATTTTTGTATTACACACGTCTTTCAGGCATTCAACGTTTAATGTAGAAATCCGACAATGTTTACACTCAGATGCCCACTGATTTATAGTTCCAGCCGATAGAAATTGCTCCCCGTAAATAGATTCCAGTTAAGTTTTCGTTTCATTGTTTGTTTTGATCTTTGAGGATAAAAACCTGATCGATACTCCACTTTTTCCATGTTTCAAAACAAACTAAAAACAATTAATTTTCTGTTCAAATAACAAACGTCATTACGATCAGAATGAATGGAAACTTCGACAGTTATATTTTGAAGAATTGAAGGTGGGAACGAAAATTAGATTTTTTTTTTAGTGCTGCTGCCCTCTTTCTGCATGCTCGTTAATTAAGCCGATTGATAGTTCAGCGGTAAGTTACGCAGAGAATCACGAATCAAGCCCTATGGTTTACTGTCCGGGAAGGTTTTTCGTGGTTTCCCTTTACCGATTAAGCGAATGCTAAGAGCCAGAAATCTTAAATCGCACTATGGGCTCGGGCAAAATAATAACTCATAATCTGCCAAAGCTCCCTGTAATTGGCGTTAAGCCGTTGGGGAATGTAAAGCCATGAATTATTATAATTACTGATCCTTCCTAGAAGCAACATGATAAAATTATGAAAACTTGTAATTTCAATTCTTTTCATTTTATACTGTAAATATTTTCAATTAATTTTAACGAAATTTATCATCTAGGTGTTCAATATTGATCTTAAACTGATAAAAATGCCTTTTTGTTTGAAAATGCATATTGTAATTACATAAACGTATATTAAAATAATGGAGAATTGTTATACAAAATATCAAATATAAAAATATTAGTCATTTACATATTTACACGAACTGTAATTCTAGTAATAATAATAATAATAATAATAATAAGTCTTTATTGTCCAACGGATTGTTACAATCCAATAACAGGACAAAAAAAATATAAAAAAAATACAAATCATCAGATAATCAGACGATAGTAACCTAATTAATGTTCACAGTGCATTAAAAAAAAAGAAAAATGAAAATAAAGATATAAATGAATACAAATTTACATAGTCATACACACACACCCATAATTAAGAAAATTCAGACAAACGCACCCTAGCGACAGCCAGTAACCGCCCCAAGGAATCAAAATTTATATCGCAATGGTCCGACAAACCGTTGAAGGCCCGACATGCAATTGCTAATGGGTAATTGAACCCAATATTGGTACTGAATGTTTCGATATGAAAACAGAGGCTATGTCTAGCCGACACTCGCGGTACCATAAAATTAAGCTGAGACAGCAAATGAGGACAATCTATATTTCCTCTAACCAAGTTAAATACAAACTTTATACTGTTTAGTTTACGTCTGACTTCCAAGGACTCCATTCCAAACTTATTTAGAAGAAAAGAGTTCTCGACTCCTCGCGGAGGACACACACCCCCCACCCTAAAACACAAAAACCTTCTCTGAACTCTTTCAAGTGACAATTTGTGAATCTCATAATAAGGATGTCAAACTAAAGATGCATACTCCAGCCTTGAACCTACATACGTCATGTGCAGCTGCTTAATCGTAGAAATATGAAAACAATGAGAATTCCTTATCACGAAACCCAGCACCCTCAGAGCCGCCGCGGTTATGTAATTGATGTGCTTAACAAAGGTAACCTTGGAATCAAAGTAAACACCCAAGTCTTTTATTTCGGTGCATCTAATAAGAGAAAGACCATTAAGTGTATAATTATAGATTACTGTGTTAACCCTCCTCATATATGTTACAACTCTGCATTTATCCACATTCATCTGCAAATATGAATAATAATGCGGAAGCATTGGCATTTTTATCAGATTAAACGTCTCAACTTTTTATAGATAATCTATGAAAAGTATTATTTTTGATTAAGCGTATAACATTCACTTATTTTATGCATAAACTTCCAACCTGATAATGAATTTTTTCAGCATTATATTAGGTGAAATAAAATTACTTTTACTTTGTAAAATGTTAACATTACCTGCAACATCATAATTTCATCACTGAGTTCCGAACCTAATTATAGGTCAGTGATCTGGAGAAGATAATTTTAAAATATGACCGAGGTTCCAGTTGTATTATTTTTTTCTTTCCTTCGTGTACCGTTTTCTTTACATCAGTCTTTCCTTTTTTTCTCTTCTACTCTTCCTTATGACCGAGAAGATTAGGTAACTGACGATAAACGCGCTTATACATACATACGTGCATAGGCAAAGAGAAGGATCTTTTGTTGTCGCAGTAAATTATGTCAGTGCGGACGTTGGAATTAGAAATTATGGCATTCATATTTCTTAATTTAATTCAAACGTACAAAGTAGTAAATAAATAGTGGGTACGTGGCCGTATGCATAATTATATATACAGTTTGTTTCTAGTATGTGTCCAGAAGTATTAATAACACAATCCTCCACAGATCATTGGATTTATTTTGGAATCTCTTATATGCATTATTTAATAGATAATTTGTTTTCTCTCACTATAATCTCATTAGGGATAAATAGATTTATGCCTATTTGTTAATTTTGTAAAGTGTCTTGCCGCGTTCAAATTGATTGAGTATATCTAGATTTTTCTAAAACTTTTGACAAAGTTAACACGCTGACTACCATGCTAAACGCATATGGATAGTTTAATCTAAAACGCAAGTGTGCCACAATTTTAATACACCTATTGGATGAATCGCCAGTATGTCATGGCACGATCTTTTGAGAGGTGTAAGCCTGTGGTTTATTCAATAAATCCATGCTTTTCTCGCAGTAATATATTACTCAACAATATATTATTGACTGCATAATTGAATGTATGAGTACATATAAAGGGTGTTTCAAATTTCGCGTTTTTTTCGAAGAATAAATAAAGCACATACTTTGCATTCACTTTCAAAAACTATTTATTGGTAATTGAAGTATCAGTTATGACACTTATATGCGAAAAATAATATCTGCCAAATGGCCTCCTCTTGCAGCTCCATAGACGTCCACTCTTTTGTTAAGATTTTCAATGACATTTTGACATAATTGAGGCTCTATCTCACCAATGACACGAATAATTTCATGTTTCAAAGCAGGAATTGATTGTGGATTGTTTTTATAAACCTGACTTTTCACATAACCCCAAAGAAAATAGTCTAACGGTGTCAAATCATATGATCTTGGTGGCCAATTAACTTCATCGTTTCTTGACATTACACGTCCAGGAAATTCTTCTCTCAATAAATCAATTGATTCGTGTGCAAAGTGAGGTGTAGCGCCATCATGTTGAAACCACGTATCCTCTAGATCAGGTATGGGCAACCTTTGACATGTTGTGGGTCAAACTTTAATGTGCGCGGGTCGCGTTTAAAAGTAGTGCATTTTAAAGTAGTGTTCATAATTTTTAGCGATAGATATCAGACAGGAAATAATACGACAATGTCTCGCGGGCCGGATCAAATCTTACAGCGGGCCGGATGCGGCCGCGGGCCGGGTGTTGCCCACATATGTTCTAGATCAATATTCATTAATTCAGGCCACAAAAATTCGGTTATCATCCGACGATATCGATCACCTTTGACAGTTTCATCTTCGCTAGCAGCATTTTCAAAGAAGTAATGTCCAATTTACACTACCTGACCATAATGCACACCTAACAGTAACTTGTTTAGGATGCATAGGTTTCTCATGAATAATTCGTGGATTTTTCTCGCCCCAGATACGGCAATTTTGTTTATTAACATAGCCACCAAGTTCAAAATGTGCCTCATCGGAAAACATTATTTTTTGAGAAAAATCAGCTGGTTGTTCATTGATGAAATTGACAAATGAACGACGTTTTAAATGATCTAATGGTTTCAGTTCCTGTGTTATTTGAACCTTACATGCCTTCAGCATAACATTTAGTTCAGTTAAGACAAGAAGCTACAGATACAGTGGATCAACAATGAGCAATCCGTGATCCTCGAGCTATATGCGATTCCGTCAGACACAAAGTTTTACAGAATTTTATGTTAACGACATGCTATTTAAATCACTTGTAATTTATAACACTAAGGTGTCTCGCATGGTAAACATATGATACTAATTTTTTAAAAATTTTGCTGACCAGCTGATGTTGTCCTTGCGAGTGCATTGGACTGAAGCTTGTTCTGTAGAATTCTCTAACTCCACAGTTAATTCTTTTATAACAAAAACAATGCAAGTATCTAGCATGTGTAGTGTTCTGTTAATAATCTAATTGTTGTATTGATTTTACTGAAGCAAACTTTAAATAATTAAAGTAGAATAATATCTGGTTCATGTATTGGTTTAAAAATACGATAAAGAAATTCCAATTATTATAAATTCTAAGATAACTAGATGACGCACAAACAAATAATTAATCAAGTACACCCTAAAATTTATATTTAAAATTTATTTCCATTATTGTATAGATTACACAAACAAAGATCGCTTTTATTATTTACATGAATCGGAACCCATATTATATAATTAATATTACGAAATTCGAAGTTTATCTTATTAAAACGTGACAAATTTATTCCCATTTTAGTGAAATTTATGATTCGAATAGATGACTCTTGAACAGAAAGTGATAATAATTATCATCGTGACGGTTACGTGCGCTCATTTAAGATACGACGTTTTCAAAAGTTCAGGCTGTGAATTATGACAGTGTAATGTACGCATAATGTGAACATTATTCACAATTATAGTCCGTGTGATTTATTATACGGAACCTTATTTTTCTGTTATATATAGGCAGTACATAAGTTGTTTTCACTACATTATGATAAGACAAACGAAGGTTTTTTTTTTATAGAAGGTCGGCTGTGTTGCCACAAACAAAATACGTTGAGTAAATTTATTAGTCTTGACATTATTGAATTTCAACTAAATATTTCCACTCCATTTCGCCAATTTATGTAAAACTTATCTGTGCTAGCTTCTCGAAATTAATTTTCGTTTCCATTCCAAAATAACTTATGAATATGCCCTGACAAGAACTGAGCTCCGACTTCCAGGATCATCTTCTGGGAAGTCCTGTCATTATATCTGCTTCTGGGTTTCCGGGCTGGAACCGCGTCACTAGTATATCTGCCGACGTTTCGTATCCATTTGTATGGGACATCTTCAGGGGTGAACTACTGCACTGAAACTGAGTTGTCTGTCAGTTTCAGTGCAGTAGTTCAGCCTTGAAGATGTCCCATACAAATGGGTACGAAACGTCGGCAGATATATTAGTGACGCGGTTCCAGCCCGGAAACCCAGAAGCAAATAGCATGGACCACGACTGCGGAAGTCTACGTACCAAATCCTGTCATTATATTTTAATTATGACATGTTCTCTTCATGGTAGCAGATGAAATTTGATTAATTCCTTAAATTTTATTTGAAAGTTACAGCGGTTTGAATAGAGTCCCTAAACTCAAAATCCTACAATGCTTGCCGGACTAGTACGTGGGATGTCTTTTAAGCTTTGCATAGTGGGATGTTGAGGTCACGGCCAATTTATGTAAAACTTATCTGTGCTAGCTTCTCGAAATTAATTTTCGTTTCCATTCCAAAATAACTTATGAATATGCCCTGACAAGAACTGAGCTACGACACCAGGATCACCTTCTGGGAAATCCTGTCATTATATTTTAATTCTGACATGTTCTCTTCATGGTGGCAGATGAAATTTGATTGAATCCTTAAATTTGATTTAAAAGTTACAGCGGTCTGAACAGAGTTCCTAAATGGAAAATCCTACAATACTTGCCGAACTAGTACGTGGGATGTATTTTAAGTTTTGCATAGTGGGACATTGAGGTCACCACCACTAATTAAATGTCAGTCCTAAAAACTAACATTCATTTTTAGTTAACTTAAATCCAAAACTTCATTGCTATACGTGCAGCGTTGTAGCTACGACGAACTATCAAAGTTGACAAGTTAGTTTAAAAATGGAATTGAACCGAGAACATTTTCACAAAATAATTTTTTATAATTTTCGAAGACAATTATCTCAACAAGAATGCCTCGCCGAGTTTGTTTCTGTTTTCGGCAATGAAGCACCGTATATGGAGACCACAAATGTGGATGGAGTAGTTTTAGCGACGATCCAAGAGCAGGTTCACCAAAGACGGCAGTCACTCAGGAAAGCGTCGATGCTGTTCGCAAGATCATCAACAAAGATCGACATGAGATATATCGCCAGATTGAAGCTTTATTGGGGATTTCAAAGACCTCAGTTCAAAAAATGTTGAAAAAAGTATTGTCTGTAAAAAAATTAGTTTCCCGTTGGATAACGCATCTATTGACCCAAAAACAGAAAACATCTATGGTGAATTGGTGTCAAAAAACTCTAGATTGCGTCAACGCCGGAAACTCCGTAAATGTGTACAACATTGCCAGTGCTGATGAATCATGGATTTACTTATACGAGCCGGTAAATAAACGCAAGTCGTGAGTTTGGGTGTTCCAGGGTAAAGAAAAACCGAAAAAAATCATCCACTGTCGAAATGTCTCCAAAAAGATGGTCGCGATATTTGTCTCGAAAGCAGGTCATGTAGCAACAATTCCTCTATAAGATCAAAGAACTATTACTACCGATTGGTATACATCCACTTGTTTGCTGCAAGTCATCGCTGAGCTTCGAAGAACCAACCCCGAACGACGAATCATCCTCCACTAAGATAATGCAAGTTCACACATTGCACGTACGAAGATTGAATTTTTACATAGAGCGATTCATTTGAAGGGTCTTATTAGACGCATTAAAATTTAAGAATACACATAGTTTAGAAAAGGAAACAGATAATTAAACGTTACGACGAAGAAGATTTGGAAAAGTAGAAGAGAATAAGAAGACAACACCAAAAGGTACGATAGAAGGATAACACAAAAAAAAACCCGAGTACCCCCCAAGTTTCTAAGGCAACGCATGTAATTTAGAGAGACTTTGTAGCAACTTATAGAAATATAGGTATCTAATTACAGAAAACTGCTTTCCCAAAGTTATCGCACATGCATATTGTTTGCTGACACTTAACTAGATAAATTATATATCTATATTTGCGTAAGTACATTATTCTAAAGTACAATATATTTGTGATATTCCGAACAGGGAGGAAAATTTGCTAACGGGAATAAATACTTCACTTTGACAGTCTAAAACTATAAGTGACACGTTTGATTACCTAATCAAATGAACGATAAAGCCTGCACTATTAACATTTATGACATTCAGTGATATATGGCAGTTCATTTTGAAATGTTGTTGCATGAAAAGTACGAAGAAGGATAAACAGAAGTGCGATAAGAAGACCAGTACATTGTCGAAGACAATCTTTGAGACCGCTTCTCAAAGTTGTACTCCAATTCTACCCGAAGAGAGTTCGATTATAGCAGGCATAAATGTCCATGAAATTATTTACGATCACCAAAATACTTTTGTATGTTTAGAACCAGATATCTGACAGTTATTACTTAACGACAGTATAAAAATTATTTTAATAGTATGTATATCAAAACAAATATATGTGTACATTTATACGTAGTTGCGTTGTAGACAGTAATAATGATAGCAATATGCCACACCATAATTTATCGAAATATAAGAAAAACGTTTTCTTCGTTTCTGTTTATATTGGATATTTATATTAAGCAAGTAAGATTTTAACAAAACATTCTTGCAATCAATATTTCGCTGTTAATACTATCAGCGTTTACAAGATTTGGAATTGATCCTCCTGTTGCCACATTCCTTTATATAACATTGGTGCATAACACTAATGGTTTATGGACCAAGACCAGCTACCCACATACGTGTTAATAACTTTATATATTCTCTTGATTAGAGAGATGTTCTATTTCGATTGATTCCTCGAGAATTATTCTTAATAAACATTGATAGAAATAATACATTAAGTTAATGCAAAATGCATTCATTGAACTATTTAGTCATCTGTTGGCGATGCAACAAGGACGTTTAACTAACAACTAAAAGATGCTAAAGTAAAATATTGCTTCGCGAACTACATTTTTTGACTAAATAGAAAAATATTTTGATTAAACGCAACGCTATTTTATTTCTACATATTTATGTATGTATTTATGTATTTATGTAAAACTTTCTTTAGTACAAAGAGAAGAAAATAGATTTATTGACAAACAAATACCTTTTGTTGAATATACAAGGTAGTGAAAGAGAAAACTGTACGTTCATTCCTTGGATCGATGCACTTACATCGCTTTAACCGTTACTGAGTGCACATTATCTGTTAACCAAGCTAACAGTGACGTGTGCATGTAAAAGGCTAAATTGACAAATAAAGCGTAGTTCATAAAAATTCCTTCCAAAACCGTCAATTTGCATGGGTTTGTCGACAAGTTGGATTCGTCACTAAGTTCTATATACTAATTTAAACTCGATCTGATGGGTGTTACTATAAAAACGGTATATTAAGTAATGCAAAACATGGTGCATGTATATATACCATGTATCTACAATACGTAATAATGAGAGAGAAGTAAAAGCACTTATATCGCTTTTATCGTCATTAAACAGAGCGAAGAGTGGTGCAGGCCGTAGTTTTTGCTCACACATGTGTGTGAACAGGAATGCGTAGTTATTTTCTTTTGAAATTCTATACACAATATAACAGTCGAACTGAAAAGTCCCCGGTCTACCATAGTAAAACACAGTTTTTTGGCAAAATTCGGTTTTATTATTCAACATAGTTGCCTTCGAGGGCGATACACCGATTATAGCGTTCTTCCAACTTTTCGATACCATTTTTGTAGTACGAATTATCTTTAGCCTCGAAATAGGCCTTAGTTTCGGCGATCACCTCCTCATGCTTGCTAAATTTCTTCCCGGCGAGCATTCTCTTGAGGTCTGCAAACAGGAAATAGTCGCTGGGGGCCACATCTGGAGAGTACGGTGGATGGGGAAGTAATTCGAAACCCAATTCACTTAATTTGGCCATTGTTTTCATTGATTTGTGACACGGTGCATTGTCTTGGTGAAACGGCACTTTCTTCTTCTTCTTATGGGGCCGTTTTTTGCGATTTCGTTCTTCGAACGGTCCAATAACGCTGTATAATAGTCGCTGTAGATGGACTGGCCCTTTTTAAGATAATCTATGAAAACTATTCCATGCGCATCCCAAAAAACTGACGCCATAACTTTTCCAGCTGACTGTCTTTCCACGCTTTGGAGCCGGTTCATCGCGTGCAGTCCACTCGGCTGACTGTCGATTGGACTTTGGAGTGTAGTGATGAATCCATGTTTCATCCATTGTCACATATCGACGCAAAAACTCGGTTTTGTTACGATTTAACAGCTTCAAACACAGCTCAGAATCATCAACTGTTTTTGATCGAATGTAAGCTCGCGCGGCACCCATTTTGCACTTCTCAATATTTTATTTTACCTATTTATGTCTTTCTTGCTCATGAACATATGTTAACATAAACGCGTGTCGATTCGTTACGGAATTTTATAAGCCAACCAAAAAATAATGTTGAATGAACTCTTTACCTTTGTTAAAAGAAAAGCATTTGTTTTTAATTTCGAAATTATCATAATTTAGTTCAGTAAACATTTGTTATTTCTTCATTGAAACAAAGTAATGTGACTTTCTTAAGTGTTTTCTGTATGCTACACTTTATGTTGATTAAATTATTAGTAAATTCAGCTTTTGAAAAAATGATATTCAATGTTTACTGAATTAAAAAATCGCTTTTTCTTAGTGCTTCTTAAATTCTTCAAATTATACTTTATGACAATATTTCAATTTCTTCCCGCTACTTTCCTCGATCGTTATTTTGTATTTGAGATATTTTTGAACAAATGCTTTTTTAATGACTCATCATACCCTCACATTCTAAGTGAAATTTTTTACGTTTATCCTGCGCGTAACCATTTCTGGTTTGTGTTTTCCCTTGCAGACTATATCTACTTTTCGTAACTGTTTTTATAGTTGTCATTTATGTTTTGGAATAAATCATTAATTTAATGTTGATTTAGAAGCTAAATTAATTATAGTACATTGTTTTCAATTATTTAGGTGAGCATCTCGCGGATTTTGTTGCTTACAATGTTAATATGAACTGTTTGGTAGATGATTTCGTGGAATTTTAAAGTTGGTCTGAGCAAAATTAGTTTCAAAAAAGTCTCATGTTTTAGTTCAAAAGAAAAGTTTTATCATGAAAGTCAACCCTGCCCATCCTCCTCCTATTAATGAAATTTAAATTAATACTTTTACATTGGAAAAATTTTCTCCTTCCGAAAGCCAAAAAAATTCTGGTAATTCCTCTCAAGGCCGTAAACGTACTGATTTAATGAATGGGCGGGTATTAACCAATAACACCTTTAAAAGTCTTAAATAATACTAACTTCCGAAGATTTACGTTTAATAAAATTGGGTAGTTAACATTTGTTACTTGCAACGAGTTAAAGCGTGATATTAAATAGTTGTAGGTTCAAGCAATCTCATAAATCAGCGTCGTAACATATTCGAAAATTAAGTGCCATCACGAAGAATTCATGTACATATGCAACTAGTATCGCAGGATATTTACTAATAATATATGCGTGTATGGACGAAGCTGGAAGGCACGAATAGGTAATTTATTTAACAACTCAATGGATTGTAATATCTTGTACTTATGCATAGCAAGTATACAGTGATTCAACCTTAACGCTTTCTGTTTTAGTGGGTATCCAGCGAGAATTAATTGTGCCAAGAATTTTAATAGTTCTTTTAAAATAACTAATGATCTTTTTGATGTTGACATTAACGCTGATAAATGCAAAAGTAAATTAGAAACAACAATATGTACGCCTGTTTTTTTGGGTCATTGTTACACAGGAATGAAACTATTTCGAACGTCATTATTTTTAGTATATACTCCAATGTATGTATAGCAGCCTACGAGAGCAGATCAAGTAAGCCTACACCAAATTACAAGTCTTTCGTTCCTTCAGAAAAGTAAGCTTCATCAGCTAGCTCAAAATAGTTGTAGTGATTATTTCCTCATTCGACCCAAATCTCTTCCCACCGAGTCAAGTTTTCAGGTTGGGAAAAAGGAAAAGGTCTGAGGACGCTAAATATGACAAACAAGCCAGATGCGAAAACAGTTCGGAATGTAGTTCTTAACTTTTTACCATTGAAACATTCTAAGTGCGTTAAGTGGAGTCTTTTGTATGTAGTTAATCTGCATTCAATTGAAATAAAAACCGTTCCTATGATCCGTGAATGCATACTTTGTGTTTGAAAAACACATAAAGTTTATTATTTGTACTGCTCCCTTCCGTCAGATTCACAAATTACTGGTGCGTTCCCGTCCTATCAGTAAAAACACATATTGTTTATAATATTTTATTAACAATTTGTGGTGTTTGTAAACTCAATGGAAAGTATCACTCTTATATCATACAGCTACATCCTTGTGCGATGATTGCGAAAAGTGGATTGATAATGTTCGTTCAGATGTTAAAATACCTGAATATAGAATTTTTTTAGTCTATTCTAATGGAATACGCCGTTGATTTAGTTGGTTACGTAGTTACTATTTCTTCACTAACAAGAAAGTTTAAAAAAAAGATACATAATATACACAATACTGAAGATTAAAGTTTGAACCCTTAATAACAAAATCGTAGGAACAAATACTTAAAAATGAGTAAAACTTCTGAGCTTCTGCGAAAACTTCAATTGAATTGTGGAATATTTTTATGTAATACTAGCTTATTATACGGGACTAACACGTACCACACATACTAAATATTCTCACATATTTATTTCCATGTAGCAACCTTAGAAAACTCCAATAACAATATGAAAGTTACTATTATTTATAAATACGAAATGATTTTGTTAGTATGTAATATCTAATGTTGGAAAGGTTTCCACATATGTACATAACGAAAATAATATTTAAAGCCAAATAAAAAATGTTTAATATTTTGTTTGGCCTACATACACTTCTCTGAAAGCTACTAGTCTTTCGGAAATGCACTTAACTAAATTTTCTGTAAAATTGGCAAAAGTATTCTGTCGGTCTTTCAATAACATTTTTTTTAATGATTATTAGATTTGTAACTTATAAATCCTTACCCGAACAAAGTTAAGTATTTTCTAGTAGGTCGTCTACGATAGGAAATGGTGATGGCCGCATCTTAGAGTAACAAGTTATTGACTTATAATCCCAGGGTCTCTGGATCCATTCTCGTTTAGGGTAAATGCCAATAGACAACGATTTTAAGTCGTACTACTACCACGCATGTTATATAATAACACATGATTTATTAATACCCCTTATATTTATCGTATTGGGGAACGTTATCATGCCTTAACATCTGGTATCACTATAAAAAACATGTAGGGAGGAAGGAGTCACGAGAAGTTTTTCAAAATAAAATAGAAACACTGTTAAGATATTTATCTCTGACTTTCGCAACGTAAATAATAAGCCACCAAACAAAAATAAAGTTTTCTTTAAGGTCCAAAAAAAACTAAGTATTATTAACGCAGATGCAGTGAAATCAATTTATGTCACATATGTATATTCTGTAGTGCATAATAGTATTTTAATTTGGAAAAACGTTACAGGAAGAACCACTAAAGTCCAAGATATATATACAAGAACTATCATAGGCGTTAGAAGTTGTTAGTACTGTAGACCTTGATGAAAACTAGAAATTATTATTTTACCCTGAACTAATACTAGACAGCAAAATTCTTGTTAAAAAGGCGTCTGCTACTGAAAATTTTCAGAAAACAATTGAAATGAAAAAATTGAGAAAAAACCGAAAACATCTCTTTTCCAAACCACTCACAGAAAGTTAGGGATTTTGAAGAAACTATTGATAGGGGCAGGTATATCGCTGAGAAGGAAGTATACAAGAATTATCACGGGCGCTAGTAGCTACTAGGATTGTAGAACTTGTTCAAAACTAGAAATTATAATTTTACCCTGAACTAATACTAGACATAGTAAAATAGTTGCTAAAAAGATTTCTGCTCTTGAAAATTATGAGAAAGCAATTGAATTGACAAAATGTTAAAACCGAAAACAGCTCTTCCCTAATCCACCCACAGAAAGTTAGAGAGCTTGAAGAAACTATTGACAGATGCGGGTATAACGCTGAAAAGGAAAATATATTAGATTCATTTTACCTAAATTCATGATTACAATTCAAATCTGCTATTATTTTGCGATGCTTTATCTAAAACAGAAATTGTAACATTATATATAATACAAACTAGCACACTGGGTATACGAAATTATGAATCAGAATTATTAGAATTACATTAAAAGAAAGCCAGAGAGCTACTGCAATTTATTATTTTTTATCTAAATTAATTACTTTGCTTTTTAACATTGAACTGCTTCAGTTACTCAAAGATACGCTCTATTTGTTGTTAATTTAGACAATTATTTGCAAGTTAGATAACTATATATGGCCGTATGCACTTGACATTTTAAAGAACAATAAAACAATGTGAGTAAGAAACAAAATAAATAGCAAAACTTATCTTATTATATTCAATATTGTTTATAACACAATAAAATCCATTAGCTGAATGTATTAAACAAGATAAGGTACAAGAATACATTATGAAATAAGTTCCAAAGTTATTATACAGCGACTTTAACCCAAGTTTATGTCAGTGTTTCCAAATAAAAATCACATCAATATACGTATAAATGTCAGTGTAACAACCGGTATTTAAGCGCTAATGAATATTTAAATAGTCAGTTAGAATTAACGTAACGTAATGAAATAAGTACATAAATTTCGAATTCAAAATGACCAATTCAAATCCGGTCGGGTCAAACCAATATATAACGCGTAAATATTTGAGTACGTTGCGATTTAATTAATTAAAACGCTATTAAATGGAGAATTCGATCGATGTGAATAATGTTTCCATCCGGAGTAATCTCGCCTCACTTGAATTTCTCAAGTGTCGTGTTTACGAGGCGTTTTGAAGTTTCGTTTATTGCCGAGTAGGTTATTAATAGGCACACTACCCGATGCATTTAATAAAGATAAAACAGGACTTTAATGATCCTGATACATTAAAACGTGTCGGTAATTTAAATTATATCAAAATAAATATAATTTCATTATATCATCTATTGCTTGTCTTGTTTAAAGGCTTGACTTTTAAACTTACACATAATATTTCACTAAAAATAGCTGAGTTTATGTTGCTTTTTATGGGATATTAGCTGGGAATGCGTTTTTAGTGAAAGTTAATTGAATCAAAAAAAATAAGTATTCACAACAGAAGCAGGTACACTTACTTAACATTAATCAGAATAAAATTTAAATATCATAGAGCACGAATATATTGTAACAGCTGACGGTGGTTATTTCAATTAGATTATAACCAGTTCTTTATACACTGTGTAACAGAAAAAGCAAATCATCCAGTAAAAGTATACACTTCTAAACTATATTTTAAGAATAATAAATGATCAAATTTCTATTGAAAAATTCTTGCCCTTTATAGAGAAAATTTAATGAGTTGCCACTCAATATAAATGAATATTACATACATTCTATTCGCTCGACCATGCTATAGTTGCGAATTAATGTATTGAATTGCCAAGAGTTCGAAGACTGACAAAATGTGACAACTCAGCGATTTTAAAACGAGTCCTTAGTTCGGCTTCAACAAAATATCGGTGCAGTTATCCGTTGCTGGACAGATTGATGTCTAGGCGGTAAGTAAATCTAGTGTTCGAAGTTTTGGAAACACTCGCTTTACCATATATTCAAGGGCTAGATAATTCTATATTCCAACGAGGCAGTGAACCTCCCGATGCAATTATTCATTACGATTCCTTCAAGAGGTCAACGTCGATATTCTGAATAGACTTGTGTGGTCCTCAGATCTATCGTCCATAGAACATGTCTGGGATATGTTACATCGAAGAGTTAGTCTGTCTTTTTACTCTATAATGAACTTACAATAACTACAAGTTGCTCAGGATGAACTTCCGCAGGAGTTGGACGAATAATGGAATTTATTCGTTTGGACGGAGTTGTAGATCATTATGAAATTTTCGGAGCAAATACATCAATTTTTCATCCCCGGCATAGTAAACGTCTGTACAAAATTCGGTTTAAAAATACATACTTTTACTATATGATTCATTTTTTGTCATATAGTGTTTGGTATATAATGGAAATCTTTCTTCGGTATGCATTGAGTAAGACTGTGGTGAGAATATTCCAATGAAAATGCAATAAACATATGATACGCTCAATTTTATTTTGAGTAGGTCATCAGTTGCAATGAAATAAATAAATGTTCTTCGAAGCACCACCATTGCATTTTTTGTACAGTTCTTGGCACCAATCGACGCGAGTTCTTTTCTGAGCGGTTGTCAAATTATGTGGTACCCGACGTGAACATAGCTTCTTAACGGCTAAATGTTCATAGAGGATCTTATGCACGCTGGTGTTACTAATACCTAGAGATGCCTCGATTTCATAGTGTGTCACATGACGGTCTTGCATTATCAATTCAGACACTGCATTAACGTTTTCCGAAACAACTATATTTGTGGGACGACCTTTACGAAATTCATCGTCCAAAGAACGCCGTCCAAGTTTGAATTTACTAGACCCACGATATACTGTAGTTTTCGGTGGTCCTTCATCATCATATAAAGAATTCAACTCGTCGATGCATACTTGTTGAGATAATCCACGCCGAAAGTTATGAAAAATAATTGCACGAAAATGTTCGCGAGTTAATTCCATTTCTTCGCTGACATAAAATCTTCAAGTTACTGTCAATAATAGAAATAGCGACCGGATAGTAAAACTGTCACGGTAAATATATTGTCAAAAATAAGAAACTTCACGATGCAATCATCAGATCAGAGGCAACACTAATAGTGTTGCCAGTTCCCGAAATATAAACGGCTACTCTCGCATATTGTCGGTACACGTGCGTACGGACATAAATTTTACAAAATTCAAGAACAAGTTAAAATTTTTTTTCAGATTATTCTTCGAAGAAAAAGAACGCAACTGATTTAATTATATACCTGTACAGATCTATGTAAGTTCACCTATAGTTTCATTTCAATCCATTTTTAATAAAAATAATTTTAATAAAATATTAAACTTTTAGTAGATGTATTTTTTTATGTATGTAAAAACAATATTTTTTAACGCAGGTGTTTCAAAGATAAACTATTATCGTCATGTGTGGTGTATAAATTCTTTGAAAACACGAACGGTACTTGAATGCATAATGACAGATGTAGATAAGGATCAGATATTAAAATACAGTTGTCTGTGCATTCACAATGAAAAACTTAATTTAAAATTGATGGAAACGACTTAACATTAATCAAGTAGCATTCAATCTGGGTGGAAATAAATTTACTTCCACATAATTTGCAAGTGGAAACGTTGTCCCGAAGACAAAATGTTAACAAAGAACAGTGCATATTTTTACTAAATGCAGCGCGTATATTGCCCTTGTGTTTTGTAAAATTTAATCAGTTTTGACATAGAAAATAAAGACATTAATTTTGAATAATAAGCAAAAAAAGTAAATGCTTGATGTTTTTAATGTGCAGACAGGTTTGCATAAACTTCATTTACAACTTTATAGTATAATGTACGTCCATAAATTTTATGGTTTTTGCAGAGTAATAAGTAGCTCATTTTTTACTCTTAACATCTCAACCAATGTGCAATACTAACAAAAATACATGTTAATTTGGCGAATAAATTTTACGCTTTTTAAAGAAAATTCTACCACATTTCGAAATGTTTTTAGTGTACCTCTTGAGTAAAGGAATGAACACTTGACAAGGGTTTTAGCAATGCGCATCGTAAAATAAAGTGCGACACAATGTTAAATTAATATAATGCCTACGCCCGCATACACATTTACCAGTACATTGGTTAAGATCATCACTATGAAAACGACTTTCGCTGATAGTATGAGTGCTATATTCGTCTTCGAGATTTATGGTTATAGAACGGATATAGCACTGGCTAACATCCAATTTGACGGGTCATTAAAACAAAATGTACGGGAAAAAATTGATTTATCGTTCAATGTGTGTGCTAGCCTGAGTGCTTCAGGAAAAAAAATGTGTTTTGAAACTTTCACTTACGTACATTATGATAATTGTCCTCTGAAAGGATTTTTTTATTTTCGTTTTCGACAAATTTTTATTGTTTACGACTATATAAATCAAAATTTCGATTAAATAAATATTAATAATGGTATTACATATATATGATTTGGCGAAAATTTATGCTCTAATAACAATTGTTAAATTGTTACAATTTATGACACACTAAGTGTTGCATTAAATGTTATACAAATCTAATTTTTGTGTAATGAAAATATCCACAAATAAATAATTTAAATTTGAAATCATTAACTTCAATTACGAGTGAACAAAATGTAATTCGATATAATATTTATTTCTGGGTGTACATTGAATTAAACTTATGAAAATTCGAACCAAAAAAAAAAAGTATTTTTCGTTGATATTAGATTTACATGTAAGTCAGGCTATCACACCTGCACTACTACGAATGTTTTGGTAAAAGAAGTGGCTTCCCACCTGAATAACAAAAATGTTATGAAATAAAATTAAAAAAAACACGAGGTCAGTAAACTCAAAATAAATAATGGCAAGTTTTTTAGAGAAAAAAGCTGCGCTACTACAATCACAGAAAATGCATAGAAATAATATACGTAAAATCTATTGCAACGTTAGTATGAGAGATCTAATCATTGACGAAACGTAATCTAATTTGAATCTGTGCAGAACAAAGGTGGAACATGGAGAATAAAAATGAACTATCAAAGTTTAACAGTATTTTTAATACGTATGAACGATTGAAGATCTTTTAAGAAAATACTAGTACGTAAAGTGGTAGTAGGAAGTCAGAGAAAAAAGTGGCAGGAGTATGTTGAGGATGACTCAAGAAATGAATATAAGCGGACGAAGAATAATATGCAAGATTACGAAAGAATAGAAAGTTGCTACTGAAACTTATAGACCTCGTAATGGATTATAACATTACTAAACCATATATTCCAAGAATCGTTCTTTGAAATGTCAAAACTAAAATAAGAATCATATAATTTCATATTCTATTTTCACAATAATTTTAAAATGGATGCACGGTTATTCTCTATCCGTCCTGTAAAACCTTAAATAAAAATACATTCTTCAATTTTGAAAATAGTAATGTGTTAGAAAAATGGATTTTGTAGGTCAATGACTCAGAACAGAGAAGCATCTTAATCAAATTAGAATTATTGTTCACCATTCACAAACGTTAAAATGTCTGATATTCATTTTATGTGTAGACTTGCCAAAGATAATTCATTCGATTCATTAGAAGCTAAGCGTCTGTATAGTTAATGATTTTCCAATTGCCATATTCCTGATTCCATTAACGTCTTCGTCAAACAGGCACATTTGCTCTTAGTTGAGGAGCAGGAAGATCAAATACTGTTACAACAGTAGAATTGGAAGAAAATCTGTAAAGGAAGATAAAAGTACTTCTATCAGAAAAATAGCAAATACTTTGAATAGTAATTAGACTGTGTGGAAAAACTAAAGCGACAGTGTTCGTATCCGTACTTATATCCAGTAGTTAACGGATTCAAATCTCTTAACAACTGGCGCAGATTTCTTATATCCATGAAGCACAAAAAATGCAATTTGGAAGTTCCATAATAACCATGCGTTGGCTGACGAAAATACACATGCGATGCTAGAATATCATTTTCTACATTAATTTTTATTAAAAAATGGGTTGGAATTGTGAGTGAGTACTTGGCTCAGTATTTCTACCAGAAAGACATACCAGTGAACCATATCAAAATCATCAGCCTGGGTCTGCAGAGAATTTACGATACGCGATGATGCACCAGCACATTTTAGTGTAACTGCTTGTAGGTTTTTAAACGCAGCATGTAAAGATCCTTGAATTGGTCCACGGGATCAGTAGGCCGTAAGTGCGGTTTACTGATTTTCTTATTAATCCCTTAGAGTTTTTCCTATGGCGCCATTGAAATACAAAATGGAAAATAGTAAATAAAGATGTGAAAGTTCGAATAATTGTTGGGTTGGATAACGCAATAAAGTGTTTTAAAAAGAGTTCAACAGTGTATAAGGAGAAGGTTGTATGCATGGTGTAAATCTTTCTCAGCCGTTTTCGGCAATTAAAAATTTGTTCATGTCATTATAAGTAGTAAGGTTTAAAACAAAGTAGTAAGGTTTAAAACAAAGCATTCTTCCGGAAAAAAAATCTTAAAGTAGCCCAAGGATCTATCTGAATTTTTGCAGTATGTGTAATGGACGGCCTGTATAGAAAACATTTCTTGAATTCCTTTTTCCATGTTATACTAATGATTTAAATACTTCTGTCTTTTATTCGGTCAGACAAACTTTTTAAAACTATATTGATTAGAACGTGAAATGATTGCAACAAGTTTTGTAACAACTGATTCAAATTATAGTTTCATTGATTACATAAATAAATCATGTAATTTTGATTCTTCATTGGTGGTTATAAATTTTCCTAAAAAATTTTCTGGATACATTACTATATGAATGGTTAACAATTGTCGACTGTATTACTATGTACAGCTCTGTATTTGCCTAATATTAATTCTATGTGCGTTACTGTTGCTGTATCCAACGACATCACTATTACAGTTATTACAGTCTTGATATGCTGTTGCTTCTATCTTTTAATTGCTAAATTGCCTTTATTTGTATGGAAGATATAATCAAAATTACCATACCTACACTATCATTACTATCAAATAATGACCCAGTACCAAGTAGTAGTTCTAGCTTTGAAAGTGATGTTGTGTACGATGCCCATAATTTGATATACATATGTATGTATGCAATATAATCGGTACTCTCCTGCTTCTGTAACTTTCTAATTTTTAACAATTTGATTTATTATACATTCTCCAAAATAGTGTTTGTTTTAACATTATAAGGTACTTACTATTATACATACACTAAATTATACATATGTACACTACCGGCCATAAGTTTTTGTCCACGTGTATATTTTCATATTATTCAAATAAAATATATTATAGCTTAACTGAACTAATATGCTATTAAATTTTAATTAAAATAAAAACCTAATATACGCAAATTCTTCAGTATTTATGTATTTAAGTACTTAACACTAAATCATCTACAACGACTATTTTAAAACCCAGATAAAGGGATTAAATAAAGAAGCTTTTCTTGGAGATTTTAAATACGATTACATTAGGCCAAATCAAGTAACGAGAATTATCGTATTTGCATAAATATTTTAGTTTTCATCCAACTATTGAAGAGCAAAGAGTTTATGTCAGTGTTTGTGTATTATTTTAAAATAAAATCGATATCTTGAATAATGTCTCGTAAAAAGGAACTATCGGTTCAAATACGAGCTTCATCATGATATTAGCAAAAGTAATAGACAAATCGCAAAATTTCTGCACTTACGCCGCGGAATTGTGGACTATAATATTAAAAAAATATAAAAATACTGTTAGTTTAGTGAATAAAAAGTGACTAGGCCTACCAAAAATAATAACACCAACAATAGATTTGTTAAATAAAAGAAATAGATGAAAAATTGCATCAGAAATTATAGTAGGGATGAATCATGATCTGAACAAATTAGTTAACGTGGTAACAGTGAAAAGACAGGAATTATTTGAAAGGGTCACTGTGCGAAAACTGTTGTTCCACAACCAAAATAAAATATAACGGTAAGCTTGGGCAAGACGATACAAAGATTGCATACTGGAAGAGTGGAAAAAAGTGCTTTAAACCAAAGAGGACAAATTCGAAATGTTCGGTTCAAAAAGATGAACGTTTGTCCGAAGATCACGAGACAACGAGTTCTCGAATGATGCATTGCGTTCATTATCAAGCATGGAAAAGGATCGAAAATGATTTGGGGACGTTTTGCCGGAACATCTGTGGGTGATTTTACTTTTTTCTAAATGCACTGTATTAGAAAAGAACGGTACATAATGTCGTTTACTCGAAATTGGAGAAGACTTTGTGTTACAGAAGACAATAATCCCAAAAAGATGTCCAAATTGTGTCGGGGTTTTTAGAGAAAAATTTTTATTATAAAATCGCCTCATCAGAGCACCAACTTGAATCTTTTAGAGCTGTCATTTAATGAGCTAGATAGACAACTGCGAAAATCAGATCCGCCATTCACACAAACATTATAGATCTGATTACATCATACATGGTCAAAAGTCGAACTGTGAAGTCTGGCAAAATTACTAGAGCGGGTGCTGAAATTGTGGTCAATCGACAAATTGAAGATGTAAACAAATTGAAGAGAAGATTTGTTAAAATAGTTTTAAATAATACTTTTTTTAAAAGGTTTTAAAACATTTCGTATAATTATCTAATAAAATTTTAATTTTGCAATAAGTATTATATCTGTTTTTCTATTATTTTCTGGATGGATAAACACTTATAACTGGTAGTGTATGTAAGGGAAGAATCCAAATTCCAAATAAGAAAGAAAATACATTATTAATACCCATTTCCCTTGTGTGTATTATATAGCGCGGTTAATTATCTAATTTGTTTTTAAATAAAAATACTCCACAACTCCCCATCATAATTTTTGCCAATTATTCCTGCTATAAACTAAATAATTTTCCATTACCTAGACAATCATAATTCTTAAGATTTTGTCGTATAATATCTTGACATAAAGCAGTAAAATGATTTCATAGCAACGCAATCAATTTTTATGTAAAAACTTCTTGCGCATTTTATTAAAGTAGTAATAATATATAATAAAATATAAGTAAAGCTACATTAATGCATAATTGAAATCTGCTGCAGGGCCCTTGGTTATTGCAAAATTAAATAGTTTCGATAATTTCCTTCTTCTATTAATTATTCTTCTAGTCATTGCTTGAGATGCTTCAAAACTTTAAACAACTCCTACCATGGAATTGGTTGCGTTTCGTAATTAATATTTTCTTATATTCTTAGTGTTCCCATGCATATATTGTATATTCATAAACATTTTTTTATTTCCTGAATAAGCAATTAAATAAAAGCACCTAGTGACACTTTCTCATACAGTTAACATTTCCGTATTAAGATTGTCGACTCAGAATTAATAATATAATCGCCCTACCTGATGATAATCCGTGAATTTCTGACCACCCTGTATATATAGTGCTGATACGCCTCCTAGTGACTATTATTTATTTGCCTATTTAAAAAAAAGATGTACCCAAAGCGCATAGCGTAAGTTGTCTTGCGCAGACATGAATTAAAAGTCTAAATTAGGTTTAAAAAACAAATTACCCACAAGGGTATATTAAAACACATTTGGTCTTATGAGAGACAAATTTGGAGTACTGCCGGTAGTTCAAATATATTAAAACGTCAACGTTTCTAGCCTAAGGTTTTTATGATGGTATTGAATTGCAAACAACCCGTAAGGCAATGTTTTGAGGAGAAAACAAGTGATCTTTACAAGCACATAGAATTATTATTAATTAATCTTTGTAATAAATGAATTAGTAGAAAAAATAGAAGTTACTTTAGTGCCTCACAATGCGTAACTGAAAACTTGGTATTAAAAGTTCATGCCTGTAATTTGAATATTAAAAGAAAGTAGTATTATAGCAGGCTCGCCCGTATTTCAAACTGTATATCAACAAAGAAAACAAAATTTCGTTAAGCGACAAGGAAACAGTTATGTCACAAAAGGAATTCCAATCAATTCATTTTTTTTGTATTTTTTGCTTTATTTTTTACAGAATTTGAGAATAAACCTCTATCCGTACACCTATTTAAATACTTTACTATATATTAATAACACTCACGTAACATTAGACCGGAATATATTTAGTTTCTAGAATTCCATGTTTGTCAAGGTACGTCTTCCGCATAGCAAGAGAAACTTGTACGTAATTATTCACAATCGGGCAAGTACATTAGTTTGGAATCAGATACCGTGATAACGTGTTGAGTAAATCCTTACTTAATTTATCGTACGTATATATGTATTACAAGTCCATAACTTTTACGGTGTAGTCAACTCTATACCTTCAATACCCTGTAAAAATAATTTTTATTTAGCTTAGTTTAAAGTTTAAAGTTTTAAATTTTATTTATTACAATCGTAAAACAATTTTATACTTTATAGAAATGGCTAAATATTTAATAACAAGCTTCGGCTGCAAGCAGACACTCGTACACAAATTCAAGGAACTATTTGGGACAGAAATTTCAAGAACACTGTTTTCTGTTACAATTTGCTTTACAGTAATTTAGTTTATAAAATATTTGTGTAGGTTTTTTAAATTTTGAATTAAAACACTGCAGAATAAAATGTTAATAGTGAGATAATTTTCTTTTCTGGATTTATGTATTCGTATTTACACTACATGTAGTTCAGTAATTCTCTAATTCATCAAAACAAAGTAAACACAGAAACATATGTACATACATCAGTTAATTTATGGTAGCTAATATAAATTTTGGTAATATCAGGAGTTGTGGAGCAGCTTCTACATGTACTATGTCTTATAAAGTATTGATAGATAATTACATTGGTCACCCAATTAAGTTAAGGAATTGTAGCCTTAGGAATATGCTGCAATTTAAACGAAGAAAATACGAGTATATGTAGACTACCAGAATTCACTTAGGCACGACTTATAGAAAAATATATTGGTACATGAATCAAAATTAATGTCTCCGTTGATATTTTATGTGGTGACACCAGTTCGTGAGGGTACATTTATTACAACCACCGATGACAGTGGAATTGAGATACGTTCAATTAGTGCATCCCTTTGCAAGAAACAAGCTATTTGTATTAAATAGGAATTATCAGTTCTCTCTAGAAGAACGAGGGGATATATTTAAATCCATACCGTCTCTGTAGGTCAGTACCCGAGCAGATGTACATAGCTGCTTACTTGGCAAGGGCTAAACACTTCTAGTTCGTATGAGCTTTCAACCACTACTCCCGCGCTTCCACCCCAAACAGTCGTATTCGGGAAGGGGTGTCCGGAAGGATCACGACTCCTGCAGTACAACTGTTAGACGTCACTGGTGGCACGCTGCGATATGCGAGCATATTTTCCAATGTCGTCGCTCGTGAACAATGGCTAGGTGGGCCAAGTTCGAATTCGTGGGATCGTCGCGGACTAATAATACAATAATATCTGCTCATACTGTACACGGCTGATACTAAGGTGCTATTATATATCACAAAATGGTAAATCAATATGAGTTTTGTAATACTTTAAAACTCAGGAGTATTGTTAACATTATTATTATCGATGTATTTAAATGCCAATGTAATAAATCAAATTAGGTCCTTGGCTGTTGTATATTTAGAAATCTTCTGACGATTGATCAAGTATTTAAAATGACAGTTTGTTATATATGTAAATCTGGATTGAGATTAATTTCTTTATGGATCTATTTAAGGATTATTTTAGCTGTAGAAATTATAGTTGCTATAATTTTAGCATGTTTCTGATGCTATAATCTCTGTATCCTCTATGTTAAAGAAATGTTTCTCTGCACAATTTTGCCGAACGTTATGAGTATTAGGTATGGAAACGTCAATTAGGTACGTCTCCCTAGCAATTTCATGAGTGTAACGTCGGATCTATTTCGTGTTATTGTGTGATCCGTGGGAATATTTCCTTTCTAATATAACTTTCTAGAACTGTTTGTGGTTCGTGTTCGTATCATGGATCAATTGTATCTAGAAATTTGTATTTTTTATTAATACATCCATATTTTATTTTACAGATATTATTATGTCGTGGGTACATAGTGTATTTTGTTTGTGGTAAGTTTGCACATCCGCCTGTGATATGTTTAATTCTTCTGATATTTGGTGAATTGGCTATAGATGTACGAGTATATCATGTTGTTTTGGTTTAACTGTCGAAATACATATACGGGATACGACAATTGTTGTGGAAAGGGGTTATGTTAACCTTGATTAATATATTTCGAAGTTAAATTTATATATCATGCAATTACTAGATATGCTATCGTATATGAATTTTCATCTGAGAAAATTCCTTTAAAATAAATAAAGACTTAATATGAGTTATTTAGGATAAGTTTAAATGTGTTTATTATACATATTTAAAGTTATCGAATAAATGTTCACGCACGAATATTAATACGCATATCTTTTTGTAATAACTGGATTCAGAAAGCGCGCCTATAATACCTATTATAGGGGAGCAAAAACACAGTGTGTTGTACTGAAGTTATTTAATACATGTATGGACTAGTACATTATAATGAAATTGAGAAATAAACATATTAATTCAACAACTACACGCTACATCTATTAATACTACTTAGCATATTTAGTAATCTACCGATACACAGATCATCCCGCCGTCATCAAACCGTCCGAAAGTAAGCTTTGCGCAAAGACAGTAAGCATCAATGTCGCAGTGTTGCATCAAATTCTGATCGCTCGTTACCAAGTGCATAAATATCTCGATATAAGTCAGTGGAATCTTTTGCTGCTACCCGAGCCGTGTGGATACTGTAAAAGGCCGCAATAAAATCCACGCCCATTTCGATGATTGCCATCTATTAGGTGATGCAGCCGTGAGTATTCAAGTGGCCGTTTATGAAGTGGGTTTGAGCTTTATTTATTGTGCATTGATACGCCCTCATTAGACTGAATCTTTAAAGCGTTTCGGAATGTAGGAAGTGAGACCTACATATACTTATTCACATGGTCGAAAAACGAATATAAAAGTGAAACAAATGAAGTGTAGATTTTTTTACAATGCTGTGTAAATTGGATTACATATAACATATTGCTATGTATTTTGGTTTACGTTTATGTAGATAATTATAACTGGGTTTATATATAATTCCGACAATATTCAAGGATGTGGTAATATGACACAAATTTAAAGCTACACTTTATGCGTTCGTGTACATTTTATCCTTCTTTGTAAAATGTTTAGATATTCCGTTATAAAATTTTGTATCGATGTGTATAAAGAAATAGAACAAATTACCTTGCTTTTAGGCACAAGGAGTCTGATTTTGTAAATTGTGCATGTGACAATTTAAAGAGAAAAATACACAATCTATCTAATCTAACTAATCTAACTTTTTTTAAAATAAAAAAAGCATACTATTTTGGTAAAATTTATTTATTTTATTCAAAGTAGGCTTCAATATAACATTTTGCGCTGCCAATAAACATGTCGAATGAATCTTTAAGTTCATCTTTAGAGATGTCCTTCAAGATCGCTGTCGGCGCCTTTTTAATGACTTCGACGTCGGTATAACGCTGTCCTTTCATCGGTAAATGTAGTTTGGAGAATAAACAGAAATCACAGGGGCCAAATTCGGTGAATGCAGTGAGTGGTTGTTGGTTAAAATGCCACTTGTAGTTAGAAAATCAGTGATAAGATGGTGCATTATCATGTAACAAACGCTAGCTGCCATTTTCACGATACTGAAGGCGCACACGACGAATATG
Organism: Dermolepida albohirtum; assembly: GCA_031893035.1. Taxonomy (NCBI): domain Eukaryota; kingdom Metazoa; phylum Arthropoda; class Insecta; order Coleoptera; family Scarabaeidae; genus Dermolepida; species Dermolepida albohirtum. The sequence continues at coordinate 451,013 of JAVIWB010003690.1, forward strand.
CGCCAAAAGACGTTTCATAACGACCAAGATAATATGTGGCATTGACTGTTTGACTAGTTGGTAGAAGTTTTTTGCTATGTCTTTCGAATCACAAACACAAATCAACATTGTCTCCACTTTTGACTTCTCCAAACGGCTAGTTTTCGGTCTTTCTTCGCTTGGTTGCTTCCAATAAGAGCTTTGACTCTTGGTTTCTGGATCATATTGAAAACACCAGGTCTTATTGCCAGTTATAATAGAATATCTGAATATCTCTACAATGTTGAATTCGGAGCAATTTTTGGTCTTCAGTTAGATCCTATGGTTCAAACCATGCACAAATCTTTCTCAGTTCCAAATGCTGTGTCAAAATGTGATGAATTGAAGTTTTGGACATATCTAATTCTATTCCCGTATCGTAATGAGGTTTTCGGCTCATTTCTGATAAATTCACGCAAGTTCGCTGTTACTTTCCGTAACAACAGATTTTTGTGCACCAAGATGTTCGTCGTCATTTATGTCCGTACGACCGTCTTTAAATCGTTTATTCCACTCATACACACTCGTATGTGATAAACACGCATCACCATACACTTGTTTCATCAAATTAAGCGTTTCAGTAAACGATTTACCGAGATTAAAACAGAACTGGATATTTGCTCTTTGCTCATACTTCATTTTTTGACCAATGTCAAATACACGCTGTTATTTTATGCGCAATTTCTCTGCTTTTAAAGACGCAAATATTAAATTATTTATTAAGAATCTTAATTAATGTATTGTTTTAAATCATAAGATCGTATTAACTAAGGAGTTATAATACCAAATAAAATTTATTTATCTGCCGTGGAAGATTGAATTTCAGAAGCACCTTGAAAATGAATACGTCACACAGTACCATTTGATAAGTGGACAAAAGAAGATAAAAAATGGAAAAAAATTCCGATGATATATAATTTCTTCTCAATAGTGCATTATTTTTCATCTTAACTTAGAGTACATAACAAAAGACATATGTATTTATGTATAAAGTTAATAGACGCAAAAAGGTGGTTCATGTAGTCAATCAATTGAATGAAAAATTATTTACTTAGAATAGTCTATTGAGATAAAATCCATTATCATCATCAGTGCTATCAGAGAAGACATTTCGTAAACAATTCTACTCGAGAAATGTCAACATGTTAGGCTAAAGTAAATAGATATCTATAAATTTCTTTTAAATTACTTAATTTGTTAAGAAATATCAAATAGATAAATTAATAAAATTTCACCATTTAAATCTTAGTGTAAATAAAAAGTAATGACCCACGAGAGAATCATTCGAACCAAATAATCACAGTTCACTGTTTACAGTGATTTCAACTGTCGTGTAGATATCATTTATATACATCCATGCATTATTACTTTACGGCCACGCCAGTTTAGCAAGCTAATAATAAGAGTAACTGTTACAATTCTAACAAACTGACAACCCTGGAACTGATACATACCATGACAAACTTCTGGCCGCCGGGTGTTATCAACCATCCCGGATATGTTCAAATGGGAATTCAATTAAAGTATCCCAATCTAAAATTGATCTATACTGTACCAGGCAGGGTCTAATGATTGCTGTTAGTATGTTTTGCTTTATATCGTATCGGTTATATAGAATATAATTTCTCTTTGTGTTTTTTTACGCTAGTGTTGATGTGTTGATTGAGAAATTATTTTACAAATTAATAATAAAAATAGAAATTATTTATTTACGTTTCAGCAAAATTTATATACATATATATATATATATATATATATATATATATATAATCCAAAATAATAATGTACGTCGGGTATTCGGTCACTGTTAGGAAAATTAAAAACAATCCTTTATTTTATACTCAATATTTCGCTATAAATTTACAGCTTCATCAGGAGTTAAAAAACTAGATTAATTTAAAAAACACTAATATGTGATTTGCCATACTATATACTAACATACAAAACCCTAAACTGTTATACTAGCGTCAATTGTTCGTGATAGGTAAAGTTAAGAGCATGTTTCCCAAATAAAACAAAGGATTGTTTTTAATTTTCCTAACAGTGACCGACTACCCGACGAACATTATTATTTCTGATTACACAGGGTAACAAAATGAAAAAAAAAATTGGCGCCGGAAATCTAACATCTGATTTTAGATGTTTTTAATGTGCCGATTCAAAAAATGCCACCAGATTTTTTTCTATCAGCTCTAGTTTTTGAGATACAGGTTACAGGTTAATTGATATTTTTTTCTGATAAAGGACAACAAATAAAGAGATAAATATGTATTTAATCGTCAAAATAGAAATTTCCCAGAATGTAATTAGCCAAATGGAGACCTAGAAAATTGTCCCTGACCCAATGTTCCTATACTAGGAACTACTCAATACACTGCTCTTAATTACTTTTATACCTGTAATTGAAAAAATCTTACTTCCGCCCTTGCATATCAAGCTAGGCTTAATGAAGCAATTTGTGAAGGCTTTAAATCGAGATGGAAATTGTTTTGGGTATTTATCACGTAAATTTCCTGGCATTAGCACGGAAAAACTAAAAGCTGGTATATTTGATGGTCCTCAAATAAGGCAACTTGTTAAAGATCCACAATTCACCACATCAATGAACGAGACTGAATCTAACGCTTGGTGTTCATTTGTTCAAGTAGTACAAAATTTTCTTGGCAATCATAAAGCAGAGAATTACGTAGAATTAGTGGAAACTATGCTTTCAAATTTTAATATTCTCGGCTGTAACATGAGTATAAAAGGTCACTACCTCCACAGCCACCTAGATCGTTTTCCAGAAAACTTAGGTGATTGTAGTGAAGAACAGGGGGAAAGATTCCATCAGGATATTAAAACTATGGAAGATCGTTATCACGGACGATGGGATAGTCATGTGGCTATCCCATCGTCCGTGATAACGATCTTCCATAGTGACTAATGTAATTATGTAAATTAAGTTTTTGCAATAAATACTTAAATCCATGTGTCTTTGTTTTTTTAACTGTCAATAGTAATATTATATATTATAACAGTTATATCGTAAAATATATACACAATTTTTTTTAAAAATCTCAAAAACTAGATCTGATAAACTAAATCTGAGAACTTTTTTACATTCTGCATCCAAAAATTACCCAGGAACAGTTAAAAAATCGCAAGCACCAAAATGTGTGTTGGCCTGTGTTATCATATACACGGTCGACCAAAGCACTTTTAACAAATTTTATATATATATATATATAAATTGCCTTCCTCTAAATTTTATTATTTATCCAATATTACATCTGCCTCACCAAACTCTAAACTACCCCAAATATTGTCTAAAAATTTGTCAAATATATAAAAAAAATTTTTGTAGGTGATTAATCATACTTTAACGAGTTGAAGCAAGGAAATATGTGACACACATCTCCTTGCTTCCTTCAACGATGTGTAGAAATAAAATACATCCAGAATATAGAAAATAATTAAGTATGATTAATCATCTACAAAAAAAAATTATAAAAAAATTATTTTTATATGGGGCACATTTTCAAACAATATTTGGGGATCTTCGGAGTTTGATGAGACAGATGTAATATTGAATAAATAATAAAATTCTGAGGAAGGCAATATATATATATATATATATATTGCCGAAACGTAAATAAATGAAATAATTTCTCAGTCAACAATTCACAAAAAAACCACAAAAAAATTATATTATTAATTTTAAACGGCAAAAGGAGGAACATACTATATATATAGATATATGGTTCACATGAACATTATTATATAACATACACGGACTACAATTAGTAATTACTAAAAATGATACACAATTAATTTTATTAATTTTAATAAATGATTAAATTTAACTGCTTATTTTTGATATTAAAAAATAACTACATGAAACATCAATTAATTTGCTCGATTTTAATTTAAGATATAAGATCATAGATTACAAAGTTATCATCTTTTGTTATCCATTATGATATAATCTGCGATTTTTATTTTAAATTTGATGCGTTGATAGCAAAGCGATACTAGACAGTTAGAGGCTAGTCATTTGATGGAGGATGTAATGCAGACAATTTTACTTAGCTAACCTTACTACTATATATGTATGCATATCTTTATTACCTCAATAAACTCTACTACTAAAACTTATGCACCATTATATATATATATATATATATATATATATATATATATATATATCGTATGTACATTTTAGAAATTCAATTCTTAGTTTTACATAAACTTATAAACCAGGTATATAAAGTAAATTTTAAATAACAATTCAATGAACGTAGTTGACGTACGACGAATTAGTATATATGTTTGCGATCACAATATAAGGCTCAATCATATTTGAATAATACAAAATTTCAACTAACTAAACACTGTTATTAAGTTCATTGGCATATCGATCATCTATTCGTGAATTAATGTTAATAAACCACTTATTCTTTTGTTCATACAATTGTTTCGGATACACATAACTCATTTTATGGCTTCTAAAACCATAACAAATAATATACGACCGGTCAATTAAAAGAGATGCGCCTCAAGATTGCATCAATATACAACCGCATCGATAATTTCAATTTGAGTAATGTATAGGGTCTTTAAATCAGTGCAATGTGTCGCCCGACGGCGGGATACCAGCAAATACAAAATCAATTCTGCGAAATTAAAAAATGCAAATCGAAATCAAAAAAGGAACAAGAGTACAAAAAAAAAATACGCGAACGCTATTTACATTTAAATCAACACCATTGATCACATCAACTCTATACAAAGTTATAAGTGGTGGTTGAACCATAACTGTGTGTTTATTTATTTTTGTAAGTTGGTCTCTTTGCCGAGGCGATCTGGGAGCAGGGAACTCGACGTGTTATGTTGAGCTCAGGTTTTCGTACAGGATAGAGGGCGCTTTAGTCGAACATGTATACTAACGAAATGGATCGAAGGGTGTTTGGCCACCGGGGACCGGTTCGGCGCCATTTTACCGCTGCACACCGCTCCATGTTATGTGCCGTTTATAGACCGGAATTGAGCGTTTATAAAGCTGTGCGAGGCGCAAAAGGCACCGTTTTCATTCCGTGGATTATTACTGCGCCCGTTTCTTGCACAAACTCCATGACATAAACTATTCAGTAGGACGTGTCGATTATTAGGATAGCTTCTTTTCCCTTCCCTTTCACCGTTCACACATGAGTATCTACCTGTTACCTCTGTCAAAGTTCCTTTAGATTTGATGATTATTATAACAGCATTTTAATTTACTCCCGTTATTTTGGCGATTTTGTTCAATCTAAGTAAAGAAAAAAAAAGAATTTCACTACAAACTGCTAATATTAACTAGAATATATTTGTGCTACGTGTTTTTTTTTAAATTTATATTCTCACTGTGTAAGCTGATGTTCTTTTAAGAATATTAGCTAAACAAAAATGGATATTTTGGCTAATATTCCTAAGGTAATATTATTGGGTTGGCAACTAAGTACTTTCGGTTTTGTAGTATAAAATAAAACACTTTTTTTTTTAACAAAGAATAGTTTTTAATAAATTATATATTTTCCATTTTGCTCAATGACCTTTTGCCATCTTTCTTTCAGCTGCATGATTCCGCGCTCATAAAATTTCTGGTCCTTATCAGCAAAAAACTGAACCAGGTGCGAGTGAAGGTCATCGTCAGTTGTGAAAGTTTTACCATTCAAAGAATTCTGCAAACTTCGAAATAAATGGTAATCAGATGGTGCTAGATCAGGGCTGTATGGGGGAGGTAGCATCACTTCCCAGCCAAGCTCCAATAGTTTCCCACGAGTTGCCAAAGATGTGTGAGGCCTTGCATTATCTTGGTGGAAAACTACACTTTTCCGATTTGACAATTCTGGCCGTTTTTTTTTGATTGCTTCATCCAGTTTTATTAATTGTTGACAGTAAACATCAGAATTGATCGTTTGGTTCCTTGGAAGCAGCTCAAAAAACACAACACCTTTGTAATCCCACCAAACTGACAGCATGATTTTTTTGGATGCAATTCAGCTTTCGATGTAGTTTGACCTGGTTTATCGTGTTTGCTCCATGATCGTTTTCCAACTATGTTACTGTACAGGACCCATTTTTCATCACCAGTGATGATTCTTTTTAAGAAATGGTCGGTTTCATTTCGTCTAAGGTGCATATCGCAAAAGTTGATTCTTTGTGTTAAATTAATTTCTTTCAATTCGTGAGGTACCCAAATATCAAGCTTCTTAACTAGCCCAAGACATTTTAAATGTTTTTCAATTGTTGTGTGCGATACATGTAGCCTCTCCGCAACCTCTCGAACAGTTATATGACGATACTCTTCAATTATGACTTTGATTTGGTCATCATCAACTTCAGTAGGCCGACCAGAACGTTGCTCATCTTTGAGAGAAAAATCTCCAAAACGGAATTTTTTATACCAATTCTGACACGTGCGCTCTGTTAAGCAATTGGCACCATAAACTTCACATATCTTTTTGTGAGCCGCAGCAGCTTTCTTTCCTTTACGGAAATAAAATAGTAAAATATGTCGAAAATGTTCGTTTCTGCACTCCATTTAAAATTAACCCACAACTAATAGCTTTAATAAAAATCACGCACTACTTGCTTCTGAAGTTACGTCAATGTGACTAGTATCACGCGACAAACGGTAAAGTACAGCACAACATACGTTATACAAAAAATAAAGCAACGCTTTCTATCAGTAAAAACCGAAAGTGCTTAGTTGTCAACCCATTAGATAAAATATTCTTAGTCTGTGTTTTGGTTTCGACGGTACAGATCGTGTACGGGTTTTGTTTCGTGCATATTTTTTCCGTAGTTTTCTAGGAGCGACACTTTTTAATTATCTGCTGATGATGACAACTTAGTTGTCGAAATACGTATACAGAATACGAAAATTAATGTGGATAGAGGTTATACATACATATATCAACCTTTAGTGATTAAGAATATTCTTTTTTAATATTTAGTTTAAGTAAATTGTTATTACATGTTATTTTGTTATAAAATTGGCATAAAATACGTTGTAACTTCGAACGGCATTAAATAAATATTTATTCAATATAAGCGATCTTTAAGTACTTTTATTAAATTACTGTCTTTCCACTTTTAAACAGTATTTCGTTTCAAAAAGAGAGACAAATTTCTGAACAGACTCTAATAATTGTTCCTCCTTGGTTGAGAGCAAGGCAAAATCACATTAGTCGTATTTATAATGACGGACCACAAAAAGCATAAACGATAACTGACACGCGTTTGAATATATATACACGAAATGCGCTATTTATTGCACATTTTGTCTATATAAAACTGTCTGGGAAACAACCAATCACAGATGCAAGTTTTGACGCAAATAATTTGAAACGCTCCTCTTAGTTAGACTATAGTCGTGTAGAAATGCCACTGCATTATCATTTTAAATTTAAAATCTAAATCTTTTGTCAAGTAGAAACAATATTTTTATTGCAAATATGAATAAAAAAAGTGATCACAGAAATAGCATTATTTCACTAATTTCATATTTTCCTAAATATAATTAGTGAATTACATACACTCAGTATCACAAGAGCATATACGAGATTTTTTTAACCTCAAATAGTAAAAAAGAGAGCTCATTTTCGTTAGTATTTTATTGAAAATGATTCATAAACACAATGAGTATCGCGTACGGAAGTATCTTTGCAACAGTATTTTTATGTACACACAATAAATTTCCAAATTTACGGACGCCATACGGAAAAATCTAAATAGTTTGTCAATAAAGTTGATGAAGCGTTATAAAGACACCAAAACAGTTGACTACTTACTTGAAAGACGACTAAAGCGCTGCACTACAGAAAAGAACGAAATTATTTGGCCACCACTTAGAAAACACTCCAAAGTTAACACTGCGTCAAGCACAGAAAACATTACTTAAGAAGGGTAGTAGCGTCGATTTGATGAATATAATGCCGCGATTGATTGAGTGAAATTATGGACGAAGGAGAAAGTTCAAATCATTGTTAAAAGAAACGCATGTAAAAACCGACTACAGTCGGCAAAAGACAACATCCATTGAGATTTCAATCACATCTTTACCGATAAATCCTCCTTTTGGGCATGGATTACAAGATCACATGTGTGGAGTATTCGTGAAAAATTTTTCCTTCAGTACACTGTCAAGCACCCGGTTAAAGTACATGTTTAGGGTTCTTCTGTAAAAAGTTTTGACACCATAAACGCAGACAGAATGTAAACTGTATGTAAAGAAGCATTGCTGAAGTCTACAGGTAAATGGTTTGTCTTCGATAATAGCACATGGGTCTTGTGAAAAACCAACGACCCAAAATACAGATATCCAAAATGTACGGATGGGAAACGTGAAAATTACATCCAAATGAGTGGTCTTCTCAATAACCGAACGCCAATCCTATTGAAAATGTATGAGTTGCAATGAAGGCAAAGTTTCAACAAAAAGGTGTGACAACTGTTTATAGTTGGTACACTTGTTACGTACAATATAGTCATTACCGGAAACTTTGGCTGAAAGTTTAGTTGAGATTATGCTACGATTACTAGCAAGTCATAACCGACACCGGGGAAGATTGAATATTATTAAAAGAACTCACTGTAGTGTATACGTTATACTTTCTGAATAAATACTTGGTGTAGAATACCTTTATTAATGAAATAGCGTACACGCTCTTGTACTGCGTGTAGTACTACATTAGTAATCGTTACACGAATATTTTTAATCGAAAGCCATATTTATTAAATAAATTTAATGATGGTTATCTTTGATTTGCTTCTTATACTATTCAAGTAACGATTAATTCCAATGTTAATTAGTATTTAGATTGACCGTAAATCAAAACTATGCACCACGACACAATTAGTTAACATTCGTAGTGTTAAGAGTGTAAGGATATAATATTAACTGGTCATGAATCAAATATTCAAGGTTAGGAGAAAGTTCCGAAACACTTGATTAATATGTATATACATAAATATAACGTAGGCTTAAAATCTTCACTTAACTTTGGAATTTACCTTCAGGCTGTTCAATATAAGGAAGATCACCTTTAATTTGTTAATAGGTATAATAAACTATAATGTATAAAACGCAAACTGACATTGCAAAATGTATATAATGAAGAATAATTTGATAGACTATGATCATTTATCTTTCTATAAATCGCAAAACTAACGAAAATTCCTTCACTTTAAAAGAAGAGTACTGTTAACTTGGCCTGTATAAAGAATATAAATCATATATTATTAAAGGAATAAAAAATTTTACCATTACCCCATAATTTAAGTAGAATCACGAGTTTCTTTAAATGTTATCTGTAAATACATGAGATTATTGAAGTTCCAATAAAAACAAAGCTGAGAATATACACCCATACATATGTATACGAGAGCACGCCGAATTTCGCTTATGCAATTCAATATGAAAACAAAATAAATCGTACGCGAAGCGGCAGAAAGAAATCTATGTATATGTATATACATGTACGTGTATATACAACGCATATATAATATATCAAAACGCGTTTCTTATAATAAAGCATTCAGATCAAAACAAAAATCTAGTGTAATCGATTACAAAACGAAAGCAATTAATCTTAACGGACCACAAAGGCAACGACTTGACGTAGGTTTATTTGCGTTTATTCTCTGTTTACAAGTGCAATAAAAATTCGTTATAGTATAATTACAAACGATCAGCGTGCTGTTTTAATATGGATAAAGCGCAGAAGGATGTTCTGTGATCGAAAATAAACGGTAGATAAATATGTGTGCGTGCACAGTTACTCGGCCTTACCGAGACGCGGACAGTAGGCAATTTTTAAGTCTAGATTATAATTGTTTATTTACTGGTTATGATTTGTTTTCATATCTCCTATTTGAAAAAGTAGTAAATCGTCCTATATTTGGCCCTTCTATCATTTTAACTGAATCACAAATGAATGGACGAATGTTTATTATAAATGATGGGTTCTCACAATTTTATCAGTTCTATTATCGTTGCGCGGACATAAATTACGAATGTTAATAATTTCTCGTTTATAGTTTTATTTTATATATAGTACATTTATATTTTATAAGTCTTCAGTGACATTTTCTGATCTAATTCCCTTATTTTACATTTAACAGTTTATGTATTAATTTATTAACAAATTCAATCTCTCACTTTATTGTAAAGCTTAATATACTTAAATTATTTCGATTCGTTAAATTAATTCTGATTCGAGGAATCGATTAATAAATTACATCATATGTCTTGTTTCTCAATAAAGACATAACAAGTTTGTGTTTAAATAAGACACAGAATAATTGAGATATTGAACTGAAATTTATGCCAGTGTTACTTTTAACTATAGAATTCGATCTCGGTCGTATGACCACGGCGACTACGTTAGCAGCGATTGATTCTTTGGAGGCAATTTTCCACCACTCTTTCACACATGTTGATCGGAACGTTAGCAATTGCGCGTTCGATACTGTCCCTAAGCTCCGCTAACGTTGTTGGCTTGTTGGCATAAACTAACGACTTAACGTAACCCCATAAAAAGAAATCCAACGGCGTTAAATTGCACGAACGAGGTGGTCACTAGACCGAACTATTTCTCTAGATTACGCGGTTATCGAACTTCCCCTTCAGTAGATCAATTGTTTGACAAGCTGTGTGGCATGTGTCATCATTTTGTTGGAACTACACACCACCGATATCAAGTCCATCCAATTCTGGCAAAAAATAATCTTCCAACATGACACGACAGCGTGGTCCATTGACCATTTTCGTCTACGAAAAAATATGGTCCAATCACACCTCCGGCATGAAATCCATACTACACGGTCATCTTGTGTAGTTGTAGTGGAATCTCTTGAAGCACATGTCGGGTCGTTGCTGCCCAATAACGCATATTTTGCTTATTGACAAAGCCATTAAGTCAAAAATAGGCTTCGCTTCTGAAGATAATTTTTCGAAGAAACTCAGGATTTTCTTCAAACTTTCGCAGAGCCCAATCGGATAAGTTTCCGCGCTTCAAATGATCAAGAGGCTTCTTGAGCGTTTAAGGAGGTAATGAAAAGGACGCGGACATTTTTTTCATATAGGAATGGGTTCTAAAGGTGGTTCTAAAATAGAACGAGTTGTGGCAAATTTAAAAACATGTCAATGGTCCAGAAAAGCATAAGTTACGATACTACGATATTGAAAAGCAAGTAAGTTGGGTTAATCGTACAGTAGACATTTTTCTCCGAAAACTAATTAATGCTAAAGGCAGTAGATTCTGGATTCGGTACAAGTAAAGTTCAAATTGGTATAGAATCGTGTACGTTTAGTAGTCGCAAACGAGTGACAATATCATGTGTTCGAAAACAAAAAGGCAACTGACTCGACCCTTCACCTATGTGTTTCACAGAACTGCAAACTTTCTATGATATTATAAAAAGCAATATTAAAACAGTTGGGAAAAGATGAGCTGAAAGTACATCTCAGGGGAAAATTCTCCCAATCAAAGACTGACAAAACAGTTCCTAAGAAGTAATTTCCCAAATTTACTGCAAACCTACTGAGTAAAGGCAGGAAGTCTACTAGGATAATGGTGGGTCTACTAACAGGACATTGTAAGCTTAACAAGCTGTCGAATAATTTGAATTTCACAGAAGAAGCTACAAATACATGTGGATTCTATCAAGTATAAAACGAAACTGTGATACAGATACTACGCCAGCGTCACGACCTGATTTCTACATACAGGGGAGGTGTGTCTTAAAACTGAACTGTGGATAAATTGCTCTCGATATACCCAGATCTAATTAAAAGAGGGAAGCTGGAGAACATACTCGTACTCTAACAGGATATGAGGATTATAATATATATGGGAAGGTTGGAGTTGTATTATATTGAGACTACATAATTTATGTACATCCCTTGTGACTAAAGTTAATGCACTATTCTTAAGCGCTGAATTATATTTCGACTTTTTTTATTACTGCTCTTTACACATTACTTAGAAACAATTACGTATACCTTGAATTGAAACCTGCAATCAACATAGTTCGATCACAAGCATTGTCAACCCCCATCACCTCATGGTTAAATGTATTCATTTCAGAAATATCCATACGTATCAAAATAGTAAGCCAATTTAAGGTCGCGTAAATATATATCTAGTTATTCTAGTATAGAGTTTTGCATGAAGAAAAAGGGAAAATAAAAAAGTAAATCCTTTCTGATTTGTATTATTTTCAAGGAAATGGTCTACGTATATTTCGTATAGCGTACAATTTCAAACACTCGATTACCAAGATCACGTACATTAGCCGTTTTCACAAAATATTCTTAGAGTTCTAATATGTTCATATATCATGATATTGAAAGCATTAGGAAATTTACATAATACATATAATTTACATGTGAATAACTCGAGGAGAAAAATAACTAGTCAAATTTAACACGCAGCAAATGTAATGATAGTAATTCGGCCTTTCAGCTTTTTGTTCTTTAGAAATGTTGTATATTCCAAATGATCATATAGGACGATAAGAATGTATAATTTTATATATTTATAGAAATAATTGCTGGAGCAAGTGTACATACGTACAAATTTCAAATAGATTTTCGTCGGAAATTATCAATTATTTTGATGAAACCCCTAATTATTTATAATCTTATTTATTGCTTTGATGCCAATTAAAACTAATATTATACAGTTTAAAGTGAACTAAAATTTAGGCTATATATTCGCTTTATATTCTCCGGCATGCTAATGATAATTAGACATAGGTTACTTGAAACAAGCGTCTGGAAATTATTATACATGAAGTTATTCATAGATCCTTAAGCGGTAATGTATTCACGCATTTGCATAATTGGCTGTTCAATTTACTGTAATGCTTTATATTAGATTATTATATCCAAGAAATTATGTTTTATTAATTTTAACTGAATATTTGAATGTTTGAAATACATTTTGTTCTTCCAGTTTATCATCGAATTTTTTAGACTTTGTATAACAAATACTTCTGATTTTAATTGTTTGTGTAAGACGTCGCTATATTTTGATATACATACGCACACAATTTCTTTTGTGATATATCGATTGACTCTTGAATATATTTAAAGTGGGGACGGAGCAAAAAGGAATATACGCCGCACTAGTGCTGCAGTGGATGCTTATAGACAATTCGAATGCAGTACTCATTGTAGCTGAATAGTCGTGTTTGGTCGACAAAAGCGGGTAAACCAATTCGATAGCATGCATTCGTTCGCATCGATTATCACTACAAGATGTGATGAATATTCGCATTCCATAGATATCCACTGAAGCATTGGTGCAGTATATAATCCTCTTTGCTTCGCTGCTTCGAATTTTTTACTTCGAGTATCAATTGGTACGTATATAAGTGAAGCAATTTCGCCCATTTTTTTTAATTTCTAAGACCTCCAAAATTTTGTTTTAGCTACATGTGAAGCTCGTGTACATGAAACGTATGAGATTTTCCAAAAATCAGTAAACTTCCCCTTCGACAGTATATTAAAAACCTTCTTGGAACTTCACATTAATCTTTCAAACCTTTTTTTGGAAAAAATCGCTTAGAATGTCTGCTAATTTTATCAAATTTATGAAGTTAGAAAGCATGTGAAACACTTACATCTCTAAGCTTCAAGGACGGGTGGGTTAATATGTATGATGAGCTATACCCATGCCGACATTTTCACTTCTAAAGCTTTGCTTCTTGATTTGGACAACAAAATTCGAGAGGACCGACGATTCACGTTTTCAATGTTATCAATTGATTTTCCATAAGTTTCAAGGTCAATTTTCTACACTATTGTATCGGAGAAACTGAAGTATCGTAAACTGTGTTGTCGGTGGATTCCAGAACTGCTTTCTCAAGATCCAAAAACATAGAGATTGGGCTGAACTTTATCGTTTTTGATTTGATACGATCAGAAAGGAGATGAATTTTTTGACCACATCGTGACAGAAATGTTTCGCATGACTGTTGAATCCAAGCGCTAGTCAATGGAATGACGGCACGCATCGTCACCAACCAGAGTGAAAGCCGAACAAACAATTTCAGCACGGCACGTCTTTTAGGACAGGAAAGGGATTTTGTTAATCTATTTTATGGCGAGAGGCATGACAATCAATTCTAATGGATATTCTGTGACCTTGAGAAAATTTCGCCGCGCTAAATAAAACATGTTGTGGTGCGGTGTCATGTTGTTCCCTGACAGTGTAAGATTAGATATTTCTGCGCGATATGACAAATGCTTGAACGAAAATGCAAATTGCGTAGAAAAGTGGATGATAGTATGTAGACTATGGGAATAAATACATTTTAATGATATTTACAGTATATTTTTTCTTATTAAAAAACGGACCTTATTTTAAAAATAACCCTGGTATCTTTTATTTATTACGGATGCCCATATAGTCGAAATTTAACTTCTCGACTTTATTTGTATTTTAAAAGAGTGATATTCACTAACATTTACTAATCTATTTAATTACTTCCACTTTGTTTTAGATTTCCTTTAGTTTAACGTCGATATACACTGGAGTTTAAGCATTCACTTAAATGTACTTTAATATAAAATTGAAGATTTTATGATAATGCGAACCATTCATTCAGAAATCACCAGTGTCGAGAATTTTAAGTACCTATAAGGCTAGCACGAATTATACATAAATGCAGCCCAATGCTTCTTTGTAAAAAAAACTATCTCTACGGATCTCATTTGTCAAGGCTTCTTGTCTGTCAGATATATGTATGTATGTGTAGACTTTACACGATTTAAATTTCCGATCATTGACAAAGACTAAGACACCAATGGCCGATATCTTCGTAGAGAGATAATGCATTGAGACTCATTCCGTGTTGTATAAGAGACTTTTTATCTATAGTGAATATATATACGAGTGGAAGAGATATGATAATTTTAAACGAACGATAAAACGTTTAGGCCTCAACTTTATGTTAGTGTTTTAGCCGTTAAGTGTTAGAAACGATATTTTGATTTGAATTGCGGTTTAAAAACATCATATATAACAGCGAACAAATAATATTATCGTTAGTAAATAAAATACTAAGTTAATTAAATATGAATTTGACTAGTAAATAGATGATGGAAAATACAAGTACTAATACAAATAAATCACAATGAATTTGCTCTTGTTACAACTTTACTTTCTAACGTACGAGTATAATACCATTCCAAAGAGACGAAATGAATTTCAGTATGTAAAATATTTGCTAGCCAGGTTATAGCTCAGATTATGAAAATGAACCGAGTCATTATTCATTATGACGAAACAATGCAGCAGTGAAGTCAATAGCAAAAATTATATTAACTTTATGTATGATAAATATTGGGTCTGGGAAAAAGTTCGTGGCGTTTTTTCAGTATAATTCAACTGGTCCCCGCATGGCGCGTGGACGAATTCATTTAAACCGAATATGCTCCATTATTATCGACAATGTTTCGCCATTTTTTTTGGTAGATCCATGATCCCATCGGTGAAAAACTTCTGTGGTTTCTGGTCGAAAAACTGAATCAACTAGTTTTCACAGGCTTCTTTTGAAACCAACTTAATTCCATTGAGAGAGTTCTGCAGAGATCGAAACAGATGATAGTCAGAGGGTGCTATATCCGGACTGTAAGGTGGGTGCATCAAAACTTCCCAACCAAACTCTCTCAATTTTTGACGGGTCATCAAAGAAGTGTGTGGTCGGGCGTTGTCATGATGGAAGACAACACCTTTCCTATTAATCAATTCGGGCCGTTTTCTTTCAATCGCCTGGCGTAATCTCTCTAGTTGTGCACAGTAGAGTTGAGAATCAATCGTCTGACCAGTTGGAAGTAGCTCGTAGTGGACGATTCCCCTCCAGTCCCACCATACACACAGCATCACTTTTTTTGGCGTCAATGTTGGCTTAGCGAACGCTTGTGACGGCTCACCATCCTTTATCCACGATCTTTTACGCTTCCGATTATCGTACGTAATCCATTTTTCATCTCCGGTTATTAAACGTTTCAGAAACGGCTCGATTTCATTCCGTTTCAGCAGCGCATCGCAGATGTTAATTCGGCCCATCATGTTTTTCACGCTCAACTCATGAGGAACCCATACGTCAAGCTTTTTTTTGTAACCAGCTTTGTGTAAATGGTTCAAAACAGTTTTGTGGTCAATGCCTAGCTCCATGCCAATATCGACACTGCTGATATGCTTATCTTGTTGGACTTTTTCAAGAATTTCATCAGATTTTTCAGTGATTGGACGACCGGAGCGTGACTCATCTTTCACATTGAAATTTCCAGAACGAAAGCGAGCGAACCATTTCCGCGCAACAGATTTCGATAAAGTACCTTCACCGTACACAGCACAAATTTTATCACAAGCCTGCGCAGCGTTCTTCCCCTTATCATAATAATATTGCAGAATATAGCGAAATTTCTCATTATTCTTCTCCATTTTCAAGTGCGAATAACTTTCCAACCACTGCACCGATTACAATGTTTCTACGCTCAAACTAACGTTCGGAAGGTCATCTAAAAAACGAGCCGTCGGTGGTGTCGCTGTGACTTGTTGTTCTTTAGTTATCGGCAACCAATGCCATCTATCGGGAAAAACGCCACGAACTTTTTCCCAGACCCATGACAAATAAATAGCAAAAAATTTATAGAAGCTAAAAGCAACTAATCGCTATCCAGATGATTTGATGCTATCCAACGAATATAATCTGCCAATTCAGTCCAAATATGCTTTCAGTTTAGACATTGAGCAGATGTAGTTATGGAATTTTTTCACAATTCCACTATACAAAACTTATAAAAGCAATTCCTTAAAAATTTTAGATTGGTACAAAAGCATACATTTGTATGTACTTGCAAAATTTTTTTAAAGAACCGCGTATCGTAATTTCCTGTAAAGTTTTGATTGGCATTAAATACCTTTTTAAAGTATTTCGTATGAACTTAAATGGTAGCATCGGATTTATGCCTTGCTAATATAATTATATTTTTATGAAAAATAACAATTCCTCTCTACTGTGGTATGGTAGAGACACCATGGAATATTTTGTATATGCCATTTATACCATATCAAGGATCAATAATTGGTGAGAGAACAAACATTTTGGCAATAAATTATTTTATTATTTAACGTATTCTCTTGATAAGTCATTATATTTAGTCTACCAACATTAAAGTCATTATGATTCATTTGGAAATGTAAGCTTTATTAAACAGTTAAAAATATGATGTGTTAATTTTAATGATTGTTTCCTTATTCGACCAAATACCATGCCATCCGAGTTTTTAGAGTGCGAAAACGTAAAAAGCTAAAACGGGCCGAATCTGGTGAATAAGCTGGATAAGGAAGCAGTTCGAAATGTAGTTAATGCATTTTTTGCCATTGAAGAGTCGAAGCCAGAACATTACATTACCCCGACGAAGAAGCATTCGTTTCTTCTGTAAATGGGGGTCTTTCGTTTTATACTGCATTTAAAAGAGATGTATAGCATTCACTTGTTATGGTCTCACATTTTTGAAGATAAACGATAAGAATAATTCCATTGTAGTCTCAAAAAGAATTGCTTTTTTCTGTGCATGTATGTTAGCTTTAGTCCATTGTATGAATTATAGATTTATTTCGAATTCATATACATATCCAAGTTCCATCAACTGTTACTATTCGACGCCAAAGGTCTTTCCGATTATGTCCTTATACATATATCTAAATCCAAGCCTTAATTTATGGAATAGGTTTTCGTTCGCATTTGTGGTCCACAGACAATAGATGCACATAATTTCTTCATGCACAATGCTTTGTGCAAAATCGAAACTACTGATCAATATGAAATATAATATCCTCTGCTACTTTGCGTAATTTTATTCGACGATCGACTAGTACCATGTACTTCTTTAATAATTTCTGAAGTACACGCGTTCCTTGAGCGGCTACTGCGTTGTTCATAAATTATAGTGGTACTGAATGGTATGGTACACCTGTATCTTGCAAAAGTATAGGTTTACAGATTGTGAAGGTGCGTCGACGGCATATTACTCTTTTTACTGCTAATTTTGTCAGAAGCAACATAGACCTATTGGCTTTTTGAAGCTCTAACATCTTTAGTCAATTCTATCTATTAAAAATTGTAATAGCAAGGTAACGACAGTGTAGAATACGACGTACTACCGACGCCTAAACTATTAGATTAAACAAATTGAAATATTAAGCAGATAGTAATTTTGACTTAACACTTAGAAGTGAATTTTATACAATTTTCATTTCGTACCACTAATTTTCTCATCTTCTTAATTTACTTTCTTTAACTGCATCATTTGCATTATCTGTTGATGAAAGTATTTCGTTGCTAATCAGCATTTATGCAGTCGTAAAAAAATGGTTAGTAATTAGTTATTTATATGATGAAATTGATTTTTGAACGTCCAATTCTTTGTGTAATTTATTTGTTGGCTTCAGAATTAAATGTAAAAGCAATCTTTCTTTTCAAAAGCATCCTATTTCACTTCAACCATCGGATTCATATCTAAATCTGTTATATTGTGTAAGAAAATTTCCATCGTACGCTGACGCATAAATATTTATACGCGGGGAGGCTTGAAACTAGAAAATAAAGGGCCATAAACGAAGCTCGATATCGCACATAAGCCAATGTGCACTATCAACCCGGCGACCCAGTCAAAGTTCACGATTATTAAATAATTTATTAGGGAGCAAATCGTGATAATTGAATCAGATCGAAATCGAGTCACGATATAATGCGGAACTTACAATCTTTTCGTAGGAGCCGTACCTACTGTCTCCTGGTGGATGTATACACATGCGGGGGAGAAGAAGGGACAAAAGGACAGGAAAAAGTAAAACACGAAACGAAGATATTCGACTTTAAACAAAGGACAAATACCGAGTCGTGTGTAAGCAGAGAACCCAAGGACCGGAATAGTCATCACCATAGTCGTCGTATATACAGTTACTTGTTTTAGTCGGGAAGAGAGCCGCATTTGCTCCCATTGATTTTACGATCATTTTACTGGGCCGTAAAAATCAAAGTTATGGCTTGTTTATATTTACTACTGCTTAGACGGTAATAAATGTAGGATTTAGTTACAATGCGCCCCAGACCTATACCAACTTGATTCAAGTTGCTCGCGAGGCAGCTCTCCCATCAACGTCACTTTTATTGACGCTTTTGATGGCCTGTTTATTATTCCACCTTGTAAATCGCATCGGATTATTATTTCATTGGTATTTTATTATTTTATGTGGTAGCCGTTTATTTAATAGCATTCATTTGAATATACACTAAACGAAAGAGACATGCCGCATAATATTGAAGGTTTTAAATACAGTTTAAACACTATTTAAAAGAAATAAGGCGGTTTTGCAGCATCGTATTACGATTGTAAATAATGTGGAAAATATAAAATTGCAATAAAAGTTTCCGGATGCATTTACATGAAATAAATGAGTGATTGAAATTGTACAATATATTATATCAGTATGTTATCTGGCGATCTACGTAAAAACATTAAACTACTCTTTATTCGAATGGTGTTTTAACAAACTATCTTAAAAGTTTAGATTTTACATTTAATTTACAGGATTCTATTAGGATTCCGTCGCATTCCACTAGCGACGGAATCGTAGGAAGCATTAATTAATTGATAATTTAGAATAAATCGTTTTCTTTTAATTTGTATTTTCGAAATGTAACTATTTTCAAAACGTATCTTTTAGATCTATGTAGTGATAAACTCGTGTTTCAATAACAGGAGAAGGTTAACAATATTAATGCGAATTCTGTAAAATATTCACAATATTCTTAAAATATCACCAGTTATAATTATAACAATTAAAAAGAATGTTCAAAGAAGTTGTTTCAATATTAATGATAGTAAACCAATATTCTTAAAATACCAACAGTTATAATTATAACAATTAAAAGAATGTTCTAAGAAGTTGTTTCAATGTTAACGTTAGTGTTTAGATTACAAAATATTGGCTTACTTAATACAGGAGAAAAAATTGTTCTAGTAAATGCAACAACCTTACATTTAACAAAATAATTTTTCTCTGCAAATAGCATTGTCCTGTTCACCATCTCAATAAAGGAAGACATTACATAATTTTTACAGAATGTACACTTAGTCACAAAAGTGTTTGTGCACCCGTAAATATTCAATATCATCAAATGTGAACAACCGGCTCTGACAAAGCATGTTTTTTCAATTTTATAATGGCGTTATAAAATTATGAAAACCTCTAATAATAGTCTGTAAACTTAATCACTGAAGGTGATTTCCACATTAATTTTCGTATTCTCTACACGTATTTCGACAACTAAGTTGTCATCTCAGCAGATAATTAAACAGCGTCGCACCTGGAAAACTACGGCAAAATACCTGTGCGAAACAAACGCACACAATGTGCGTTTTGACTTTCAACGGTACAGCATGTGTGCAGAATTTGTTTCGTACAGGTATTTTGCCGCAGTTTTTCAGGTGCAACACTGTTTAATTATCTGCTGATGATGACAACTTAGTTGTCGAAATACGTATACAGTGGAAACAGGTTATAACCTTATTATTATCAACCTCGATTAAGTTAATCAATCATAGGCTACATCAAAATTACATTCACTAAACTGTTATTATTTACAACTACAAGAGAATTTTCCAAATATTCTAATATCGAATGTCAAATTTCGATCATTTTTTTATAAGCCGTTCATTTAGAAAGAATTCTGTAAATCCTTTTCATAGTACTACGTTCTTGAAAGAAATAAACATTCGATACTTCGACAAAGATGAGTTGTCAAACTAAACACATGTCTGGTAATAGGCGCGAGTTAACAACATTACACGAAGAAAAAAATTCCTTAGGACAAATAGACAAATTGATCGAAAAAGCGTATTCTGCAGTGCAGATTGGAAAACGAAATATTAAAATTCTACCGGGAAATAGGCGTTCGAAGGCTCTAAACGAGCACGATCAGAGAACTGTTACAAGTGCAATGTCTTAATACTGAAAAGAAAATACATTACGAAATAGAATTTGAAAACTGGTTATAGCAGAATAGTATCACGAAAAAGTCCCTTTATTAAGAATCGAAATTGGTATGTAAAAGGTCCGACTTGAGCACGTAGATGGTCTGGGTAGTAGGAAGTTAAGTTGAGAGAGAAGTTGTGGACAATCGATCTTATTGTGCATCAAATTGTACAAAAATTTTGCCGAAGTCAACCCATTTCAAAATAAGTGACAAAAAATTAGAATTTAATCCAGATCTCAATAGGGCGAATTATTGTAAGAGGTCTTGGTAATTTTAACAGATAACGTATTGTATTAGAAAACTGTTGATATGAAAAGTCGGAGAAGAATTAAGATAAGATAATAAATACAAGCACTTAGCCTTCTATAAATATGGATGAAGTTAATATTTAAAACATGAAAATTTCAACTAAAAAAGAACTTTAAGGAAGTTTTTAGAGTTTGCAACATAATTAGTAAAGACAATAAAAATATACCCAAATATTACAAGAAGTTAGTACAAAAAGGTTGACCATTCTGATCATTTTAAATTTGATAATAGAAAACAGCTTAAGATAAAATGCATAGTGAACGAGAGGAAATTGGTATGGAAAAGGTGCGACTTGAGCGCGTAGATGGTCTGGGTAGTAGGAAGTTAAGTTGAGAGTGACGTTGTGGACAATCAATTTTACTGTGCATCAAATTGTACAAAAATTTTACCGAAGCCAACCCATTTCGAAATAAGTGACATAAAATTAGAAATTATTCTGATCATTTCAAATTTGATAATAGGAAACAGCTAAAGATAAAATGCGTAGTGAACGAGAGGAAAGCAGTTAGATTAAAATATATTAAATTAGTCAACCTGGCTTGTAGACTCCCATGGCCGTTCTTCATGATTATTTCGTCTTGGCTTCTACGTTGGAACATCATCCTCCATACTTGTGCTGCCGACGTTTCGTCTTCGCTGATATTCTCAGCACAATCATGGTGGTTGAATCCGAGAGTTCCTTTCCTTTCCTAAACGTTTTGCTAAATAGTCGTCTTAATGGTTCACTACGACATTTCGCTTATCGCAAATCTGCACACACTAACTGGTATATAAACGCCTAATTATTCTTATTTTTTCATCATCATCCAGTTTAAGAATAGGCCGTTATAAACGCCTTAGTTCAAAGTGCTTTCAGCACACATACATAAATTAATGGGAACTAATTTGACCAGTATTCTTTACCTCAGGAATTAAGTCAAGTTATCAACACTCTAATAACAATAATTTTACGAAACATATATTCAACAGACTATAGAAGATCTTAACACTAGAGTTTTGAAACATATTCAACAGACCATAGAAGATCTAAACCCTAGAGCTTCACAACCTTAAACATTAAAATCGCTTTTAAACTTCAATCGAAATTTTCAGACCGATTTTCAGGAAAACTCCGTGATTCTCTAAAGGCATATATTATGTACAGCAGTCTGCGTTTGTGCGTCTGTGCATATATTAGTAAAACAAAGCAGTCTATCGGCACTCGTGAAGGTTGTACTACCCCGCCCGAGAGGGCATTTGAAACCGAACACCATGTGCAATTCTATTTTACATAAATCATGTCCCTAACTAATCATGACTACGATTGGAAAGCCGCGAATCAATAAAAATCTTAAAACACTTCAATAAAATAAACTTTGATGATAGTTACTACTTGCGCAATGCCTGGTAATCACTTATTTCTAAACAACTCCACCGTAGCCTCAACACTCCGTTGACCAATGATAAATACACCCGCAGTAGACAGTTTCAATGTAGCACTGTCAGCAGTACCAGCATTTAAGCCCTAAAGACGTCTCATGAAAGTGAAGACATCAGTGGTATAGTACTACAAAACAAAGGACACAATTCCAACACGGAAGCCTAGAAGAAGTCATTAGTTAATTATAAATACCTACAAACAGCTTGTTACAGATGCCTATGTTTAAGTGAATTCATAGAAATTACTTTATCGTAATCATAAATAGGTAATTCAGCAACAGCATTATTCTTTCTTAATTTCCACAAGTTCTTAAATTCTAGTACTCTAGTGATATAAAATAGACGTGCTAAGTGGTACGTGGTTACAATATAAATACAATTAATTAAGTTTTAAAGTACATGCTAAATTCGCTGTAATAAAATTTAATTACATTTAAATTATTTTTATTATTCCATGTGGGCTATAAATCTCAAAGAATTTACTTGGAGTTTGAGTTATATTTTTTCTGACATGTATTACAATGGAGATAATAATTATGGCAGACACCTTGGTCTATGAATTACTTGTAGTGAATTATAGGCCCTATTATAACAGACAGCAAGTATAATTTGGATAATGAATTCATTTAATAAATTATTGTACTAAATAGAACATCAGCTATTATTAAATATGCAATATTTAATATATTTTGAATCTTCCAGTACATTCAGCTTCAATAATAACACAGGACAACCATGAAAAAACTTTTTTTATAAATTTTTGCCCCCCTTTGTGTTTTTTGACGTGCTGAATCCGAAAATGAACTTCAAAATATCACAGGACCTCAAGTTTCCTAGCATGCTTACTGTACGTTATTTATGCATTGTAAGCGTGTAATAATACCTTGATCTCTACACCAAATTAGTAGTAAATGCTCAAAGTGCACTTTTGAGTATCTGCGTGACTACCACAAAGAAAATCACGAAGGCATATAATTTCTAATCTGCAGGTGCATTTATACACTCACATTTAAATTTTTTCTCTGACAATCTTGGAGGTGTAAGTGAGGAACAAGGGGAATGTTTCCACCAAGATATAAAGGAAATGGAGAAACGGTATCAGGGTCGTCGGAATGTCAACATGATGGGAGATTACTGCTGGATTCTTCTACGAGCAACTCCAGAAGCATCATGTAAAAGGAAAAGCTACACTCGAACTTTTACCGTGAAGAAGTTGAGGAAATACAAAACTTTAGATTAATAAGTAAAAAAACTGTTCATATTCAAACTTACACTACTATTGTAATAATAAAATGTTAAACTTTTCAATTACACTCTGATAATAAATTACGTACCTTTAAATCTTAACTAGGTATACATTTTAATACTATAATACCCAGCAAAAGATAAGGATTGCGAAAAATTGGTGGATGGTAGAAAAAACTGATTGAAAATTTAGATTCAGCACTCCAAAATACATAAGAAACAGATTGAACTATGAAAAAAGATTTCAAAAAATATTTATTGGTTGGCCTGTGTAATTTTCGCAGTGTTAGGTACATGTGAGTACTTAATTCATTTTAATAATCCATTTTATCAAGTATTATCTGAAATTGATCGCAATCAAGTAACTAGTTATTTAAAAGTCTTTAAGGAGCTTAGGAATTAATGAATTTTCCTCCACAGTAGTTATAGATTATGAACAATTTGAGGTACTTGAAACCTACATGTATGTTCATATTATATTCTTCCAATAAATATGAAACTTAAGATGTACAATAATCTAACGTTATGTTAATGATACTTATAAATTTGCTATCAATTTTAGAATTGTAACTTAGAGGAGACATACTTTTATAAAAAATTTTAAAAATGGTTTAGTTAATTTTGTTAATATAATTATTACTAATTATTTTGAAATAAATATATCTAAAGTTTGAAATGAATATAAAAAGTGAAATACAAAAATCTTTTAAAAGTATCAATAGTAGTGAAACAGAGCGCCATGCAGAATAAACGTTACACCCGACGGTAAGAATTTCTGTTGTATTTAAAAGTATTTCGTGTATATTTTGTTCAAATATGTATTTTATATAATATTACTGCACTTAATTTTGCGTCCAGCATTCGGAGGACATTTAAAGTTATATTTTGAAATATAGTTCTTGATAACGTAAAGGTATAAAAACAAACAACTTGGTAGGCACCCGGAAAGTATAAAATGGAGACCGACCAGCTATGGCGGCTGCGAACAGACGCAAATGGCCGGTTCGCAGAGCTCACAGTCCGTTATCTCGTCGACTGTAAAGTCGTACAAAAACAACATGGCTATACAATATGGATAACAGAACATATATTTGAATAAACTTTTTGCTTTCGAGTAAATATTACTGCAAACGTAATTAAATAAATTGTATTATAAATATATCCGAATTGAGTAAAATTCTAAAATATCTATACACTTTAGAATACAAACAATAATTTCAACAGTCTGACATTAATTTTATGAATAGATTCTTATATTTTTTCAAATTTATTTTTATAATTAAATTGTGTATAAATATATGATAGTTCACAGTAACTGATGTGGCTTTTACTTGCTGAAAATCCATAAGAAATTTAAACACAAAAACTCAGTTGTGCGATTTTCTCAAAATATCTTTATTCAAAAATAGTAACAATTGTTTTTCCAGCACTATGATCTCATATAAAGAAAAAAGAAACTGTTTTTTTATAACTAAAATAAAAACATGCCAATTACGTATTCAACTATAAAATAAAAGCGCCAATTTAAAGTTTCACACACAAAATTCTTTTACAAAATATTTCAAGTTTAAAATCCGACTAATATGTTTTATATACTATTCCTTAGTAACTAATTTTGATAGAAAATAATTATTCGCAATACCTAAGTACATGCTTTTGCTTTATTTCTATACACATCACATACATATCACAGTGCGCGTTTTGGCTTTCAACGGTACAGACCGTGTGTGGAATTTGTTTTCGCACGGATATTTTTGCTGTAGTTCTCCAGTTCTCCTTACTTATCTACTGATGATGACAACTTAGTTGTCGAAAAACGTATACAGAATACGAAAATTAATGTGGAAAGGGGTTATACAGTGTGTATCAGCCAAATAGAATAAATTCGATAATAATTAAATGGAAGGATGTTCGAAAAAACGCTCGGACACGTCGATTGGGATTCGTTGCGTATTTTTTTAAATAAAAAGTTTATATACAGGGTGTGTCATGTAAAAGTGGTCAATACCAACTTTCTTATTTTAAATGCAACACCCTATCAAATATTAAATTTTTGGATTCTTTAGAAAATTCCAGACATATTTCATGTACAATGTCCTATACATATCTTCGACTGTTTCGGAAATATTAAATGTTTTCAGATTAATAATTTTGTTTACAATTAAAATAAGATTTTCGAAACAGTCGAAGATAGGTATAGGACATTGTACATGAAATATGTCTGGAATTTTCTAAAGAATCCAAAAATTTAATATGTGACAGGGTGTTGCATTTAAAATAAGAAAGTTGGTATTGATCACTTTTACATGACATACCCTGTATATAAACTTTTTATTTAAAAAAATACGCAACTAAAAATCCCAATCGACGTGTCCGAGCGTTTTTTCGAACACCCTTCGATTTAATTATTATCGAATTTATTCCATTTGGCTGATACACACTGTATATCAACCTTCTGTGATTGAATTTCTGTATTGTTGTACAATTATAAAATGCAAAGAAAGAGCACAAGGTCTTATTCATGTTAATATACGTATTTACTATGCGAATGAAATTTAAAATATTATTTTAAATATTGATTATTTTGTCCTATTCGAATTATTTTGCCTTAAGATTTAAATTTATTCAATCTTATGTTAAAGCATCACTTAATAATAATAAAAAGTAGTACCAGTTTATATATTATATTTCTATAAAGTATTTTCAACCCTTTCAAACGAGAAAACGAATATGTTTATGCATGCATTACAGCGATCGTTGCTTGAGTGTATAGCGCTTCGATAAGCGGCTCGATTATTATCAAAAATTAGTAGAAAAGTTTGCAATTTCGAGTGTTGTTCGAAATAGAAACACATTTCGATTTGTCAGAGACAGAGATTTGGCGTGGAGGAACACAAAGTGTTGCTGAAGTATTTGATGTAGGTTAAAGTGTAACTTCTAGACCTTTGAATTGCGTTTTGAAAGATGAAGGTGCTTGAGGAAGGCAAGGAGCAAGATCGCCCATTTACCTGTCGAGAAACCGCGCTCTTAATGCAACCTAAATCGAAAGTAAGCTTGGTAGTGCAAGTAGAAGGCTATTTATCAGCGTAAAAAATATACTTCTAACTTATATTCCCGAAGATTGTAGTTTTGCATCCCTCTTATTTCAAGCATAAAAAACTTCGTGGAATTTGGGTAAATCAGCATATTGCAGTCATAATGAAGTAGTGCTTAATACATTATATTCCTATAAACTAATTTCAAGCCTTTTAAACAAAAAATGAATACGTTATTGCCAAAAATTAGTAGAAAAGATCTGCGATTTCGAGTGTCGTTCAAAGTAAAAACACATCTCGATCTGTCAGAAACAGAGCCTTGGAATGGAGGAACACAAAGTGTTGCTGAAGTATTTGGAGTAGGTTAAAGTGTAACTTCTAGACTTTTGAACCGCATTTTGAAAGCTGAAGGTGCTTAAGGAAGGCAAAGAGCAAGATCGTCCATATACCTGTCGCGAAATCACGCTCTTAATGCAAACCTAATTTAAAGTAAGTTTGCTACTGAAACTTAGACGTTATTATCAACTCAAAAAATAAGAAATCATTTGCATACTTCTAACTTACACGCTCGAAGACCGTACTTTTGCATTCCTCTTACACCAAATCATAAAAAACGTCGTATAATTAGGACAAATGAGCATATCAGTTGCAGTCATAATGAATGGAACTTACTGCTCCGAGGTATTTGGATGATAATATTCCCTCTGTAGCTGTAGTGAAAGAAGAATCCATTTTTATTAAAGATAAGGTTTCCCTTCGAACAAATATTGTTAACAACTGAATTGACGAAGTTGATATAGAGAGAATGGAGTAGCTAATAATGCCCAAGGTGGTAATCCAATATAGCATGCTAGAGATGCCGAAAACGTCACCAAAAAGGCAAAAAAATTTGTATCAAGGAGAAACGAAGAACTGTTCGACGTGCTAATTTGGTCCGTGGCATTAATATGCCAAATATTCTTAGATGTTCGTGGTGATCATAAATATTATTAATCTCTTTTTTTATTAATAATACTCGTAGTATTTATGTAGACAGAGTGTAGTGTTTCGTGTTTTTTTATATAGGTTTACTACAAGCCCATGTCTACACAAACAGTATAAGTGTTTATATAAACATCGGGTAGTGTTTCGCGGCTCTTTTATCTAACTTTACCACGAGGCTATGTTTCGATACCCTGTTTATTTTCTACTACTTAAAATGACTGCTTAGCTACCAAAGCACGTATTTGTGATTACAAATCTTAGTCTGATAAAGAGTCTTCTTACGTTTTTGATTATTCACTTAGCTATTGCCTCAAACGTAATTTACGTTGTATATTTCCTTATGCAATTGAACACCTTTCATATTAGTAATATTCTATAAATTTGCTTAAGATAGCGGGAATCATTAAAAATATTTGGAGATACATACATACATATGTATCCGTTAAGCAAAACTTAGATGAAGCAATTTGTGTGCTTCATAAATTATAATAGTGTTCTAGACACATACACATATTTACTTTAACATAAGATGAATGCAACATAAATAATAAATTAATAATACATGGCTACTAAATCCATGAGCACATAGTAAATATTTCATTTGTGCCCAAGTTACAATTCATAATATATAGTTTGTAAGCCAAGGAAATGTATTTTAAGATTTATTTGATATTACCTTCAATTGAAAAAATTATGAGTATATGTAAAACACGCGCGTGTCAAACCGAATACTTATGGACACCATAATTTCGAATTTGTAAGACTAGTCCGTTGAAATTGAAGATTTTGCACCCACGATTGTGTATTTATGAACTACGTTTCCAATTTAGCATAAAGTAAAGATAATTTAAAATTTGTAAAGCAAATAGAAATTCCAAACATAAGAAAGTTAAAAAATAAATACTGATAACAACTCCCGAGTACATATATACATGTAATATAATTTCAAAATTAATCCTAAGAAATGTGTATTAATGTATGTGTGTATATATACATATTTATATACACATACAGTCTGTCGCAGAAAAAAAACGAATTTTTTTAAAATAAAATTAAAAGCTTACTATTTTGGTAAAATTCATTTACTTTATTCAAAGTGGTCGCCTCCTTCTTCAATATCAATTCAATCCTTTCATCAGTAAATGTAGTTTGAGAATAGATAGAAATAACAAGGGGCCAAATCTGGTGAACACGGTAAATGGTTGATGGTTAAAATGCCATTCGTAGTTAGAAAGTCAGTGATAAGCGTCGAGCGATGAGATGGTGCATTATCATGTAACAAACCCCAGCTATCGTTTTCAAGATATTGAGGGCGCACACAAAAAGCACGCGCCAAAAGACGCTTGGTCTCTGGATCATATTGAAAACATTACGTCTCATCGCCAGTTACAATAGCATGTCTGAAGTTTTCGTCCTTTTTTGAGTCTTTAATCAAGTCTGTACAATGTTGAATTCAGTTAGCTTGTGCGGTACAAACCTTGCACAAATCTTTCTCAGTCCCATATGCTGTGTAAAAATACGATGAATTGAATCCTTGAAAACATTTAATTCCATTCCCATATGTAGCAATGAGGATTTCAGCTAATTTCTGATAAATTCACGTACAAGTTCGATGTTACTTTTTGTAACCACAGATTTTTTGCATTAGGATGTTCGTCGTCATTTATGTCTGTATGACCGTCTTTAAATTGTTTATACCACTCATACATACTCGTACGTGACAAACACACATCACCATACACTTGTTTTATCAAACTAAACATTTCAGTCAACAATTTACCGAGTTTAAAACAGAACTTCATCTTTGCTCTTTGTTCAAAATTCATTTTTCGACAAATGCTAAATACACATTGTTACTTTATGCGCCATTCCTCTACTTCTAACGAAGCAATTATCATGAAATTTTGACATAACATTGGTGAAAGATCTACCTTACCGACGTGTTTTTTTAATAGATGGCGGCACTAAGAATTTTTATTTTATACTTATATACAGAAGTTTATAGATACCTACAGCTTTAAATCAAACTTTTTGTGGTTCTCTCATTAAAGACGAAATTAAAATATTTAATACAAACATTACATTAAAGCAACATTTAATGTAATAATGATCGCCCCCAAGAGAACAAGTACCTGCTGCTAACAAAATCACGCTTCTTGTTTTCCAGGATACAAAAAAATTCCTGCTAACCTATTTTATCTGGTTTTTTGTGTAACAATGTTAAGAATTTTGAAAGTATTGTTCGAACCTAAAGATATAAATGGCTGGTCAGTATTATTGTACTTTGAAACAATAAAGCCACGTTAATTTTTCTGGAAGATTTTTTAACCGCTTGTCTTATTCTATGATAGATTCAGTTTATGTTTGCAATTAATGGAATGGTTTATTTACAGCGATTTGAGAAACGATAAATTCAAAGTTCCATTAATGGTGATGGACTTCCATGGAATATATGTGAAAGTCAATAAGAAAGAACTATGTTAGAACTTTGTATTTGTCGTATTTTTCTGTTAGACCAAAATAGATTTAATATAAAAGGTATTACTGATGGAAATAAATTACCATCTAGATTTAATAACTTTAATAATTCAAAAAAAGAAATTTTTATATGTAATTAAATTAAGTTTAATTATAAAATATTAAATGTAACCAAACAAGTTAGGTGCTATATGTTTCTGCAGAAAAAAATGTAATCTCAAAATTTAATTTTATAACTTTATGTATTATAACCGCAAGTATGAATCAGAAATTATAAATACGGACCATTACAATACATTCTATGACAGTTTTAGTTTTCGCAGGAAGTAACTTTTATCTAAATTCAGTTATTTTTTTCCTATTACACTATTGCTAAATAATTTTTCCACATTCACATGTAATTAGTTAAATAGTAACGCATAAAACATAATTAAAGTCTACGTTCAATGTAATAAAGTATATCTTGCGGCGATTTGTAGTAAGCAGAACTTTTGTTTGGACAAAAATGAATTTTTTTATTTTCAAATATTGCCTACACGTTTATAGAGCAAGTAAGGATTAATATATAAAGTATTTGGTGCTTATTACCAACTGGTAATATCCTGTTTACGATGTGTAAGAAAATTACATCTGGATAATTTCGTCTGTTTCGTATTTCACTGACACTTTTTTATCAACCAGCACTTCAAAGAAGTTCTCACATTATATCCAATGCTCGGATAGTTTCGATACTGATCGAAATCACACAAACAATTTTTGTCACCACATCTTTAACATAAACAAACTCTTGCTTTAGTTAATTACATATACATGTTGCGGCGAACATTGAAGTTTTTGTTACTTGTTTACCCGGAACAAGGAAACTAAGAAGATCGTGTTGTAGTGACCACGACGTACACCCCACCCCCTAAAATTTTGTCAAAACATTAAACACACAACCCTAATGCCGAGTTAACAGCATTTCTAAATAGCCCTATCGAGGTCGACCGCTACTTGCTGCTGGTATAGGGACCGCGGCAATTTACGGCAAGGTCGCCTTTTTTTAAAGATTTTTTTGTGCGCTTTAGATAACAAGAATAAAGGATAGAAACCAAACAATGGACCGAATGACCTTAGAAGTCGATTGTTTGTTAAAAACTTTAAGCCTTTTTGTTAGTTTTATTGCGTATCAATCAAAGTAAGGTTAGATTTTTTTACAAGCTCTGTAAAAATGTTTTAGTGAATTCTTTCTAAAAGAAGTTCTTGGTAAGAAATAATAAAATTTATGTGTCCCCTCAAGAGAGTAATGCAAAATTCTGTAAATTAATTCCAGCTGTAAAAGTAGGCCCTACGTGTATATTAAAATATTTTTGTAAATTTTTGTAATAAAAGTTCTAATAGTTCTAAAATATTTCTTTTGTAACTACATATGGTATATGTGTGTATACGGGTATCATTAGTTATACTTCGAGAGTCTTTTATTTTTCAAACGGAACGTTAAAATACATATTCTTATTTAGATTAATTAAAGGATAAAAACAAAAATCTTACATAAAATAAAATCAATTTTTGCAGTGGATCGATTACAAATAAAAAATATTGTTAATTAAGTTCTTTGGATAAACCCTAATCTCATTTTATTTCATCCGAAGATCATTCTCAGTGTTTCTTTCGACAATTATTTTTCTTTCTCTACTTTATCTTCTAAACTATACTTCTGAATTCCTTCTTCCTACTTTCTGTATTTTTTTATGCAGATATATTATGAATGTCATGGACCCTTCTTTATTCCTGTTCTTTCCTGGAGTCTCTTCTTTCGCTGCATACTTAAA
This sequence comes from Dermolepida albohirtum, assembly GCA_031893035.1. Classification (NCBI taxonomy): domain Eukaryota; kingdom Metazoa; phylum Arthropoda; class Insecta; order Coleoptera; family Scarabaeidae; genus Dermolepida; species Dermolepida albohirtum. The sequence goes on from JAVIWB010003690.1 coordinate 483,396, forward strand.
CTATTCATAATATTCCCATTTTGCTCACATTTTTCCTTCATCATTCTTTTTGCCTTTTTTTATAATGTACCTCTCTGTTTTATAGAACACATTTTTTATATTATATTGAGCAAAAAACCAGCGGCCAGGAAGAGGAGCAGTGGTCAAAAAAAATTAGAAAAATAATGTCTAATTCAATGTAAACAAAATATGCAAGAAGTCTTTACCTAGCTTACATTCCTTTTTCATACAAACACAAGTGTTCGATTATATTTTTATATATAAGGAATGTAAACTAAGTAATTAACGTATTTTGCTGAGTTCATTTCCAGGATTCCAGGATATCGAGATTTCTTTGTTTTTTTTATTTTTTTAATTATTTTTGCAGTAATTTGTTGCTTTTATAAGTTTTATTTAATGTCCAAGATTGCTTGAGGTGGCCATGAGACCTGTTCCACAGCGACCTTCTTACACTTGTTGTGGCACTTGTGTCTCTATGGATATGTCTGTATTTGTTCTGTTACACTACATTAACCTTAGAAATTCCAGATTATCTATCTGATCGGGTTTCCCCGTTAGACATAAGATCCGCTTCCTCTATGGCATTAACCGCACAGCTTTATGTAAGTATCTGTGTAAATGGCCCTGATACATCCATACTATCCTAGCTTGTTTTTCTCATGGATTTAATGCCTGAACGCCCTAAATGTTGTATGAATACAAACACTACTGCTTCAAAATTTTCCAAGCACTCCTATTACTTAGATTCAAAGAATTTGTTATTTTCTTGAAATATTTGCAGCTTTCTCTACCATGCTTGGTACATAATCTTCCAATGCTGCTGTCCTTATTGTGTTTGGCCTTCCTGTTTCTCCATGATTTACCCGTTTCATGAAGACGTTGATAAATGTTTGGAAGGTTCTTTTATCGGAAACATAACGATTGGGAAATCGCTCGCTGTACAATTGCGTACTCTTTATGGAATTTCCCTTGGCAAGTCCATTCATAGAATTCATGTCAGTCATCTTAGAATTCGTAAAGCAACTCCTTTTAAAGAGTTTCAATAGCAAAAGTTTAATTATCAAACTAAAACACGAGGCGCGATTAGGTTTTGTCAACTTTCAAAGAGAAAATGAGAAGTTACAGCGGAAACGTAATGAACAACTTATGAAATCTATAGTAAAACTAATGGTGTTTTCGATATTTACACTGACTTTGTATGACTCCAAATAATATCGGTTTTTCTATTTGGAATGCCGTTAAAGACATGAAAACGAATTTCTGAGCATTTCTTATATTCAGTAGACGCAGGGCATTAGATTTTAATTTTAGAGTGCATTAAGAATTTAAAAAATATCCAAATCTTGATCGTCTTCTATCTTCGAAATAAAGTATCGTTTCGAAAAGGACAAAAAAATCTTAAAATATCCCAAGGAATAATAATGAAATGAGATATGTTTGAATATATTGGTTTCAAAATTTTCATTCAAATTTGTAGGTTACATAAATATTTTTTTCTATATAATATATAATAATAAATGTTTGCTTCCATTGATCTTTCTCTTCCTCTCTCTATATATATATATATATATATATATATATATATATATATATATAGGGAGAGAGAAAGAGAACATACGTACATACAAATATATGTATATATGTATATGTGTGTGTGTGTGTGTGTGTGTGTGTGTACGTGCTATGTGCTCCAACTGCTCACTGTGAGAAAATAATAAAAACTAAAGATCTTATAATTACATGTTTTAAAGGAACTCAGAGGTATATAAAACCATTAAACAAACTATACACTTTCTTGGCCTTCGCAATAAAAAATGTTTGTCGTCGGTACCTGGTTCAAAGGTAATAGACACCTAAGCTTTTTTAAAAGCATATCAATTGTTACCTTTTACAATCAGGGTACTATTTTGTATTTCCTAGAAGAAATTAACCATTTGCTGATTAAATTATATTGTAAATATAGTAAATATAACAACAAAAGTAAAGTCACTATCATCATCATTTTATAATCCATACATTGATAAAATAACTTTTAAGATATTCTACTATGTATAAAGATATTTCCTTTACGATTGGTCTTATTCCATAACACGTTTTACCGAGGAATTAATTTAGTGGGAAAATATGAATTGCTATATAAAAGAAACTCTGTAATTGTATAAATGTTATTGAATGCTATTGTTTAAAAAAGAAAGGCAAAACATTTATATAAAAATATATTAACAAAGTAATTTTTGAAGCTTTTAAATTTATATTTGATTATAAAACACGTATGTTCAAAAAGTAAGTAAAAAATGTAAAGTGAGTAAATAAAATTAGGTCTAATTGATGCTCGTTCATCTTACACGTCCGCTGTTCCATTGTTTACGTACCCAACGAAAGAAATTATAGTGAACGAAAATAACGCCAGTATTTTTTTTAAAACACTTATGTCCAAAACAAAATAAACAGTACGGGTATGCGTGCATGGCTGTTTTTGTATTGTTTTATTAAAGCGTCGGTCGAAATGGTGCCTGCATCGGCTGGTGCACTCAAAACACCATAATTTAGTGGATTAGGGGTAATGGCAGTGAACCTCCTAAACAACACTTAACCCCTGCGTTGACATCACTTATCATTAAATATTAACCCCGATACAAGCCAATATGTGTTCGCTTCAATTAACAACGGTTGTTTAGTTTAATTGAACTCGTATTTCAATTGTTTAGTTCGAACTATTTACACAGCCTGCTATTTTATCTATCGAAAATTTCGTCGGGCTATTATAGCTCCAACAGATTTAGTTTGTGTAACTTTATTTATTATATGAGAATACGTTTATATTACACTAATTTGCTTTCAGTTAGATGTTTCATATTTAGATTTCGTTTAGTGATAAGAGTTGTTATTTAACTTAAACACTTTTTATGTAATTATTAGAGATTTTTATTAAACCCTCTTAATATTTTGGACACATATCTAATATAGTTTTACGATAGATCAGAAACTTACCCCTAAAGATGACTTTCTAACACGTAACGGTATTACAAGCTATAGTGCAGTCATACTCCGTTAATGGTTTTATAAAATTCTCCAAATTCTTAATTTATGTTTCTCTATATTTGAACAGTTCCAGTCGTACATATATTATTTATTATTTTATTAAGTACATAAAAGGAACTGTTCTTCGCAATGTTTTGTAGCTTTATTAACTATATTTTCAATAGCTATTATTACTATTTATACGAGGTATGCCAATAAAATTACAAGCTTGCGCTTCTTCCATCGCGCATGCGCAACAGGAGAGATCGTAAGTGAAATGTCATTGACCTTGATATTTCCCAAGCAAAAACCCGTAGTTTCGTTTCACTATCTGCTTTAGTTTACTTTCGAGTTTTAATTTTAGAGGACACTGTTACTTAGTGATAATGGTCGACATAAAAATCGAGCAGCGATTAATCTGAAATTCCCCGTTAGATTAAAAAAATCGCCAACGGAATATTTGCAAATGTTTAAAGAGGTGTTTGGTGATAATATTATGTCACGCTAAGACAGAAAAAAGCACGAATAAGCAAGTCGAAATTGACGTCAATACTGATCGTTTTTTTCGATGTCAAGGGTGTTATCATGACTGGCTGGGAGCCTGAGAGGTAAACTTTTAATCAGAAATGCTACAAAGAAGTTCCAATCAAATTGAGGGAAAAAGTAAGGAAGAAAAGACCAGATTTGTGGAAGAACGTCTTACCATAACAACGCACGAGCTAACAATGCCCTATACATATGTAAAGCAGTATTTAGTGGACAACCGCATTACTGTGCTTGATCATCCTCCGTATTCGCCAGATTTCGCACCATGTAATTTCTACCTGTTTCCGAAAGTGACAAGTGCATTAAAGGGAATAAATTTTCAGTTTGTTGAATATGTAAAACCATAAACGAAGTTGTTGAAGAGGCTGACAACTGATGAACTACAGCATTGTTTTGAACAATGGAAGACACGTATACAGCGGCGTATAGATAGGGGAGGAGAATATGTTGAAGGGGATAAAAGTTAAATGTTTATTTGTAAGAAATAACATTACTCACGTTTATGTTATTTAATTGGCATACCTCCCGTATATAAAATATGCCGATATTATCTTACTTCATATAACTTTAAGATTAAATTAGCAAAATTTTGAAACTTGAATTTGATAGAATCAAAGTCGAAGAATATTTTAATGCACGAGCTCTGCTGGTAGTGAAGGATGAAGAAGATATACACAACTTATTCGTAATTTAGGCAATAGAATTTGGTTGCACACAGAAATTTAAAAATAAAATTACATTGTTTTATGGAAGAAAATAGTTAATTGATATTTATTGCAATTTCATTTCTTTAGCTACTTAATTAAGAAATGCATTTTCTTTAACTTTTGTCTTGCTTCATTTCCTATACATCGCTTGTAAGGAATTATATTTTTTCGATATTACATCTCTCCAAAGATTTAACTTTTAGCCACGTCATATCAAACGTTATTCTTATTATCATCGTTTGTTTAAAATTTTTCTGTAATCATATCATTATTCAAAACAAAACAATTTTGGAAATACCTGAACTACCTAGATAATTTTGCTTAGATCGATTTGGATCATCGTTCTTCCTTAGACTTCGCACATTTCGAATTTGAGTCCTTGTTATATCTTGAGCAATATGTCTATATAGATAGACTTTTCATCAGTTGCTCTCTGTCTGGTATAATAACTGCATAGGTCTTCTCGATGTTGAATTTCGTAACTGTCACAGCATTCAAGCCTCCCTAACATCCCCAATATCAAATTTTAATGATTAGTGTCGTGAAGATTAATCTGCCGGTTACTAGCCTTACTTTTCCTTTCATGTGTTATATTTGCAGGTGTTAATTTCAAGAATAATAATGAAATGGAAATAATAATGGAATAATACTCATGGATAATGGAAATAAATAGCTACATTATTGGAAAAGCATTTAATCATTACATTAGTTTTAATGAATGAGTTATAAATTTTTAATTTAGTTCTTCTTCTTCTGGGCTTCTGGGCTGGAACCGCGTCACTGGTATAACTGCCGACGTTTTGTACTCACTCGTATGGGACATCTTCAGGGTTCAACTACTGCTACTGTTTGTTGCTGCTGAAACTGTTTCAGTTTCAGTGCAAGCCCGGAAGCCCAGATGAAGACAGTATTGACCAGGACTGCGGAAGCTACGTACCAGATTAGAGGTTTATATATTTATCCAATACAATTTAAAACAATCTATTTCTACAGCATTTGAATTCAGCAGAAAATATCTTCATTTCTGCATATATCAGCTAGCATATTAAGTAGTCATCTGTGATAGTTCATGCATAGTACAAGTCATACCCTTTTTTCTATTACATTATTATTAATATTAATGAACCATGTGTCTATTAACATGCGAAAGAATATTGCACCATAAAATTGCCAATTTTGGTCATTAGCAAAACGAATAAACAAAACTAATTGAAATAAATTACGTATTTCAAAATAAAATTAGATAGTTTAATGTGAATAGCATGGATTCTAGAATGTGGAAGTGGAATTCTCGGATTACATAAAAATATTTACGTTTGTAAAAGATCCAATGTGGACTTATTTACGGCTGGTCTTAAATGAAAAATCCTAGACGTAAAAAGCGAAAGTATTTAGTAGGACGTCCATTTGTGTGCAAACTATATTATCAAAACATTGTGTCTGTCGTGTTTCTCGCATTTTATTGCGTCTAGGTCTTGTTAACATTCACGAAGTGTGTGTAAAACCATTAACAGTTTCATGAGTACGTTTTTACAATCTCTCTAGTGGAGTTAGTACGTGACAAAAACTCTTAGACCATTATCTGCATTCAACTTCAGTTATAATTATAGAGATGATATCGTAATGTCGGTGTCTGCAATATCGGTCCCGGTGGTTCGGTCTGCAAAATACAAAAGTAAATCACGGAGTTTCTTTTAAATGTGAAATACGCGATTTACATAATTACATGGAATAAATAGCTCGTTGACCTTGTCCTATCGCGTTATTTCCTTGTTTATTTTGCGCACGAAAGTACTTATAATGAACAGGTTAGGCATGAATAACCATTTGGTGAAGTAATTTCGTCGAAATATTTAGTAATTATGTAATGTCGCAATTAAAATTTGATTAATATAATTATGTTTTTGATTAATGGACATCTATACCCATCAATTAGCATTTTATTTTTTTCAAAATCATAGAGTGCGTATTTAAAATATTTATTAATATGACCTTGGAAAATAAACATATTCAATTACTTATATTTAGTAAATACTAGTATGAAAATTCTTATTAATTTTTTTAATCACTTAAAGTTAATATATAACCACTTTCCATAATAATTTTTATATTCTGTACACGTAATTCGACAACTAACTTGTCATCATCAGGAGATAATTCGATTTTTTTTGACAAAATTTTTATTGATGTCGAATGATTTGCTAGTAACATATAGTGAAATAATTTAAACTATTTAGTGCGCAACTAAGTTCTCGCTGTTTGTCAAGAGATGGCCACTAGTAAGCGCTGGTCGATTGTGACATAACCAAAACGTAATTAACCAAGCTTAGACATATGACAAACAAACCGCTTTGACACATTAGTGATTTTGTTTTTGCGTCATATACTTTTGATTGTGTGAAAATGTCTGATTTTGTGCCAAATAATCGTCATTTGCGGGAAGTGTTGCTTTTCTTCTTTTATTCGAAGAAAACGGCGATTGAAGCGCATCGAGAACTCCAAAAAGTTTACGGAGATACTGCTCTAAGTGAAACAACGTGCCGTGATTGGTTCCGTCGCTTCAAAGACGGTGATTTCGATGTTGACGACCGTTCGCGTGAAGGAAGACCAAAAACCTTCGAAGACACTGAATTGGAGGAATTGCTCGATGAGGATCCGTGCCAAACGCAAAAAGAGCTTGCGTCAGCATTAGGAGTTACCCGTCATGCCATTTCCCAGTGATTGCATGCGTTTGGAATGATTCAAAAATAAGGAACTTGGGTTCCTTATGATTTGAAACCAAGAGACGTTGAGCGTCGTTTTTTCGCCTGTGAACAACTGCTCCAGCGGCAAAAAGGAAGGGTTTTCTTCATCGCATCATTACGGGTGATGAAAAATGGATTCATTACAGTAACCCAAAGAGAACAAAATCATGCCCGGTCATGCTTCTACGTCGTCGGTTCGGCCGAAGGTTTTGCTGTGTATTTGGTAGGACCATCGCGGTGTTATTTATTATGAGCTGTTGAAGCTGAATAACACCATCACTGGGAAACGGTATCGAACTCAATTGATGCGATTGAGCCGAGCACTGCGCGAAAAGCGGCCACAATACGAGCAGAGGCACGAAAAAGTGATTCTACAGCATGACAACGCTCGGCCTCACGTTGCCAAATCCGTTAAAGCCTACTTAGAAACGCTAAAATGGGAGGTCTTACCCCACCCGCCATATTCCCCAGATATTGCGCAGTCCGATTATTACTTGTTCCGTTCGATAACACATGGTCTGGCTAATCAGCAGTTCCACTCATATGGGGACATCTCAAAATGGCTTCATTCGTGGATAGCCTCAAAAGACGAACATTTCTACCGTGACGGTATTCGACCTCTGCCAAAAAGATGGGAAAAAGTTGTCGCTAGCGATGGGCAATATTTTGAATGATTCATTTGTAAAAATTTTTTTACAATAAAGTTGCATTTTCATCAAAAAAAAACAGCGAGAACTTAGTTGCGCACCTAATAATAAAACTAATTAATATCTAGAACGGACCTTTCTTCTTTACAAAGAATATTTGACGGAAGCGTAATTTCTACATGAAATATTGTGGTTCGTAAATAATACACTCTATACACTTATCCCAGAAATATTTCAATATTTTTAATGCTCTTCAAAAAAAATAAAGTCTTCGAAACTCTGCAAAATTGATTTGTTTCAGCGATGACATCCTCGCTAGTGCGAATCTTGGTCCGCAGAGAAGAAATATTCCTCAGGTTTGGGAATAAATAAAATACAAGGAGGCAGATCGGGTAAATATGAAGGATGAAGCAACAATTTGAAATATTAACTCGATCAGTTTGGCGGTTACAATCACAGATGAATGAGTTTTAGCATTATGTTGGTGCAGCAATACATTCTTTGTTAATTCAGCGTTGAAGTGGTTTAATATATTAGATATATACAGTCTGTCTCAGAGTAAATAGAACTTCTTTAAAATAAAAACAAAAGCTTACTATTTTGATAAAATTTATTTATTTTATTCAAAGTTGTTATCTTCGGCTTCAATATCACGTTTTGTACGGTCAATTGACATGTTTTAACGGCTTACACGACGGTACAACATTGTCCTTAGCGGCAAATGTATTGTAGTTTGGAGAACAGATAGAAGCCACGAGGGGGGGGGGGTCAAATCTGGTGAACACGCTGAATGGGTGATAGTTAAAATGCCATTTGTAGTTATAGAAATATAATTACATTACAATGTAATAAACGCCTGCTACCATTTTTACGATATTGAGGGCGCACACAATGAATTCGCGCTAAAAGGGGCCTTATAACAAGAGAATATTAGCATTCACTGTTTGACTAGTTGATAAAAACTCTTTGTGGACTATGCCTTTCGACTTATAAAAACAAATCAACATTGTTTTCACTTTTGACGTCTCTAAACGAATTTTTCTCGGTCTTTCTTCGTTTGTATGCTTCCATTCAGAGTTTTGACTCTTGGTCCCTGGACCAGTTACAATAGAATATCTGAAGTTTTCGTCCTTTTTGAATCTTTAGTCAAGTTTGTACAATGTGGAATTCATTTAGCTTATGTAGTACGAACCTTTCACAAATTTTTCTCAGTCCCAAATACTGTGTCAAAATGCGATGAAGTGAATCTGGAAATATTTGATTCGATGATTGCGATGAATTCATTCCTTAGAATTACTTAATTTCTTTCCAACCTATTGCAATGAGGATTTCGACTCATTTCTAATAAATTCACACACAAATTCAATGTTACTTTCCGTAAACGCAAATTTTTTTTGCACCAGGATGTTCGTCGTCATTTATGTCCGTACGACCATTTTTAAATCGTTTATACCACTCATACACACTCGTACGTGATAAACGGGCATCACCATACACTTGTTTCATCAAATTAAACGTTTCAGTAAACGATTTACGGAGTTTAAAACAGAACTTGATATTTGCTCTTTGTTCAAAATTTATTTTTCCACCAATTCGAGGCTATTCTTTTTTTTTATGTTATATTTTCAATCCTTTTTCTCTTTTATCATTATGAGCTAAGTATTGTTTATATTTATTTCTTTTAATCCTCTAAATTTTTAGTTTTTTAGTCCACTATCTCATTTTTTGCTAATTGTTTGTCTATACGTACTTCTAAATTATTCCTATAGTTGCCCAACTTTTCCAGCACCCTCGTCATCATTTCCTCCAATTTTTCTTTGCAAAATTTCTAATATTTAGTTTTGCGCCGTATGTTAGAGAAGTCATTGTTGTTCTTTCTATCGAAATTAAGTAGAAGTTTAAGAGCAATCCAATTAATTAATTAAATCAATACAAATCATTAATTTTATTGTAATGTGCACATTAATTTTTTATTTAAACTTGTTTATCAGTTACTTGGTAAACAATTTACATTAAGTGTCCGAAGTAATATTGTATTCAGTATCTAAGTAAATCCAAAAAGTTTATATAACTACATTTGATAAAACGAACAAAAGACAATATCTAATTCATTAAATGATAACCTCGCAAACAAAACTTTTTCTGAAAAAAAAAAATCGTTCAGAGATAAAAGGTCCAAAGGCAGTAGCAGTCGTTCGTTAATTTGTTTACCAACAATATACTGAAGATAAACCTGGACTTCTCTCCACGTCGGTGTACACGTACAAAACAGTTTCATTCGGTGTTTCTCGTATACCTATAAAAAAGTTAATATCCACCACACTTAATGGTTATACATTCGAGGACGGTGTTTCTATAAAGATGACAATCTTTACTGTTATGGCTGCGTACCAATTTGATAGGTATGGGCGTTTTGGCACCGTAGTATCGATCTCGTAAATGGGACATTTTCAATACAGTACGCCATTTGAAAGGCGGTCGCTGCAATTTAAATATACTCCCGACACCGCCGTTATATAGCCATAGGTAAGTATTTCAGAATTTTGAAAATAAATAAAATTTTCTTTTACAATTTATGAATACTTCCTAATATTGGAATTCTAAATAAATTATATCTACATTTGATTCTGCAGTACAAATTTAAGGTTATAAGTGTGCAGGAAACACGTTCAATACTGAAATTCTTTTAATCACAGGCGTAGTATAGCCAAAATTTGAATTAGTGCAATTTAACTTATCTAAATTTCGTCCACTGACGAGATTCGAATATAGTTATTAAGGCATACAATCCGAATTATCTGATACTATAGTACTACGAATAATTGATTTTAATATTCCAATTTGAAGATTACTTTTCCATTAATTGGAATAGATGATGTGCACCAGATGATAAGCTATCAGTTCAAGGCTTTGGGAATTTTATTTGATTTTGCACTTTAATTCATGTATCAACCACATCGCTAGAGTTTGTAAAGACTAAGGCTGCAGAGACGAGTGCTTTCGCAGTGGCGTGCGGCTCAGTTGCTATCAATATTAAAAATAATAAATGTAATTATATACTATTTTAGTATTTCTTTTTTGTGTTTTTGATGTAGAGTGACGCAAAAATTCTCTGTAGTATTGTGTCATTAGTATGCCTTCCAGTGCTAACTCAATCATACTCCTACGGCGAGCTGAAAATATGTTAGTGTATTTGGAAAAGGAACGTTCTGTGTTTAATGATGTAATGTTCGCGAATTTAAAAATGACGTTCCCATCAAATTTGCGCTCTTGGTTTTCAGTTAAACTCTGGTCAATACACACTATAGTTTGAAAATTGGGATTCTTATTTATAACCGCATGCAATTTATCAGTTGGTAATCTTCCTATATTATCTGTTAGATTTTCTAATATGGCTTTGAGGTAATACTATATTTGGGGCTTCATGTAATGACAGCTTGGTGTTCTCTAATTTGGAAGTATGTAGTATCTAAAAGAATTGAATAATTTTCGGAAATTTGCTCTACTTGAGTATGGATTTCGGTATCTGAAACCAACCGCTGACTTACTGAAATTGCTAGAGCATTTTGCGGATTTAAATTAAGATACAAGGTTTAATAACGTGTAAAAAATTCTCATAATATAAAACAGCTATAAGCCACGTTCTCGATCTCATCAACACCGGCTGTGGTGGCTGAGGAATGTCCGAACAAGCTTGTTTAATCTCACGAATGCGCTTTGGAGCTTTAATTAAAAGTTTTTTGGTAGAAACTGTTTCTAATAAATTCAGCCACCAGATGACATGCATGGAGCAAACAGGTTACATGAAGCAGGATAAGATTATTTAATAACTTTTCAGTTATGACCATATTCGAACCCCCATCTGTAACCAACATTACAGGTTGGATTGTCGATATATTGAACTTCCCAAAGGCACGTTTTATAGTTTCTACTATCCTTCCCACGTTTGTGTTCTGTACTATTCGACTACGTAAAGGAAGAGCTAAGGCAATCTCATCGCCTTTTATAGTGCGTACTAACACATTTAAAATACTATTCTTTCTTGTATAGTTGTTTCATCTACCGTCGGCCATATTTTTTGGTCTTTTAACTCTGCTTTTATTCGATTCGTAATCGTGTTTTTCACCCGAGGGAAATTGTACTGTAATTGACCTCTTGTTGGCAATCTCCATTCCAGAACGTATTTCCTCCAAATGTTTCGAAATTCTTCATTGTCTACAATATTTCGTGGAATGTTGCACACACTTAATATAAAAATAAAGTCACATCGAAATTTATAATATGACATAGCACGTTGCACATTTAACCAGTGTTGTTTGCTATTAACATATCTTTTACATACAAAAATATTGTACGGCAAAATGTTGATATCGCAAGCAATACATTTAATAATAGTGACAGCGTATTCTAATCGGTTAAGAAATCTATTAGCAGTCGTCGAACACTACAAAGAACGTCGATTCGCCATCATTAATCTAATCCGACATTCGTACATATACCATACGCATGTGAATCTCGACTTCCGATCGCTTTAAAAATATATCATGAATAAGTGCGCACTCGTTTCTGCAAGCTTAGGAAAGATGCTACAATTGAGAAATCCCCTAGTTATGAAATCCATTTATTGTGAATTTATTAGAATTATTATGATCCATATCAATGCTTCCGAAAGTGGTTCCTGACAAGTTATAAGATGATAGCTATTGCTCTCTTAATGGCACCGATTACAACACTCTACTCATAAGACATTACGTGCAGTCTTTAGCTTACAGAAGAAAGCTTATTAGTGCAAATTTTCTTTTAAACTTGACTGACAATGAAATAGATTCTTGGATTGTTAACTTAAGTGGATTTTGTTATTTCGGCTTATACAATACATTGTAATTATCTAGTGCCAAAACAATTGATTAAATAAGTTGACATAATTACATTTTAGCCAGAAATTGAAGAATGTTTCTTTTTGACTATAACGTGTGTTGAATAATTTATAAATTGTTAACTAAATATTAATGAAGTAGGTGTCCAATCTTTATTATTATTAGCACATGGTATGCGTTTTATAAAAATTTATTTCCACTTGCTCCAAAGATAATACTATGAATATGCATAAAATAATAATAATAATAATAAATGTATAAGTACATTAAACTTAAATTCCTTATCGTTTCTATATCTGTATAGGTATATTAACATATCCAGAACTACGTTTGTAGTTTTCGCAAACTATCCATCTCCAAAACAACCTATACCGTTGTGAATTGTTCCTATAAATGTACCACTCTCGCCAACTCAAACTCTCTCTCAGTTACACCGGCCAACGCCATCAAATTGCAACGATAAATTTGGACTAACTTCTCCCAACCGTTCCCGCATCGCAACTCATACCAGACGCAAGCCTCTTATCTCTCCTTCTTAACCGCGAAACTAATATCACTTCTACAGCCGTCTACCTTCACGGCCGTCTTCCGTCTCCAGGGTTAATTAAACTTCTGATCGTTTCGCGTATTAATGTATATATACCTGAAATTTTCCTTCTTTCTCCAACCTCATACATCGTCCTAATGGACTTCGAGCTCGCCTTCCATTCGACGTAACCTCCTTCTCTTGTCAGAGTTTCACGTAACACTTCGTGTAAGTGATATTACCGACACTTCAATATTCGGAGATTTTATAGCACGAAGAGTGATTGTAATAAGCACCGCATTGAGTAAAACGGTTCATTTTCGATATCATACCGTTAAAAGTAACGTTCCATATTAGATTTGCAAGAAAAGTATTTTGCCATGATGGACCTAATATCCCTGAAGTAAGAATAAATTGCATAGCGAGTGTAGATAGTTTCATAGAATATACTAAATCCATATTTTCATTTAATTTTCCGTTAATTAATAAGTAATTCTTTTACTTTCCTGTTTCTAAAGCACAAACAGGGTTATTCAACTTATAAAAATTAATATCTACAGTTATAAATATCAAGTACAATATCCTGTAGATAATATATTTATGTGCAGTAAAACGAAGAATAAATATACCGGATAAATATCTGCAAATTCAACGATCATAGTGCGCATGCCCCTTTCCGCTAGTTCTCGTTATACGTTATGCCGTTCTTCTCAACTCATTCATATTCCACATCTGGTAAAGTAGATATAGTCGTTGTAGATAGTTGCATAGAAGAATATCTAGTTATCGAACTGTAATTATAGAAATAAAATTCTTAAGGGCAATGAAAATGAAAATGCGTAAACTGCAATACGTTATATTACGACATCACGATCAATAAAGCGTAATGAGGTAAGAATTATCTCAAACATAAATTATTCCCACTCTCCAGTGGCTTTCCGATGTCAATTTACAAAGCATCTTCTTTTAATAAGATAGCTGTCCAGCTCACAACTTATTGGTTGTTCGAAACTACTTAACAGAATAGTTTCCTGTTTCCTCACCGATAGATTGGTATTCATTCTGATAGTATTCAATGCCGTCCTCGTTCTCCAGATTTATCCCTGCAGAATTTCTTTTACCAAGGTAGTTTGAAACAAATAACCTATGGCACGAATAACATTAGACTAATTTAGATCAGTTGTTGGATAGTAAAGTGACAGACGTCGCCAGTTTAACAATAATGAATGTGTTGCGTGGTTGGTTGTTAGACTGCGATATAATACAATTAATGTATATGCATATATATATATATATATATATATATATATATATATATATATACAACAATATGGCTGTTTGTAAAGATGGTCAGTGCTATTAATGATTTAAAATAAATAAAACTTTCTTGCAATTAATTTTGCAATTGATACAATCACATACAGTTCAGTACATACTTAAAGTTTGATCCAATCGACTGAACCGGCAGAAGCAAGCAGAAAACAAGTAAATTAAGAAAAAATACGATCAACGCATCGCAGCAAAGGCGGTCAACAGAAAAGGTGTGAACAGGCGATTGTTAGCACGATCGCTAAATTTGAACAAAATTCGTTAGATAACAGCGACGTCGCGTCATAGAGATGAGATTGGAAAAACTTACTTCTTCTCAAGTGAAACTGTCTTTAAAATTGTCTATTTGTTCTGTTGCATTTGATAATTGGTTGAGTATCGGGATGCATTTTCAGTCTACCATCCTGTTCTAAGAATTTGAACTTATATGTAATTTTATAATTTAAATTAAATAAAACGGTAGGTACAAAAAAATAATAAAATTAAAAATATATAGAATTTTGTAAAGTAGACAAAAACAGAGGTTTTAATTTATTAAAAGGCATTTAAGGCAAGATTATCGAAAAATGCGTAGTAGCAACTATGTACGATGGGTAGAATTTCATAACAGTGACTATGAAGAAGGGGTAACTTTGCAATTTAGCAATCATATATCTGTCGACTGAAGACGTTTTACGAAAACGGCGATAAGGACGAGAACTACTACCAAGAAATCATGGTGTTATTATATTGTTATGCGATCAAAACATGAGCTGAGGATTTTTTGAAGATGTGTTCAAGTCAAAATAAGAAATTTTTAGGAGCTCCGTGAACTGAACTAGCTTTAGAGAATACTGAAGCTGTTCGGGCTTCGTTCATAAGGTGGGCTCTCGATGTTTTGATTGCAAACTCGCCCCTTAGTAGAACTGTCGTTCACCGAATACCCTTTAGAAATTAAAACTTCGTCCAGTGTGTAGAGTTCAAATCAGAATGCGTGGTGATAGATCCGTAAAAAATTATAGAAAACATCAATAGCTAAGTTTTATACTCGGATAAAGCGAAGCGTACTTTCATATTAAGGGCTACGTCAACAAATAGAATTACTGGTATCTATTATTTCCCAATTCTATTGATTTACACAAATGAGCTTTATATTTGTGGGTTTGATGTGCAGTATTATCATGCGTAATAAGCTATAGGCCGTATTTCTTTAAATACGAGGGAGGCAAAGAAACAAGTGTCATATCAGCTTGATCTGTTGTAATACTTGAAATTTTTGTAATAAAACAGTTCGATACCGTCTCTGAGATGAATAATCCGTGGTTTAAGTGAGATTTACACAAATGAGCTTTATATTTGTGGGTTTGGTGTGCAGTATTATCATGCGTAATAAGCTATAGGCCGTATTTCTTTAAATACGAGGGAGGCAAAGAAACAAGTGTCATATCAGCTTGATCTGTTGTAATACTTGAAATTTTTGTAATAAAACAGTTCGATACCGTCTCTGAGATGAATAATCCGTGGTTTAAGTGAGATTTACACAAATGAGCTTTATATTTGTGGGTTTGGTGTGCAGTATTATCATGCGTAATAAGCTATAGGCCGTATTTCTTTAAATACGAGGGAGGCAAAGAAACAAGTGTCATATCAGCTTGATCTGTTGTAATACTTGAAATTTTTATAATAAAACAGTTCGATACCATCTCTGAGATGAATAATCCGTGGTTTAAGTGAGATGGTTCTACGGCTCATTCTTTAGGAATTAATGACGCCATTCGACAAATATTTGTTGACTTCATAATCACATTTGAAAAAGTCTCACACTAACAACTTTTTCGTGTGGAACTGGAGGGGCGTAAGAATAAAGTGTACGATACGAAATTTAAGAGGACATTCACGAGGTTTCCGCAGAGGTGTTACAAGGTGAATGAAAAAGTCGTGGCGATTAACTTGAGAAAATATATACAAAGGAAGTGGCATTTACTCGATATCGTTTTCAAAACTTGAAATTTTATATTTTGAACTCTTAATGGTATGTAGTGTAGTTTTCCATTTTCTCTGACACCTTTTGTATAGACATTTGTATACAAAGTTGACAAAAAATTATGCTACGATGTACTAATTTTTCATTTACTCACGAATAAATATGTATATCCTTAATAAAATGTTAAAGTTACTGTAGATTCTAATCATGGTGATAAATTGCAGTAGGTAAAGCTAAATTGCAGACGTTATAAAAAATAAAGCGGAACTAAACAATAGATTTTTGTGTTTACATCAAAAAGTTTCGAACCATTTCAACATTTCCTTATTTATGACATGCATTTACGCTTCTAACTAATAGCCACTGAAATGACATAATAAAAATATCTTCGAACAATAGCTCTATTACTTAGTAAGCGTATAATTATACCATTAACAGGGGTTATAATAAGGGCGTTAATGTGAAATCTGCAAGACAAAGTAAGAGCAATTACATGAACAAATTACAATAGTTAAACAATAGAAAGCGGCCTTCAATAAACCTCAATTGTTTGTGATTTTTTGAATCCTTAATGGCACTGCATAAAGACAAAGTTTTTTTTTATTAATACATGTGTAACAGATATACAGAAAGACCATCATATCCTTAGAAAAATCTGCGCACACTTTCGGTATTACTCGTACTCAGTCGCCAGTGTGTCGCTCGCTTCGGTGATTAGGTACATTCCCAACAGAAAGGCGCGGTTTTATTTTGTACTACGCGACGCCAAGAATAAGAATTT
>JAVIWB010003692.1:0-49704 GCA_031893035.1 Dermolepida albohirtum
AATAAATTCTAAGCACAAAAATAGAACTCACGTGCATATTAGCAGTCAAACTTATTTCTATATCGACCGCTATTAATGTTGCTGTCCTTGTCAATTATTAAGAAAACCTATTAATCTTTCCAACACTCCGAATATATAGATTTAAACTCATCGAGTGCCATATCCGTGCTCACATGATCTTCATATACATGTCGTAGATTTGTAACATCCTGTTTGAATAGTATTCGAAAATTAGCGTTGTCTCTCATTAAGTGTTTTGAAATGCGAATATAATATAAATAAAAATTGTCATACAATCTGTGACGGCCCATACAAAAGAACGATCTGATCTTATCTTGTTTGTTACAAGTTTCGTCATCGAATATGAATACAGAATACGATCGCGCGTTTACCGAGTCTATGATATCCTCGTTTTCTTTATAGGGAAAATACTTAACATCGGGAAGGCCCTTCATAACTCTTTCCAACAGTTGATATTTCGGTTGATACAAATATTTAGAGTAAACGTAAATGTTTTCGAATCGAAGTTCGTTTTCATTAAGTAACAACGGCAGCATGACATTCGCTTTACTACAATTGGATGATCTGCAAATAATGCAACGAACTGTATTAGGTAACAATTTACCATGCCTATGACAATCCGTTCCGTCCTCAGTGCAACATCGAAATTTATTTTACCCAACTGTTCCTTCTGTTTCACAAAACGCATTGTTGGAAACTGAAAACAATTGCTTCGATCTGAGTTGAAATAGTATAAAAACTTTTTAAGTGGAAAACATTTTTGCCAATTATTCTTTTTAAATGGAATTTTGCTGACTTAACAGCTGTTTCCCAAAGGCCGCCATAATGAGATGAGTAAGCGAGTGAAAAGTACCACTGAATATTATTGCGGCTGAGGTAATTTTTAAATTCATCAGGTTTCGACAGTGTTTTAAAATTAGTCCCCAATTTGCTTGCAGCTCCAATAAAATTTGTGGCATTGTCCGAATATAGATAAATTTTTTTGAAACATTGAGAAAAGAATCGGTTGTTCAATCTGTGCATAATTCCAAGTGAACCGCCTTTGTTAATAATAATAGTAACATAAAAATAGAAATATATCCTTAATGATCTCACCGTTTCTGAGTTTTCCGTCTTTAATATCAAAAAGACCAGTATAATCCACTCCGCATATTTGAAAACGGTCTATTTAGAGTTAGTCGTTCTTGAGGCAGATCATCCAAGCGTTCTATTATTTTAGGAGGATTTGCGCGAAAACAAGTAAGACAATTTCTCAAAGTAGTGCGTACTGCGCTTCTTTCATTTAGTGATCAATAATTTGCCTTATTGAAGCTAATACCGTTTAGGAACCCGCATGTATTTGTCGAAGATGCCCGTCGCCAATTTTTTAGTTTAGTAATTTAATCTTTTTTCAAGTAATAAAATTGGGCGTTTTCTATCGTAGGATAGAGCAACCTTACTAATTAATTAATTTACTTTTCTGCGCTACAAAACCTTTATGTTTGAAATCGATGAGCTCTTTTGAAAATTCATTTTTTTACATTAACTTAATGAGTACTGTTGTCAATTGCTTTAACTCATCTTTAGATAATGTCTACATTCGTCGTTCAGTAGTTCTTCTAATATTTTTTATAAATTGTAACAAATACGCGAAAACTCTCTTCAAACGCCAAAACGAATAATATCGATCGATTGAATATATTGAAATCGGTTGCAACGTTTAAAGTGACCAGTAGTTTTTTACAAGCTTCTGGCACGTTAACTTTAATTTCGGTAGCAGGTTTTGGCCAATCTTGTTCATCTGCTTGAAATTATGTCGGCCCATTGAAACACAAATCAGCACTAATTAACTGTGAAGGTTAAATGCCGCGAGATATCAAGTCTGCAAAATTCTCGGTTGATGGAACATGCCGCCAACTTAATACACCTAACAGTTCCCGTATTTGTGCTACTCGATTACGCACAATCATTTGCCAAGTAATAGGTTGCGCTGCTAGTCAAGACAAAACAATTGTGAAAGCTGTCCAATATGTGATGTGTTTAATATTTAATTGCAACCCCTTAACCACATTTTTGCATAAGTTGAGTCAATCCACAAAGCTTGAGTCTTGGACATGATACAGACATTAGAGAAGCAACTCGCGACTTTGCGCACAGAAGTTTACTAAAATAATTTCCGCTTGATGATTTCGTTGCTAAATAAGTAGATGGCCAAAAGCTGCAATGGATACACCAGAAAAAACGTGTAGATTAATTTCAATAAGATCATTATTCAAAATGCGTTCTATTTTTAATTAATTAAGTAACATTAATTGTTTAAAAAAATTGTAAACATCCAGTAAAAATATCTAGAGGCATTATACCAATCCAATCTAATTGTAATTGTCAAAGCTTCTGCATCATTAGTTTCGCTTTTATTAGGACTGGACCGATCAATTCTAACGGATAAAATATTTTTGAAATACTGGGCAAAGTCGTTCGCTTTGTTTGCCACTTATGACTTGCATTAAATTTTTGGCAATCACAACTTAGTGTATCTGTTTGAGTATTCCATGAAATACCTAAAGCCTTGTTGTTTTCCATGTCGGTAATTCTCTTGTTGTTACATCTAAGATTTCTGTTTCATTAGATACCCATTTTGTTAATTTAAAACCTTACTCATTTAATATTTTTGATAAGTCCTCCTTCAATCGCTTCGCATCATCTATTGTATCTGTACCTGTATCAAATCATCTACATAAAAATCCTTTAAAATAAACGAACATGCTTCTGGATGCCGATGTTTATTATAGTAAGATACCTGATGAAGAGCTCATATTGCTAAATAAGATACGCTTGCGGCGAGAAAAGCGGGAAATAGAAGCTTGTCGATCAAAAAATGAGATTTTTTATAACCAGCGACGACGACGATGGCAGCAAACCCACGTGCCGCCGACTTTTGCAGCTGTCGTCGTTATGTGAACAACATAGTATTCCGCGAAATATTACGACAGCTACAAACCACTGAAAAGCAACAGGAACGAGGCACTAGCGCGAATATTAGAATAGAGCGAGATTAATAAACTAACATTTAACGCGACCAAATCGGAGGGTTCATTTTTCGGAAAACTGGGCCAACAGCGGCTAACGTTTAAATTGGGGAGCGCGACCATTGATTGTAAAGAAAACGTTAAATACTTATGCGTAATAGTGGATGAAAAATTAAATCATTCTCGTTGAGACAGCCGCACTGTGAGCACGTACCTGGTACATGTTGACCGTGCGGAGATATCAAAGAGATTTTTGGCAAGTTTGTGACTCTATTGTGTTAGTGCATTATAGTGTTTCCAACAGGAGAAACAGCAGTAAAGATAGAGACATCAATTACCACGCGGAAATTCCCAGGCTCCTCACTTTCGATTCTCGTCGGCTCTTCGGGCGACGGCGGCCGCGGCCGGCGCCACTTAGACGGTGAACCGTCCGTGAGTAATCTGCAGCGGCAGAACAAAGAAAGAAAAATGGAAAACGGAGAAGCGACAGCTACTATTGGTAAGACAACGAAAATAAACACTAACACGAACACAAAAAACACAATTAACACACACAAACACAACTACCGACAAAAAACCGGTAGAAATCATTATAAACACAGACATGGGAGCACTGACAGACAAACATTCCGCCGAAAAGCTCAACAGACAGCAGCTAACGGACATACTCTTGTATGTCAAGACGTTGCTGCTGAGACTCGACGAGCAGGACGACGAAATGGAAATAGACACACAAAAAAATAACGAAGACACAAAACACACACACACCGACAGTACCGACACAAAAAACAAACACCGAGGACCCAAGCGCAAACGCAAACAAAATCGCGCAACAAAAACAAACACAAAACACACTAAAAAACGAGGCGATGCGCGTCGCCTACCCCCAATCCTCAGGCGAGGAGAACGACGATAACACACCTTTCACGGTAGTGAAACATAAACGGAAACACCACCACGAATCGGACGAAGAGCAGAAAGAACGCAAGACAACAAAACAAACAGACGCGACCGACAACACAAAAAGACAAAAAATACCGCCCATTATAATCCGCGAGAAGGACTCGTGGGGGCAACTAAACAGAGAGATGGATGCGAAGAAGATTCGCTTCACTAAAGCCCGCCTCACCGAGGAGGGAATCAAAGTACAGCCAGCCACCACAGACGACTTCCGCGCAACAACGCGTTTTCTTGACCACAAGAAAACGCCGTATCACACCTTCAGGCTCGAGGAAGAGCGAACATTAAAGGTTGTGATTCGCGGTATCCCCACGGATTTCACAAACGAGGAAATCCACGAAGGCCTACGAAACAAGAACATAGAAGCCATCGCGGTGTCCAGAATGCGACACCCTACTAGTAGAGGCGGCGCATGATAAAGCCGCAGAGTTATACGGCTTAACCGAGATTTGCCGGCTAGTGATCCGCGTAGAGGCGCTGATCCGAAAAGCTGGAAACGGGCAATGCCATAGGTGCCAGCTATACGGCCACTCGCAATACACCTGCAGAGCGATCTTCAGGTGCGTTAAATGCGGGCCAGACCACAAGAGCGAAGA
This sequence comes from Dermolepida albohirtum, assembly GCA_031893035.1. Classification (NCBI taxonomy): domain Eukaryota; kingdom Metazoa; phylum Arthropoda; class Insecta; order Coleoptera; family Scarabaeidae; genus Dermolepida; species Dermolepida albohirtum. The sequence goes on from JAVIWB010003692.1 coordinate 4,586, forward strand.
ATGCGCGAAAAGTAAAGATACACCGGCAATATGCGCGAACTGCGGAGGAACACACACCGCGAACTACAGAGGGTGTATTAAAGCACCACAACCAAGGACAGCTAGCCAACAGCAAACACATAAAACACCACTACTACCGACACCGGTAGCACACACACCGCGACAACACCACGCAACACATAATAACAATAATAATACAAACACATACGCCAACATAATAGCAGGCGTAAAACCACAGACAAGCACAAGCACAACACAAATACCCAAACCAAAACAAAACAACACACAAAACGCGCAAAATACACATAACAGCGCGAATAAAACAGCGATCGCCGCTGCTACACTCGGGGAAATGTTGCTGACTTTCAGGAAACCAACCCGTCCGCGAACGAAACAAAAACATTCCTGATGCATACGCAAACAATCCTACAACTCTTCTAATGGATAACAAAATCAACCCGGCGGCACTTAAGATAATCGCTTGGAATGCGAACGGGTTAAGAACGAAAAAGCAAGAGCTACAGATATACGCAGAGGATAAACAAGCGGACATTATACTGGTATCGGAGACCCACCTCCAGCCGGCGCAAAGATTAAATCTAAAAAACTACAGGACATACAGAAGTGACAGACAAACACCAGGAGGTGGAACGGCGATATATGTGAAAAGAAACATAAAACACACAGAATTACCGATACCGAACACGGCAGAACTGGAAACAAATGGAGTGATAATCCACACAAAGAAGGGAGACATCCACATCTACGCGGCATACCTGCCCCCACAAGCGGCATTCGAAGAAGATGAGTTAGACAAGCTACTAGACAACAATAAACAGACGATAATAGCGGGAGATTTAAACGCGAAAAGCATTATGTGGGTATGCTTATATAATAATAACCACAGGAGAAAGCTACAGAAATACCATGAAAAGCAAGGGGTAAACGTCATCGCGCCGGACGAGCCCACATATTTCAAATCGGGATACAGGCCGGACATGCTAGACATAGCGATAACAAACAATATACACAACACACCAACAATAGAAACCGAGGAAGCTCTAAGCTCGGACCACAACCCAATTATCCTACACTGGGAAATTGGGATAGAAGAACACACATACAACACAACACACACGAACTGGGAAACCTTCACAACACACCTAAAACAAACCACACCCGAAATAACAGAAATAAACGACAAGCGCGAACTAGAAAATGCAGTCACTCAGATACAAAACGCAATAAAGACAGCCGCGACAGCAAGCACGTTTCAGGTAACACACAAATACCAAACAGACAAATTGCCACACGACATAAGACAACTCATGAAAGAGAAAAACAGAGCCCGTAAAAAATTCCACAATACACTAGACCCGCGAGACAAAACCGCGCTCAACAACCTGCAACAACAGGTAAAAGAGGCCATAAGAGAATTTAAAAACTCGAAATGGCAAGACAAACTACAAAAATAGACACGGACAAACAACAAAACGACCTTTGGCGATTATGTAGAACACTCAAAAAACAAAAGATCACAATACCACCGCTAGAAACGGAAAACGGACACGCGTTAACAGACGAACACAAAGCCGAAACATTCGCGACACAGATCGAAACCCAATGCACACCAAATTGGGAAAACACAAACATACAACACATCGCGAACATACACAAACTAACTAACAGAGAGATAAAAAAACCGAACACACAACACACCGACTTTTTCACACCAGACAAAATAAAACACGCGATCAAACGCACCAAAAACAATAAAGCACCCGGCTTCGACGTTATAAACAATCGGATGATGAAAGCACTACCACACAAAATACTCATTTTCATTTTAGCAATAGCAAACGCGATACTAAAAATACAAACATACCCGGAACAATGGAAACACGCAAAAGTCATTGTGTTCCCGAAACCGAGTAAGGACCACAAAAACCCCGCGAACTATCGCCCGATAAGCTTATTACCCACAGTTAGCAAAGTAATAGATCGACTATTACTAGCCAGAATAACGGAACACTCGGACCTAGAAAACATAATCCCAACTGAACAACACGGCTTCAGGCCAAACCACTCGACCACGACACAATTATCTAGGGTGACCGAATACATTAACGACGGATACAATAAAAACCAGAAAACCGCGGCCGCTTTTCTCGACATATCGAAAGCTTTCGATCGGGTCTGGCACCAGGGATTAATACACAAACTACTCACATACAACTATCCAAAACATATAATACGAATAATACATACATACCTATACAGAAGAACATTTCAAATACACATACAAGACACGCTATCAACAGTACACGTGCTGACGGCAGGAGTACCACAGGGGTCAATACTGTCGCCGCACCTCTACGCGATATACACCGCGGACATCCCAAAACCGCCACGTGGTATAATAGCCACGTACGCGGACGACACCGCGATACTTACACAATCATTTAAAGAAAACATCGCCATACACAAACTACAAGAAAACACAGACAAATTAATTGACTGGTGCCACACCTGGCGCATCGCGTTAAACACCGAAAAAACACAAGCAATAGTATTCAAAAAAGAAAAGAAACCCCCCACTGAGCGATTGACAATAAATAACACCCACATCAAGTGGAAAGACGAAATCGAATATCTAGGCATCACCCTAGATAAAACACTCTCATACAGACAACACATCGACAAAACAATCAAGAAAGCCACGAAAGCCCGCGGCGCGTTAATGATGCTAACCGGCAAACAATCAACACTGACACCCAGGACAAAAGTCCTGATATACAAGCAAGTCATAAGACCCATACTGACATACGCCTCGCCTATATGGCTACACGTTAAACCAACACACAAAAAAAGACTGGACACCTTCCAAAACAGAACACTACGGTTAGTGCTTAGGGCGCCGTGGTACATACGTAACACCCAAATACACCGCGAAACAAAGATGGAAAAAATAATCCCCCACATAAAGAGCCGAGCTAAGAGCTTTTACAATCAGATAAAAACACACACAAACCCTACACTTACACATGTAACAGTATACTCGACAACACACTCAAAGTACAGACGACCGCGAATGGAGATCGACAATGAAGACACTGCGTAGAAAATACCAGTAGTAGCACAAATCCCAAAGTAACGATTACTCATCGAAAAGACTAGAAGTAAAAGGGCAGAGTCCTAGCTCTAATTTACTAAAAGAAGTTGAAGTTGAAAAATTAAACTTCAAAAAACACGACCAGTAAAGCAAGAGAAATGACCAACAAGATAGGCGCGGCCGCAAAGATGACTTGGGGCCTCAGAGGCAGCGCGGCAGCCACAATTTATAAGGGCGCGATAGAACCGGCCCATACCGATGCTGTATACAACACCGGTATGGGCTGATTCTTTAAAAGTCAAGGAGATGAAGAAAATAGTTGGAGCGCATAGGATATACCAGCAAGAGAACTCGCCATTAGAAGAGACGCGGTTAGACTGGACAGGCAATAATTCGAACAATGTACAGGATTGGACATTGACCCAGAAGACGGTGAGAGCAGCAAACGAATAACAACGGAGATACATGCTGCGGAAATGGGCACGGCTGATTTATCGCGGGATGGGGATACACAGAATACAGATACACACATAGGCAAGCAAGTCAGGAGGATGCACCTCCAGGAGGACGACCCCGGTAGCTAACCATGGACAAAGTGGGATAAGTTAAGTATAGTTCTCTTTTTTTCACACACGCACACCCGAGCGCGCACACACACATCTTCAATACGGATACACACTGCACAAACACGAGTACGGGCGACACATTAACACACTCAAACACTTGCGCGAGGTATACAAGGTGAGCATTTGTAGATCTATGGAATGAATGTCCGAATGAGGGTATTGAGTGGAGAAGCTACCGGGTTCTCTGTTGTTACAAGCGCCCAAAATCCCAAAGGGAGGAGAGGCGGCGGAGAGATTTCATCGGGAAGAGGAAGGCCAGGACTAGCGGGCGGAGACAAGAGGACGGTGAAGAACAATTCGTCGGCCTCTCGACCTGAAGAGATGTGTATGAATGAATATTGGACATTTTAGTGAATGAGGTTTATAAGGGGCGGACTACTTCCGCAGGGTAGGAGTGGAATTATGAATAATATTTAAGCAAGGCGCGGGCTAAGCCCCATTTAGAGCTTTAGATAAGACTAGTTTAGATTTAAAGAGTTAGTTTTGTAGTAAGTAAAGATTAAGGTTAGGTTACATCCGGTATAGTGCCAAAGGCGGAACACCGGATTCTAGGACAATTATTGTCAATTATTTAAGTTTTTCTAAATAAAGAGAAGGGACTTGCTGCTGTCGTCGTCGCTGCTAGTAATAAAGAAATTTCATTTTTTTTATCGACGAGCTTCCAGTTCTCGCTTTTCCCGCCGCGTGACGCCACGAATTACCTAACTGTATACGCACAAAGCAATGGATAATCTTATAATTGCTAGTTTATGTAAATGTAAATTTCAAATACAAAATGTAAATAATGTGTAGCGAGTACATGATTGGAGGTATATATAAACAACCGATTTTGTATTGAGAAACATTCTACAGTTGCAGTTATTGTAAGTACTTTTATTGTATTATATATTAAAATGTCATTTTCAAGATTTAATTTTGGGGGTAGTCCTTTCGTTGATCGACTGCGACTTAGTCATGAGAGTGGGCCCCGACGAAACAGGTTCGTAAACGCCGTACTCCGAACAAGAATATGCTACGACATCCTTTAGGTCAGAGATGTGGAGCACAGCATTGAATATGCTAATGCCATTGGAAAACGAAAATACTACGGACAAATGCTCATCATCTCTTATCACGAGTCAAACCCAAACTGGTGACATTTGCACATCTTTCACGAGTGCAGTTGCAACGGCGGCACCTGTCGCTATACCTGCCTCCAGTGACTCCCTTTCGTCCCCCCTAGACGACGAGCTATTTGGACTGGATCAATCGGACGAGGTAAGCAGAATATATGTCATATATTATTCATCAGATGAATATATAATAAATATTTCCCTTACAGAATATTTCTAATCTGTCGGAGTATATTTGTTCATATACCCCAGACAGTGTCCCTACTATTTTCTCGCCGACACCCGATGGGGAGTTCCTAGTGCAGATGAAACTAATTCCGTACAAGGAAGCGAAGACGGTGAGCAAAGAGCAAATATGGACGAAGATGACGGAATATGTGCAGTTGGTCGCGACACCGTTGATTCCGGAACGGTATCAACACCTAGTTCATTTAATAGCAAACGTAAAAGAAGGTATACAAAAGCATACGCAAATCAGCAGGAAAAAGAAGTTTCGCAAATACTTGAATTTTTCAAAAAACACTCGGTATGCCCCTTTTTAAGTTCGTGCGAAACCATCCTTTTCATTTAGCGGTGGTACGAGTTTCAGCGTGGACGTGTTTCGCTCAAAGATGAGCATCGTGAGAAATAACCTGCCACTGCATTCACTTCAGAAAACGTCGGCGCCGTGTACAACATGGTAAAGACAGACAACCACTGCACATACAGAGTTATTCGGGCATCACTGGGCATAGGTATGACCCAAATCAGAACTAGCTTGCATAGTCATCTTGCCGCCAGAAAGCTTTGCACTCGATAGATACCACACAATTTAACGGAAACTCAAAAAAAAAGTACAAAAATATGCCAAAAAATTCAACCGAAGTCAAGTAAAAAGTACGACATCGTTTCAGGTAACAAAAGTTGGATTTATTGTGACAAGCCAGAGAACAAGCGACAATCATCTCAATGGGTTTTCAAAGCCGAGCAGAAACCCGTGAAAGTGAGACGCGGACGAAGCCCTGGCAAAAAAATGATGGCTTCTTTTTTCGGGCCAACCATTTGTTTCCCAACTATGATCCAAAAAGTGTGCGAGAAACAACCAAGAGGACCAATCATTCTGCATCTAAGTAATGAACAATCACATAATGTGTTTCAAACATCAGAGTTTTTAGCCGCTTCAGGAACGGAAGTGATGACTCATCTGCCTTATATTCCCGACATAAAAGACAAAATTCGTGGATTGAAATTTAATACCCTGGAAGCGACTGTGAAAGCCTGCGAAAACTTCGTATCTGAGTGACTGAAGAACAATGGACCCCAGTTTTAAGAACTGGTTCCACCGAATACAGAAATGTATAGATCATAAGAGCGAATATTTTGAAAAACTATAAAAAAAATTGTTTAAAACAATTTATTTTTTTTTTGTATCCGCAAAATTTTTAAAGCAACCTACGTAATTCTTTTCTATGTCGGCTGTTAGTACGAAAGAATGTTTTCTAAATCTAATATATTGAAAAGATTATCTTGTAATGTTCGACCTACTATTAATGACAAATTTGTGTCAATTTTGGCTGATTCGTCAAAAACTACTCTTAGTTTGGTGGTTAAAGTGCTTTCTTTAGAAAATATTATATAATAATATGGTAAATAATAAAGCACATTTGGTTTTGTTAACGTTTCTTAAACCTCATTTATTAACTTCATATGGCCTAGACTCCTATATTCGTTCATAAAATTTATATGATATTTACATAAAACGAAGTCTATCGTTAATTTCCTTTCTAAATTTCCTCGCTTTCTTGTGACTGACCTAAATCAATTATGTTTTCCTTTGTAAGTAATCTAACTATAATCCTACCTCAATCATCTCGTTTGGTGCTCTCTGTAAATATTCGCACGCATTCAGATTCTTCCTTGGTAAGTTTGATTGAATCTGGTATTTCTTTTAACTTCCAAAATCCTTCAATTTCTTCCTGTTAAGTGCCGTTTACCGAGATGTCACATATTACGTTAGGCATATTAGTACTGATGCTCGTTGGACCGGATAAAATCCATCCTAATTTTGTTTTATGCAAAATTGGCAGATTCGGTACCGTTTTGATTTGACCTATGCCTTGCAGATCCCAAAGTATTCCTGCCCTAAAGAGCATATCAATTTCTCCCTCATTTTAGACGGTGGATCAGCTAAGGATATGTTTGAGGGTATATTGAAGTTCATGTTAATTGAAAAACTTAGACAGGAAAGTTCGATTTCATAGTCATACATGGATTTTATACTTGTGCGCGTACTGTGTGAAATTTTGGTTTCTAACTTTTTAAGTAAGACTACTGGAATATTCACATTATCAGGTGCTATTTTGAAATAGCTCTTTTGTTATAAAATTTGAATGACTGCCTGAATCTAACAAAACTCTAGCTTTATAAGAGTTTCGAATACCATCCTTTACATAAACTAGCGCTGATGAGAGTACAGTAGAAGACAAATTTTTATTTACATTCAATGCATGAACGTTTATTGAAAAAGATTCATTTTTATTTATATCGCTATTGGATTCATTATTCGAAACGTTAACTTGTTTACTAAGATTCTTTTCAACGCTGTCCATGTGAAGCAAGGTGTTATGAAATGATTACTTCTTAAACAATGCTCTATTTAAGATGCTTCACTTCATCATGCCTGTTTCTAACAGATAATTCTTTAAAGCGTGAGCACTGGTAAATATAATACGCATTTTTCAGAACTTCACATTTTATGTTCGATGCTGCTACGTGCACGTGTGATTTAGCATGAATAGGTTTTTATCATACTTAGAATTTGTTTGGCAATAAAGGTTATCTGAACCTGTTACTGCTTCTAAAATTTGCAACTTACGTTATTCGTGAAAAAAGTTACGAAATCGGAAAACAAACGCTTTCTTTTGAAATTACATGGGTGTACCATGCTCGCTAAGTTGTTGATTCGAGTTTTAATTTTAATAGATTTAAGTATTAATAATCTATCCAAATATTCTGTCGGTTCACCTAATGCCTTTAACGAACAAATGTATTTATTGGAACCATCAATTACTTTTGTTAATGACTGCGCTGATTCTTTGTTTATAATCGGATATTCAAAAATTGATTGGTTGCGCTTTTCTATAATTAAACGTTAATTTTGAAATCGCTGTTTCAATAAATCTCAAGCAATTTTATAATTTGTATTCTATACTTCTAAAGATAATATTTCGCATGTATCACCCTTATGACTAGAGCACGGAATTATATGCATTAAAAACTCTGAAAATAGGCGCATATACATATATGCACAATATTTTGTTAAATTATGCAACAATTTAGTTAAATATGCACTGATTGTATTTAAAAAAAAATTGACGTACAAAAACACAATAGAATTACAAAATTTATTTAAACAAGTTGTTTGTATTACAAAAGATAAATTGATAAATTAATGTCAAGCACAAACCTACAGACTATAAAATATTACATTTTATTTTTTATAATATTGTAAATGATCAATAAGGTTGATATATAACCCCTTTCCACATTAACTTTTGTAAATTCTGTATACGCATTTCGACAACCAAGTTGTCATCATCAGCAGATAATTTCAAAGTGTCGCACCTGGTAAACCACGGCGAAAAACAACATTACGAAAATCAAACTCCGTACGCGATCCACACCGCTCAAAACCAAGATGTACACTGTGTTTGTTTCACAAGATTTTTAAAAATTATTTTTACTTAAACTAACATGCACTACATTGAAAAAATATTGTAAACATTGACAATCATATATTTCTCTAAATTTTCCACAAGAAACGATTCTCTTCGATCAGATAACAAATTTTTATATGTAGAAAAACTTCTTTCTACATGAACAGAAGTGATTGGTGAAAACTTAAATTTGCATATAGTGGTGGCATCCATTGTTATAAAGGGTTTTCCAATAAGGACTTGACAACTTTTTTTCAAAATAAAATGCAGACCATTTGAGATATTTCAAAAACTTTATTATCTGGTTGAAGTACAATAAAAACATTTATGAATGGAACCCGACTTCGTTCATATGCCCACCGCGGGCACGTTTGCAGCGGTCGATTCGTTGGACCCAATTTTCGATGACTCGGCCACACAATTCGGCCGAAACGGCTGCTATTTCGCGTTCAATGTCGGCTCTGAGCTCTTCCAACGTCGTCGGCTTGTTGGCATAGACCGATGACTTGACGTAGCCCCAAAGAAAAAAAGTCTAGAGGCGTTAAATCGCACGAACGAGGCGGCCAATCGACTGGTCCATTTCTTGAGATAACACGCTCATCAAACTGACTCTTCAATAAATCGATTGTAACGTGTGCTGTGTGGCTTGTGGCACCGTCTGCTGAAACCACATGTTGTCCAAGTCCATATCTTCCAATTCGGACCAAAAATAATCGGTAATCATGCCGCGATAACGATTACCATTCACAGTAACGTGACGATCAATATCGTCGACGAAAAAATATGGCCCTATGACGCCGCCGGCATGCAAACCGCACCAAGCAGTTATTTTTTGTGGATGAAGTGGTGTTTCATGAAGCACATGTGGATTTTCACCCGACCAATAACGCATATTTTGCTTATTGACGAACCCATTGAGCCAAAAATGAGCTTCGTCACTAAAAATGATTTTGCGATGAAATTGATCATCTTGGCGCATCTTTTCCAGAGCCCAATCGAAGAACGTACGTCGCTTCAAATGGTCCATCGGCTTCAATTCTTGAGTCGGCTTGATCTTGTATGGGTGTAAACCAAGATCCTTACGCAAAATTCGCCATAAAACGTTCTGGGCGATGCCCAACTCTTGAGAACGCCGTGGAATTGACTGATTTGGATCATTTGCTACGGACGTTTCAACGGCATCGATATTTTCGACACTTCGACTAACCCGTTGTCTCACTGGCACGGCAACATCACACAACGAATATGTAGACTCAAATTTTTGCACTAAACTTGTTACTGCCTGTTTACTAGGGCGAGAATTACGACCGAAAATCGGAGTTAACGCTCTTAAAGTAGCGGTCACCGACTCCGAATTTCTGTAGTAAATTTTTATAATTTGCAGACGTTATTCGTTCGTGTACTTTACCATGATGAAAATGTTAAGTTTACTGAATAAATTGACAGTGACAGTTCGATGATTAGTGAAATTAAATTAAAAGTTGTCAAGTCCCTATTGGAAAACCCTTTAGAAGGCTCATAATTTCCATTTCAAATATTTAAAATTTTAATAAGCTCATCAAACCCTGTATTTATGTTAATACGTCTTGCATCTGCGTTTTTATAGAATCACCAATTTTACCTTTAACTTGGTTGACCTTACTTTTGAAATCCGTAATTAATTTCACAGAATCTGTAAGTTCCACGCCCTGCCTCTCTAATGTAGTTAAGGTTTCCGTAATAATGCTAAAATTCGCTTTGATAAATGCTAGTTGTTGATTTAATGTAGGAATATTTAAAATATTTTTACTCTTTACACTAACACTGCAATAGCATTCAAATAATTTGCATAAAAAAATGCGGCCTCTAACCACGTGTCCCACCTCGTAATTATTGGCTGAGGTGATAAATAAAACCTTTTCAGTAGGGACAGCGTTGGGTAAATAGAAACTTGTTAATACTTCGTTTATAAACTGCGACATAGTTACATTGTTGGATTTCTCTAATTGTTTCAAACCAATTAAATACGCTTGACCAGGAACATTTTCACTCAGTACACCTATTAATAAATAGGCGATAAATCGGCCACAAGTGTCAACTGTTTCGTCGACTATAAAATAAATATAATTGTTTCCAATTAACTCCCTAATTTCACTCATGGTTTTTTCGAAAACATTGTTTATATATTTTTTTCTAAAGGTGCTTTCATCTGGTACTGGTCTACCACAATACTTCTCTAAAAACGCTTTAAAAGATGGATTTTGTAATTTCATAAGCGGAATATTGGCACTAACAAAGGCTTCACATAAATCAAAATTGAATTCTTCTCTATTTTCACAAACTGATGCCGAAGAAATTCTTTCATTAAGCGTTAATTGTTTTGTATTTGTAATTTCAAATTGTTTGTCATATGGAATCTATTAATTCGAAAACTGTTTTGGTACCAAATACAAATAAAAAATAATATAAAGTAAACTTACTGTTTTGCTGCAACATCGACAAAACACCTTGTTTAAATTTAAATAAAGTTCTGGATACTGTGTTGGTGGCATTATTACTTCGTTTTAAACACAACGACTGACCCCCTGAAAACCCAAAATGAAACTGAAAGACAACCTATGGCAGTGGGGCTTGTAGTAAAGCAAAAGGAAAATAGGGGAACCCCAGTTTTTGCCGATGCGATACCGGGCGGTTTGTAAAATGTAGGAGAACCCCAGTTCTAAAAATGCAGTGTGGGCAATATTTGCTTTATTTAATTTAACAAAAAATTTAAATTACACAAATATGCACGTATATGCATTTTATTCTGATTTATGCATCAATTTCAGAAAATATGCAAAATATGCAAAATGAAAATCGGTTTTTTAGATTTGTTGTTGTTTAATTCGTGTAGATACGAGAAAAATTTCTTGGCATATCGATATTATAGAAAATGCAAATGCATATAATTCCGTGCTCTACTTATGGCACTACTTTAAATAATAAAATTTTTGTGTTACTTATTTTGATTGATTAATGTAGAAAATATGTCATGAAACTGTAACTAATTATATTTTCCATTAAATTCCGGTAAACTCATTGAGAGTAGCTTTACATTTGTTTTGCTAAAATATTGTATTTCGTTTCCATTTGTTTTTGATTCACCCGGTATGAGCAACTTTTTTGCTTTAGCTCATGTTTGAAAATATGTATTTTCAAATGCCTCTCGTTCTACATCACCGTCATCCACTTCTTTGATCATTTGCTCATCGATTTGAACTTGTATAGCGTAAAATTCGTCCAATAGCAAATCAAACTTTTCAAACCGTTCGTTTAGTTCAGAATGTACTTCGCTATCACACGACTCTAAAAACTTTGTGAAACGTGTAAGCTTTTCTTTAATGTTTTTACGTATTTGTTTTAGTTTTCTTAATTCAGCTTACATAATGTTAAATAATAATTTCTTTAAATATATATGTATACTTTCTGCTTCTGGGCTTCCGGGCTGGAACTGCGTCACTTGTATATCTGCCGACGTTTCGTACCCATACAAATGGGTACGAAACGTCGGCAGATATACAAGTGACGCGGTTCGAGCCCGGAAGCCCAGAAGCAGATAGCATGGACCACGACCGCGGAAGTCTACGGACCAGATATATGTATACTGTACTATATTTATTATAAATTGCAATTTGTTGTATAATGTTACCAATATTACAAGATTGAAGCATATAATACAAAATAAGGCAAGTGTAAATGGATTGGGGACTCACCCTAAATGTGGTAGTACCTGTGTAAAAATGCAAAACCTCCTCGCTCTGAAGTGCTCCAATTTCGTTACAATTATATTCTTCGTGATAATACAATAGTTATATGATTTTTCCACTTCAGTGGACACTTCTTTTTCGTATAATATGGCCGTTATTCAAATTGCTTCACTTTGGTGCTTTGTTTTCGTCCTATCCTATTAGAAGAACCAAAGTTTCGTTCGATGTTTTCTCTTAACGAGAGAACTCATATTTCCTATTCCAATTATGTAAAATAAAATGCGTTTCGATTTACTTCTATTATCTATTATACATAAGATTTACACCTTCGTCGATCTCTCGCTTCTGTCGACTACTGTTATATTTCTACTCATCTAATAAAAAAAAAAATGACTGTTACTCCATCTAGGTAAAGGAAGTCAAAATAGCATAGTTGATAAGATAGAGGAATGGCAATCTAAATATAAAACTAAATAGAATAAAAAATATATAAGTACAAACACTTCCATATGCGTTGAATCTTTGCGTCACTATAGAACGTTCATAATGTGTTCGCATGCACTTTATATATAAGTCCGATATTATGGACAGAGTTACACAGGAACCCACTCAGACAATACTACAACAATGTACGCGGTGAGTACATATACGATATACTATACAATTAAAGCACACAATTAGGGAGGATCCGTTTCTTATTAGCCTAGGTCTGTGGACCCTAATCACATAATTTAGCAAAATAGGCGTTGGAGCACGAACATCGAGGCGGGGGGCTGTAGCAAATTTAAGCTCGACCACCGTTGCAATGCAACTACGGTATGCCCATGGGCATGGGTTCTAGATCATTGTGCTACTATATGACTAATTGCCTCGATCTATGTTATTCCTTGTGCCGCAGCCCCCTGTATAAGGAAAATTGTCCAACATCGCGTATTGTGTTTAAATACTGCGAGAAGAGGAGAGGAAATCGAGTTATACAGTCTGCAATACTCACAGATTTGCGCTGACGCCAAATTTGACTGTACGACAACGATGAATACTATATGTTCGGATCGGTAAAATATATATCGACGGAAACGTGTACAAGTAATATTGCAAACTACGAAGTTATATCATTCAGATATATACATTACAATAAACCAATAAAATAAACATAATAAAATAGGCATGTGTCAAATTAATAAAATTAAATATAAATTACGAAGAAATACTTAAAGTCCTTAACATACCGCCACCCTTGAAGACACGGTCTTTAACACACGCGCACTTTCATTTTTAAGTGTCTTTTATACATAGAATAATTTCATTTAACACAACACTACTGTAGAGATTCCCCCGGAGCGGTTCCAGTTGAATAAATTTCTTTGCTGGTGTGATGCCGATCCTTATCTTGGGTTTGGGATTCATCTACTACGTCCGATGTTTTATCGGAAATTTGCTTTGGCGGTGAACAACCGCTCATGATGGGTAGTAAAGCTAGTCTTGCAGTCGGTCGCTGCATTATTCCGTAGGATGTTCGTACCCGACGGTGCGTACGATGCTATCCTTACCTGGGAATACCTCGACTATTTGTTCTCTTATCCAGGTACATGGTGCGCTGTGATCCTCACGTATAATACCAGATCTCCAGGAACAAGGTCAAGTTGTTGGTTTGACTGCCATTTGTTTCACCTTTGAAGCTGTTTTAGATTTTTTTTCCACTTTTTCAGAAATATTCTCCAGGAGTTGACACTTTGATAATGTATCAGGTTGTTACATATGAAATGTCCGATTTTGTAAGGAATAAAAAAAGTCTAAATTTAAAAAAATATAAATATTTATTCTGCAAAATAGTCTCCATTTACATCAATAGTTTGTTGCCAACGGCCTGGAAGCTGAAAAATTCCCTTTGAAAAGAAATGTAGGTTTTGACGGCTCACATATTGCTCAAACACTGCTATTACAGACACCCGGTCAGGGAAGTCCCTATTTTTTAAGTGATTGTCTAAACTTCGGAAAAAATGAAAATTAGTTGGCGAAAGGTCAGGTGAATAAGGTGGGTGAGGGAGAATTTCGTAACCAAATGCCGAAAGTTTTTGGATTGTATGTCGTGCAACATGAGGTCTTGCATTATCATGAAGAAGTATGGGTCCATGTCTATTGACTAGTGAGGGCTCCAAGCGGCTCAATTTTCCATGCATAGTTTCCAGTTCGGCACAATAGGACGCTGCTGTGATGGTTTCACCAGGTTGCAAAAATGAATAGTGAATAATACCCTCACTGGAACCATACAGTCACCATAATCTTTCGCGGGTGAAGTGATGCTCGTGCATGCTGTCTTGGTGCTTCACCTCGATCTAACCATTGTCCTGACCGTCTCCGATTATCATAAAGTATCCACTTTTCGTCACACGTTACCACTCGATGAAGAAACGGTTCAACTTTCTGTCGATTAGCCAAAGAGGTAGCCACCTCTAATCGACGGAGCTTATTGGCTTCCGTTAATTGGTGCGGCACCCATCAATCGAGTTTCTTCACTTTGCCAATCGAAGAAAGGTGACGGCTAATGGTGGCAGTGGACACTTGAAATGTTTCTGCAAGGCTACGCACTGTTGTCGACGGACTACTTTCAACTTCTACACGCAGCTCGTCGTCATTAACGGTGCGACGCGCATATCCGCGAGGCTCAGTTTCCAAATCAAAATTTCCCTCGCTGAATTTTTTAAACCATCGCCGTAATGTGCGTTCATTACACGTGGTTTCACCGAACGTCTGATTAATTTCTCGCTTGCTGCAGCTGCATTTAATCCCTTTTTAAATTGAGAGAGGTAAATTGCCCGAATATCTCTTGCCGACAGCATTTCCATAGGCGAGACAAGGACAGGTGTATTAATCTTTCCAAGAAATGGAACAGGTACACACTTCAAAATAAATACCCTTTTCTACAAATACAATAATAATTTTCACCAAAAACATGCACGTCTTCACACAGGTGCGATTCAGTTCAGACTGAAGGAAAAAACGGACATTACATTTGTAACAACCTAATATTTGGCTTTAACTGGAATAAATTTAGTTCTGAGATAGATATAGTAGCATCGCCAGTTAGAAAATGTGAAGTCGGAGCGTTAGATGTTGGAGTTATAGATCGGGAATTTAAAATGCCTTATATTCGAACTGGAAGTGTATACATTTCTTCATATGTTAACGATGCCTTTCTAATTATTCGGGTAAGGCGCATTTTAGTGAATTTAGCTGCAGCTTCCGAAAGTCCTCCAAAATTGGGAGTTTTTGGGCGAATAAATTTCCACTTTATGTTATTGTGAACAATATATGTTTTAGCATCTTTAGATTACATCGTTTAATTAATTTCTTTAATTATTTGTCTGTTTCAACGAATTGAATTCTATTATCGGAATATATATTTAAAATACTTATCTTCGCGAAACAAAACGCTTTAAAGTGTATAGGAAAACCTTTGTAGTAAAATCACTTTCCAGTTCTATGTTTTAACTTTGTGCCATATATAATTAAACGAGGATCAATTCTACTCGTTCACAGACATGGGTCCCTTCGTTTAGAATTTCCAACTAAATTGTACATATATACCTAAAATGCGATTGATACAAGTATACTTACGCTTTATCTAAACGAGATTAATTTTGCTCGTTCGCAGACATGGGTCTGATCATCGCTGCAATACAACTACGATATATAATAATTAATATATATATATGATCACGCGAGTGCTAAATTTGACTAAACGACAACGATGAATATTATATTGTTACGCTTCGAATATATAATAATTTTTTTAAATAGTTTTTAAATTAATTTATTTTAATTTAAATACAATTCTATTTTAAATTCATAAATTATTATTTATTACTTTAACATTATCTATGTTGTATATCTACAAATGCAGGAATCTTTTGTTTTCATCATATACGGTCAGGCTGTAATAAAACAAACCGTCGTTTTCTGGGAAGGCGAATACCTATAACTTTACAAACCTCTTCTTAGAATAGTCTTGGTAACTTTTCATTGACTAACATTCAATATTCATTCTATTTTTATTAATTTCTAAATGCAATTAGAGATTCAAATATTAATCCTTCTATTTTTCACACAGAATGCATGTCTATTATTCTATCTAGATATCTATCTGCTTGCCACTTATATTGATATTGATACCACACTTTTAAGTTATGCCAATTTCTTTAGCGTGCTAATTTCTAACGTGCCTATTCTCTTTTCCCATTGGTCGATTCAAACATGACCAGCATCCTACCCTTCAGTTACCCCTTCGTTTCTTAAAAGCCTCCGCATGTAAGACAAAAAAGAGACTTCTGCGATAGCCATGACCAAAGCTACACGCATTCCTTCTACCAGTTTGTGCAATTAAGTTTTACCCGCGCAAGTAGTGTCCACCTGGTTATTTTCCATCCTGACCCAGGATATACACACACAAACATGCAAGTACCTCACGTATCGTCCGATACATATTTTAATCTAACACTTTTTATATTTTATTAAACAGTTGCATATCTCTAGATTTACTTTTATTACAGTTTTACCATTACGCTTATCTTGTTTTATTTGTTGCTCTCGATCTTATTAATTATCTTTATTTAATATACTCAAGATCACTGAAGGTTGATATATAACCCCTTGCCACAATAATTTTCGTTTTCTGTATACAACTAAGTTATCATCAACAGCAGATAATTAAACAGTGTCGCACCTGCACAACTACGGTAAAAATACCCGGTTAGCGGTTATATATCACCCTTCTAGTTAATCAATCACAGGCTCCATTAAAATTACCTTAATATACTCAAGTTTAAAGAATTAAATTAAATTAGTGAATAAAATTTTAAGGGCGATCCTATTGTTTATTTCCACTAATATCTTTCTTTCAATTTGGCACACATCCTGAACTTTTGATGGTCATTGTAAACTTTACTAATTATTAACTCCTGCAATTACTTATTATTTGTTTTTTATTTGCATTTACTACAGCGCTTCAGCTAGCTGGACACGCGCTCGTAATAAATTTACTAACCATCATGTGCAAATAAATATTTACTCTGAAATAATATTCCCTTTATTATTTATTGGCGAACCGGGGAGGTACGAGGATAGTTTGACAAGTATGGAGAATGACACATAGGTGGCGCTCTAATTGGTAAAACAAATGCACTGTAATTTAGGTTGCCTATTTATATGTTTACATTCCGATATTTAGATAAATCGGTTGATTAGTTTATTTTTGACAGCTGATTGAAAAAGAAGCAACACGTTGTTTTGTTAAAATGGAAAAAGCAAAGTATCATGCGGTGATTAAATACTTCGTAATTAAGGGTATGAAAGCTACCGAAATAAAAGATAGGTGAATCTGCTCCATCATCCGCCACAATAAGTAGATGGGTAAAGGAATTTAAACGTGGTAGAACAAGCTGTGGTGATGAAGCGCGCTCTGGAGCACCCAAAATCGTGACTTCTAAGGAAATGATTATAAAAATCCATAATATTATTACCCAAGATCGACGACTCAAAGTGAGAGAGGTAGCAGACATGGTAAACATTTCAACAGAACGCGTACACCACATGTTAACGAAAGAATTGGGCCTTTCCAAGCTTTCGGCAAGATGGGTGCCGCGATTGCTTACGACTGATCAAAAGTTTACTCGTTTGCGCATTTCCAATGAGTGTTTGGACCTTTATAAGCGGAATCCGGTTGATTTTTGTAGATGATTTGTTACTTGCGATGAAACTTGGATACACTACAGTACACCCGAAACTAAACAACAGTCGAAACAATGGTTAGAACGTGGTTCTGCACCTCCAAAGAAAGCGAAAACCACTTTATCGGCAAACAAGGTGATGGCATCAATTTTTTGGGATTCAAAGGGCATTTTGCTCATTGATTACCTTCAGAAAGGTGCCACAATAAACGTACAATATTATGCAGAACTTCTACAAAAATTAAATGTTGAGATTCGTGCTAAACGGCCAGGGATGGCAAAGAAAAAGATTTTGTTTCACCAAGACAACGCTCCCTTGCATACCAGCACAGTTGCAATGTCCAAAATTCACGAGTTGCATTTCCAATTAGTACCGCATACGCCTTATTCGCCGGATCTAGACCCTTCCGACTTCCACCTTTTTCCAAAATTGAAAACGGCACTAGGTGGAAAAAAATTTTCGTCTAACGACGAGATTATCATCTTCGTAAATGAGTATTTTGCAAGCCTTCCGGAATCGCATTTTAGAGATGGCATAAAGGCATTGGAGCACCGTTGGAATAAATGTATTGCTCTTTTAGGAGAATATATTGAAAAATAAAAATTATTTTGTATTTAAAAAAATTCGTTTTTCTTTTCCATTCTCACTACACTTGTCAAACTACCCTCGTAATAATATGTTCGCATCGGTAGAACATATATTGATGGAAACATAAACGGGTAATGTTGTAAACTACAAAGAAATGCAGAGACGCTACGAACCTGTTCCATTAAATATATTGTTAACTTTTTGATGTGTATATTGCAATAAATCGATAAAATAAACATGAGAAAATATGCATATGTGACATTAATAAAATTAAATATAAATTGTCAAGCAATACTTAAAGTCTTTAACAGTCTAGTCAAAATTACAATTTACTTAATGAAACAGATTACATCTATTTACAGCTTCTTTAATGAGGAAATTATGAAGTTCTTTTTTGAACACCTATGTAAATATTTTCCAATAGAATATTTGTCGGCGCTCTTTGTTAGAGTACAACTTTTAAAGTTTGTAAATAGAGAATTTAAAACACAATATAATAAGAAACACTGTCCATTTTAAAACATTAGTAGATGTATCATATACCCGCAGCTATATATTGAATATGTATATATATATATATATATATATATATATATATATATATATATATATATATATATACATGAATGAGTCTAAAATAAATTCTGATATGAGATACGATTTATTACTAAACTTATCTTAACAAATTTTGTAATTATAAGTAATTAAAGTGTAATAAATTATTTTACTACATTTAATAACTGCTTTAATAGAAAAAACTTTCTAAATTAACACGGATGCGCGAATATATATCCTAACAACATATTTTAAGAAATTAATATTACAGAACTTGTTTAATTAATTTTACATCAGAATTAAACACATTCAGCACAATAAAATTAAATTACGAGAAGACAACGCAATTCTAATTTGTGTGACACTTATTAAACATACTTGAAAAGTACAATGTGCTTATGGCATATTGAGGTGCATTATTATATTATTTCTATAGTAATAATAATAATAATAATAATAATAATACTAAAAATAATAGTTCTTTATTGAATCCAACAGATAGCCCTTTAAAGGACTCTAAAGTAACAAAATAAATAATTTACTACAACCAAAAAAAAATAACTAGATAAAGTAAACCCTACAAAATAAAATATGTATATCTGAAATAATCAAATAATGGTAGACAAACATACCATACGTACACTATAAAAATTTGTTCTATAGTCTGTATCACTAACTGACAGCCTAATAAATACGTGTGTTCGTTTTCTGGTTAGTTAAACACATATAAACATTGCGAAGTTGAAGCAATACATGTGTTGCAGTCGAGTTTGTTTTGGACAAGTTTGAGCTTATATTATACTTTCCGTCATTCTTTCTTTATTTGATTATTACTAATTACTATTACTATTACTATATTTTGAAATTGTCTTTCTCAAGACATTTGAAGAGTATGAAAAAGTATTAGTAAGAAGTTAAGAAAAACATCTAAATTTCGTAGAATGATAATTTCTTGTAGTTTTAGGGAACGTGCATTCCTTACGTATAATCGTAAGGTTGGCAGAGCCACTATTAAGAAAGCGGAAGAGAAGCCATTTTAGCATGACTGATCAGCAGTCGATATTTAATATACTCAAAATACATGAACTACAGCACCCAAATTGCACCAAAACACAAGCTGTTCAGTCAACTGCCGAAATAGCTGGAATATTGCTATACATAAATATACTTATATAAAAATGTTTATTTTTAAATATCAAAAGCTAGTGTACATAATATTCTATAAGAGCACACTAAGCAAGAATTTCAAGAGCCAAAGTCATAAAAGAGAGAAAGCTACATTTTATAACTCGTATAGACGATAACACGAAAGCAATAATAAGACATACAGTCCATTCGTTTTTCTTCAAAAATGAAATTTCTACATTAACTAAAATTTTGGCAGCAGTAAATAGCAAAAATGACATACCGAAGTTTTCAAGGCATACGTTATGCAGGTTATTGAAATAGATAAATGTTTGGCTAGATATTTAATGTATTACTATGTGCAATTTTGACCTACCTCCATTTTTAGTCACAAGAAGAGACCTAAGAACAGCTGCTTGAAGGAGAAAAATGAAATAATGATGTAGAAAAGACACTATTTATCTAGACTAAAGCAATTTAGAACAGAAAGTAGAAAAATTTATTGTCTCAATGAAATATGAGTAAATGAAGGCCGTACAACATTAAAAGTTTAGATCGATGAAAGCATTAAATGCACATGGTAATAAGCTTTCAATGAGGATGTATCAACAGGTTTGAAAAATTCTAGTAGAAAAGAAAGGCATTTGATATTGTTACATATTGGTTGTGAGAATGGTCTCTCATTCCTATGAAATAAAATAAGTGATTACTTTGAAAAGATGAATCCATAATTGTTTGAAAAAATTTTAGCTCACTTGGAAATTCATTCTGTCAGCTACGGACAACACTTCCTATCATTCTAGAAAATTTGAAAAAATACCAAATTCATCAACGAAGAAATGTGATGTTCAAGAATGACTTACTAAAAATAATATTAGATTTAAATCTAATATGCTTAAAGTGGATTGTTGGATTTAGTAAAATAACATAAATCAGAATATGACAAGTACATAGTAGATAAGCTTGCTAAATCCAAAAATAAAACAGTTTTGAGACTTCCCCCATATTGCTGTGAGCTCAATCCTGTGGAGCTATTTGAGCCCAAGTAAAGGAAGAAGTAGCTGTAAATAATACCACATTTAAATTTTTTATTAATATTTTATGTTCTTCGTACTGCCATTCATAATGTTACTAAACAAAATTGGTTAAAAGCAATTGATCATGTCAAAGATATTTAAACAGAAATGTTGGATATGGGCGGAATAAGAGAAAATTTAAAAGAATTAGTCATAAATTTCTAGTTCCACTGATGATTC
Source organism: Dermolepida albohirtum (assembly GCA_031893035.1). Lineage (NCBI taxonomy): Eukaryota > Metazoa > Arthropoda > Insecta > Coleoptera > Scarabaeidae > Dermolepida > Dermolepida albohirtum. The sequence goes on from JAVIWB010003692.1 coordinate 26,107, forward strand.
GTCTAATGAATAGAGAGTTATTTGTTATTTATTTATATTTTACATTATGATTGTGTAGTGCTTATTGATATATATATATATATATATATATATATATATATATATATATATATATATATATTAGTCAGGACTGTATAATCGACCTACTCTTAATATCTTAAACGTAACTATTATCAGGTGTATCGATCTGTTGAACAAAGACTCAAACAATTTTAGTTTTCAATACTCTATATTTTGCTGCCAAACCTTTGCAGCTTCTTCAGGAGTGTGAAACTAAAACGAGTCATATACTGGTTGTTTCAAAATACTTGTATAAGTAACTTTCAATTTTAATTTTAAAATGCATTGTAAAACAGAATAAAACTCAACTCGGCAAAATTTCCTCCTCTTAGTTTCACACTCCTGAAGAAGCTGTAAAGGTTTGGCAGCGAAATATAGAGTATTGAAAAGTAAAATTGTTTGAGTCTTTGTTCAACAGACCAATACACCTAATAATAGTTACGTTTAATATATATATATATATATATATATATATATATATATGTATGTACATCAGTAAATTTTGTTTTGGAATGAAAATTGTAGATGTACATGTATTTAATTTGAAATAAAAAATATTATTATACAATTGTTTTAAATTTCAGAAATATAATTCAACTAAAAATAAAACATCTATTGTACTTGTCATGTGCTCACACAAATAAATCTTCACTACAGAGTCTTCCATTTCATTTTATTGACTGAAATATTACAATTACATTAAGCATGAGAGCCTAGAACTTGGTTGAAAATGAAGCAATGTGCATGTCATGTGCTCATTCTTCATTATGATTGCTTTAATCTTTTTTAAATTTGAAAGAATCAATTTCATAACTCGGTTTATATATGAAATTGAAAGAAAAAATTTAGTGTACAATTTGTTAACAAGATTAATTCAAAATAATTTATTCATTTTCGACATTTAATATAAAATAAACCAGTTAGACTTTTACTATCATTGTTATTAGAACAGCCTTTTTTGAGGGTAATTTCTTTGATTGGAAATAAATAATATAATAATTGTGTGTGTAAATCAGACTTTCGTAGCTGATATTTTATGTCAAAAATTATCCATATAGCTCGTATTTGTTAAATGTAGTGTTTTTCTTCTCGTTTTGAAGGAATTATTTTATTATTATTGCCTCTATATTTAACCCATTTACCGCCAATGTCCCATTTTTGGGACACATTTTAAACAATTTTTTTTAAATAATTATAACTTCTATATGAAATATAGCCATTAAAGTAATGAAATTATATTATCTGCTCTATGAAAAAAAATTACAATTTCCGCCATGTCATTTTCAATCGTCGCGAAGTTCAAGTCGAAACTAAAGCTTTAGCGGACCCTGTGCAAGTGTTTATTTTTGATCGTAAAAATTGTTCAAAATATTTTTTAATAAAAACTGTTGATTAAAACTTGTTGTTTGAGCTTTCTTTTACAAATCTATGGAGAAATATTTTATCAGTTATATTCTAGGTAAGTGTTTTTCCCCAATGTCCCATTTTTGGGACGTTGGTATAAAATGTATAAAATAAATAATTCGATTTATTTTGTTAGAAATGGGTTCAAAGAGATTCTTAACAATTTCTGAAATTACTGCTATCTTGGAAGATGACGATTTTTTTGTCTGACCTTGAAACGGAAGCCATTGACGACGTGAATGTTGCAATTATACCACCAGATACAGGCGAATTGACGGATTTGGAAGATATAAATGAAAATAATTTGAAAGAAACTGACACGAAGAATGAGAACGGCGACATTGCAGGAAGTTTGGAGTTATTTAGTCCTAACATTGAACCGGATATTGACGAAAATCAAAGAGAAAAGGAAGTGCCAGCAAGCGTCCCTCTAGCTAAAAGAAGACGATCGCTGCGTTGTGTTGAACGCTTGGCTAGCTCGGGCGACGCAATAAATGCAGATGAATCAAAAGAACAAACAACTAATGATATAGTACTTACGTGAATAAAGGCGCAGCTGTAATAAACGGTTAGCACAATATAAAATAAAACAGCAAAAATGCCCTTAAAGTACTTTATTAAATCAACACGCAACAAATAAATGCAGATTTGTCTTAATCTCAATAAAATTTATGTAACAGTTATAAATTAAAACGAGAAATTCACTAGCTTTAATAATTACATGAAAAGACGCGCTAATGTACTCGCAGAGACCACGTGCATGGAGTTTATTTGTCTGTGTTGACGAATATCGCGTAAAAGATTAAGAAGTGAAAAATCAATTACAGAACGAAGGGATACTTATCTTGTAAGCGTGGCTGTCCTGTATTACCGGAAGATGGGTCGCGGCAACACGAGGTTAATGCTCATCAAAACTGTACGGGCGTACAAGGGTTAAGATGGCGTAGCGAAGCACGAACTTACAAGTTGTTGATGAAGGCGACGAGATGGCAAGATGCAGAGAGAGGACACGCTTAGCGCGTCGCTGGTTTTTTATACTACCCGGAGGGGTACGGTAAGATGGTTAAAAAAATAGTGGGAAAGGAAATAGAAATGCACCAATCACAGAGTACGGTCTGCAGAGAATGATTATAATTAACGATACGCGAAAGGGATCGCGGTATTGATTAAAATAAACTCAATCAGAAGATTCGTGAAAGAAAGACGATTAAAATGATACCTCACAGTAGGTGTTTTGCTGTCCGTATAACGTAGGTAAACGAGATCAGGTAAGCCTCAGGTGAGACTTACCTCTACCTGAAAGGTAGTTTACTAAAGTGATCGTTGCTGTAGAGCGGATCAGTTTAATGTTATATTCTACTAAATATAATGTAATTTACTATCTTATCTAATAGGATCAACAGAAGAGAAATAATTTTGGATAAAATAAATCAAATTATCTCAACAGTAATATAACATAATCAAATGGGACTTTAGTGAGAGACTTGTGGTAAATTATACTAACGTATGATATAGTTTGTGAGACGTGGTTTTAATTAAATCGGGTAAAAATTAATGGTAAAGCAATCATAATGTTAAGTATTAAGGCACCTAAAAAACGTACATCAGCTAGAATATCACTCGCTTAGGTAGTAATTTCCAGGAATGAGGGTTTTGGCGCGAAGCAGACAAATCACCATGTAACGGTCAAATTCTCCTTGAAATGTGTGTTAGCAACGCGAAAGGTTGTATACACGGGTTTTGAAAATTAAAGCGCGGCATTAAAATAATAATTTTAAAACACTTTAGAAAGTAATATATGCGAAGTGTAACAATTCCCCCCCGCTTAGAAACAACCTTCGTGGTGCTTAATTGTTAGTTGTAGGAGAATTATAAATCGGTCAATGCGAGTTGCTTATCTTTGAGGACAAAAAAGGTGCGTCCAGGGCGACTTGTGCAATAGATACTGTACCCACATCACTGTACGAGTGATTGCGATAAAACCTGGCAAAGATCGCTGTGTGAGCAAGGGTGCGCTCTTAAACATCGCAGCTTCAGTTAATCGCGTTTGAATGATCTTGACGCTGCCGAATATTTTGCAGTATACGAAAAACAAATCACGTACTGGCTGGATGGTTTAAGTCGCACTGTGTTAGTCGCGGCAATTACAAATTTGAATTATCTGTCTTGTACTATTCTTACAGGCTACGATTAATTAAATAATTTTCTATATATCTACAAGTAACAAACAGACTTAAATAAACTAACTTAGTGCGTCATATGTGTGATCTCACGTGTTATTGTCCTCAGCTTCTTCGTGTATTCTCATCCAAGAACACTGGATTCCCATCGGCGCTACCATCAGGGAGATTCCATCTTGCTGACGCACACACTCACACTCCCACGCACTTATCGTCCTTACACTAACGCGATTAACTTAACTATACATAGTTTTGTGTCTGCGGCGTTTAACACAAATGTCTTCGCGGGAACCAGGGGTTGCGTCAGTTTAGCACATAGCACAATCGTGTACCTGCACTTCTTATCGCACTTTCACCCGTCCGATGTATCTGGCGGTTCTTCTTCCGGCGCTGCGGGTGGCTCTACCTGGTTAATAGCGTAGTGCCTCAATTGGTCAACGTGATACTTAACCGGCCGGCCATTTCTGCGTCTTACCCAATAGGATGTGTCGCCGACGGCTTTGATAACGGGGTACGGTCCTAACCATCGGGCGGCAAACGGCTTTTCAGCAATCGGGTAAGACTTAACTAGCACCATCTCATTCGGACGATATACCACTGGCATGGGGTCGTTGTTGTTACCATACCTCTTTTCTCGGTACCTGTGCTCATTGGCTTGCAGATTGGTTATTCTCTCACCGGCCGTTTCCTTCATTGTAAATCGCTGTTCCCTCCAATCACCTGGGCGTGGCAAGTCATTTCCAAATAAGGCTTTCGAGGGAGAGTAGCCTGTTGCAGCGTTACGACGGCTCCGTATATTAAAGAGAACTGCGTCCAGACGCTCATCCCATCTCGCGGTGTCGTGCTCTACGAGGTGTATGCGTAACCCTTTCTTAATTTCTTGATTTCGTCGCTCTACTGGATTAGCTCGAGGGTGATAAACCGGTGTGGTCCAATGTGTCGCATCCCAGCGTCGCGCAGCGTCTTCCCATGCTGTAGATCGGAACTGGGGCCCGTTGTCTGTCAGTACGCACTTGGGATATCCGTAGCGGCAGAATACGCTGTCTAAGAACCGAACGATCGCTTTCGTCGGCGTCGCTGCCACCGCCAGAGCTTCTACCCAGCGTGTGCATAAATCTGTACATACAATAATATTTCTCTTACCACTCCGACTCTTCGATAATGGCCCAATTAGATCGACTGACACTACTTGGAATGGTCTTGTTGGTTGACGTTTACGTAAGTGGGCACGCTCTTGACGTGGCCCTCGCTTGTAACACGTGCATATCTGGCACGCGCGAACATATTCGCGGACGTCTTTGCGAAGTGTAGTCCAGTAGAAACGACTTTCGATGTTTCGGATGGTTTCCTCCGCACTTGGATGACCCGCAGTGACGCAGTCGTGGTATTCGTAAAGAACTCGCGGTTTTGCGGCCTGGGGAACCACTAATACCTCTTGATCACCTCGGCGGCGACGGAGATATCCATCCAAACTCGTATACAGCTCTGCGACCGCTTCGTTGTTGGTTTCGGTATGTTCTCCACCTTGGAGCTTCCGAAGTAACCGAGCGACGGTCTCATCTTGCTGTTGGGCATCCTGAACTTCGAGGACAACGGAATTAATATTATCGGCTGTTGTGGTAGCAGCAGTAACCTGAAACAAACAAACGGCAGACTCTGTTTGCTCACAAGGAGAAGGATTATTAGTATGCATAGAAATTAATCGATCTTCGTCGATGACCTCCGGCTCAAATAATTGATTTCCTGGTGCTCGCGAAAGCGCATCGGGTAGCTCATTCTCCTTGCCTGGACAGTGTTGGATGTCGTAATTAAATTCTTGCAACAACAACGCCCATCTCGTTAATTTCGATCTGCTGTCTTTCGTGCGATCTAACCACAGCAATGCGCGATTGTCTGTTCGTAACGTGAACTTCCTATCTTCAATATAGGGCCTGAATCGTTTAACTGCCCATATAACGGCTAAACATTCCTGTTCGTTTGCGTGATAGCGTCTTTCGGCGGCGTTGAATCTTGAACTCGCGTATGTAATAATACGTCTTCCGGTAGGGTGTTCTTGATACAGCACGGCGGATATTCCTTCTGCAGATGCGTCCGTCTGCACTACGAATGGAAATTTGAAATCAGGACGATGTAAATGTAGCGGTTGTGAAAGTTCGTTTTTAATCCTTTCGAACGCTTCGTGTGCTTTATTATTCCACTGATAACTTCGTTTCGTCGTTAATAAGTCCGTTAAGGGGGCCAGAATATCTGAACATCGTGGAACATAATCACGTAGCCAGTTCACGAGACCTAGAAATTGTCGTAGTTGCTTACGTGTTTTCGGCGGCGTCGCGGCGCGAATGGCGTCGATATGTCCTTCCTGCGGCCTATTACCACTCTCTGTTAATACGTGACCTAGGAAAGGTAATGTAGATGTGCCAAATACACATTTGTCTGGTGCTAACTGTAGATTATGCTGTTGCAGACGTTCAAACACTTGCCTAACGTGTCGGTGATGATCTTCCCAGGTATCAGAATAAATAATAACATCATCTAGGTAAACTAAAACAAACTTACGTAAAAGTCCGACTAGCACTTCTTGCGACATCATCTTCTGGAACGTTGTCGGACTATTCTTCAGCCCGAACGGCATCACGTTGAATTCGTACGCCGCTCCATCCGGCGTAATGAAAGCGGTCAAATGCTTCGATTTCTCTGCCATTTCTACTTGCCAGTATCCGCTTTTTAGATCTAGCGTCGTAAATATCCGCGCAGATCCTAACTCCTTCAGCGATTCATAGATCGGTGGCAGTTGCGACATTTCATCCTCGGTTTTACTATTAAGCCTTGGACGCTAACATTTCCTCAACTTGCTCTGCAATCATCCGTTTCTTCTCGGGAGAATAGCGATACGGTGGAACTCGCACTGGCTTCGTATCTCGTAATCTTATTGTGTGTTTTGTCGCAGTCGTTCTATTGAGTTCGTTACCTGTAACGAATAAACACTGAAAATCGTCAACAGTTCGTTTAAACGCTTTTCGTTGATCGGCATGGACGGTATTTAGTAGGGTTGTAACGTCCATCTTCGGTATTGACTCAGGTGATGCTGTCGCGTTTCGTGTGAAATGTATCGTACGCCTGGTTGTGGTACCGATATGTACGCAACGGCGTTGAAGGTCGATGACGGCTGCCTGACTATCGAGCCACGGGAATCCGAGGATTAATTTCTCTCGCAGATTTGGAGCAATAAGAACAGGGATGTCGATTTCTTCGTCGTTCAATGTAGCCCTAACAACTCCGGTGCCCGTCGTTGTCATAACTGCTACCTTGCTACCTAAAATTACACTACGAACCTCTTTTGATGTTGTCCGGTATATATGGTCTGGTCTAGCGAAGTTGTGACTCGCGGCTATATCGATTAAAGCACTCACTGTGTCTGTTTTTACTCGTAATGTTAGCCGCGGTGTTCCGTTTAACGTGGGATATTGAATCGAATTCAGGGCCGGTCCGCCATTGTCCCGGCCCGTGATCCTTTTCCCGACTGTTGGATTTTCTCCCGTAATACGGGACAGTCACGATGCCAATGTTGCTCTGGACAGTGTCGACATCTTGGAGGTTCTCTATCGTTTCTTGATGTATTGTCCTGTCGTTGCGACGTAGACGCGGGCTTCATTAACTTTCCCGCCGCGGTTTTCGTTTTTCCTAACACTAACGGCGTTACATTCGATTTCTTCGCAGGCGCTTCTGCTGGGTCGCCATGTATGTAGTCGTCTATGTCCACACATGCCCTCCGCAGGTCATCGATTGTATTCAGAGGATGTGGGCCAAGCGCTACTTTGTAATTCGGCTGCAGTTGACGGCGAATTAGCGCAATTATACGGCTATCGTCCCAGTCTAGGTTCAACCGACTGCACAACCGTCTCTTTCGTAATATAAATTCTACAGCGCGTTCGTCTTCCCTTTGTGGCACGCCGTATAACATTTCCTGCAGTTTGTCTGTCCTTTCCTCTGAGGAATATCTCTCTGTAAACAATTGTTCAAACGCGTCGAATGAATCGATATGATTATTCAGCGAATCAAACCACAGAGCTGCGCCGCCAGTTACGAAAAGCTTGATTTCGTTAACTATGCCCTCCACCGTTAATTGACGATTTTGTAGATACAGTTTTAACTGCTTCATAAATAGCTGCGGATCTTGTAGTATATCGCCGCTAAATACGTCCGGCTTCGGTGGTGGTGGTGCTGCTAGAGTAAACGTAGCACAGAATCGTTCCATTACCTCTATGAATTCTCTTGTTAAACTATTTTCCGTGGGCGCCACCGGATTTGTTGATCCGGAATTAGATGTGCTTTCTATGTTTGCTCTCGTATTCACCATTTTGTCGTTATTTTCTTTTCCGTGGATTCGTCGATTACACTTAATCTGATTAGCCTCACGCTTTGGGCCCAAATTTATTACGATCGCTGCGTTGTGTTGAACGCTTGGCTAGCTCGGGCGACGCAATAAATGCAGATGAATCAAAAGAACAAACAACTAATGATATAGTACTTACGTGAATAAAGGCGCAGCTGTAATAAACGGTTAGCACAATATAAAATAAAACAGCAAAAATGCCCTTAAAGTACTTTATTAAATCAACACGCAACAAATAAATGCAGATTTGTCTTAATCTCAATAAAATTTATGTAACAGTTATAAATTAAAACGAGAAATTCACTAGCTTTAATAATTACATGAAAAGACGCGCTAATGTACTCGCAGAGACCACGTGCATGGAGTTTATTTGTCTGTGTTGACGAATATCGCGTAAAAGATTAAGAAGTGAAAAATCAATTACAGAACGAAGGGATACTTATCTTGTAAGCGTGGCTGTCCTGTATTACCGGAAGATGGGTCGCGGCAACACGAGGTTAATGCTCATCAAAACTGTACGGGCGTACAAGGGTTAAGATGGCGTAGCGAAGCACGAACTTACAAGTTGTTGATGAAGGCGACGAGATGGCAAGATGCAGAGAGAGGACGCGCTTAGCGCGTCGCTGGTTTTTTATACTACCCGGAGGGGTACGGTAAGATGGTTAAAAAAATAGTGGGAAAGGAAATAGAAATGCACCAATCACAGAGTACGGTCTGCAGAGAATGATTATAATTAACGATACGCGAAAGGGATCGCGGTATTGATTAAAATAAACTCAATCAGAAGATTCGTGAAAGAAAGACGATTAAAATGATACCTCACAGTAGGTGTTTTGCTGTCCGTATAACGTAGGTAAACGAGATCAGGTAAGCCTCAGGTGAGACTTACCTCTACCTGAAAGGTAGTTTACTAAAGTGATCGTTGCTGTAGAGCGGATCAGTTTAATGTTATATTCTACTAAATATAATGTAATTTACTATCTTATCTAATAGGATCAACAGAAGAGAAATAATTTTGGATAAAATAAATCAAATTATCTCAACAGTAATATAACATAATCAAATGGGACTTTAGTGAGAGACTTGTGGTAAATTATACTAACGTATGATATAGTTTGTGAGACGTGGTTTTAATTAAATCGGGTAAAAATTAATGGTAAAGCAATCATAATGTTAAGTATTAAGGCACCTAAAAAACGTACATCAGCTAGAATATCACTCGCTTAGGTAGTAATTTCCAGGAATTAGGGTTTTGGCGCGAAGCAGACAAATCACCATGTAACGGTCAAATTCTCCTTGAAATGTGTGTTAGCAACGCGAAAGGTTGTATACACGGGTTTTGAAAATTAAAGCGCGGCATTAAAATAATAATTTCAAAACACTTTAGAAAGTAATATGTGCGAAGTGTAACAAAATGATAATAGTAAACTGGTCAAGACAGATAAATTCTATAAAGTTAGAAGATTTTTTGACATGCTAAAAACAAATTTTTCAAGATTTGGGGTTTTCAATATCATGTTATCTATAGATGAAATGATGGTACGTTACTATGGAAAACACCCAACTAAAATGTATAAGCAAGGAAAACCAATCAAATTTTGATACAAAATTTGGAGCTTGTGTAGCTCAAATGGATATCTTTATAATTTTGATCCTTATAGTGGTAAAACAGAAAATGAAAATGAAGGTCCCCTAGGTTCCAGAATAGTGAAAAACTTGATAAAAGTAATTCCACTGGACACTATAGAGGACCATGAGGTTTTTTTTGATAATTTCTTTACGGGACATGAACTTCTAAAGGACCTACAAAGTATAAAATTGAAAGCAGCGGGAACTATTTGTGAAAATCTAACAAAGCTGTGCCCACTAATGTCATACAAGGAAGTAGAGAAAAGAAAAAGGATATTTTGAAAAATAGATTGACAAAAACAATGAAATTCTTATGGTACGATGGAAAGACAACAGAACCGTAACTATGGCACCAAACTATAGCGACATATTACCGTTAGGAAAAGTTAAACGGTTTTCAAGAAAAGAGAAGCAAAGAATTACTGTGCCAATACCTCGCTTGTTTTGTGAATATAATAATATATGGGTGGCGTCGACTTGCTAGATAAGCAAATATCCTTATATAGAACAAGAATTCGTTCAAAAAATGGTAGTGGTCATTATTTACTCAATTCTTGGATATAGCCATAGTAAATACTTGGAGATGTACCAAATATCGCATCCCTGTGAAGAAATTTCACTCCTTGACATAAGACGCAAAATAGTTCTAGGCTATTTATCTGGTGTGAAATCAAATCGTAAAAGATCTGGTCCACAAAATTCACAAGTACTTGGAGGACAAGTAAGTGTAGAAGTACGTTATGACCGAATAGATCATCTCATAAAACCAATAAGTACACAGCGAAGATGTGCAGCATGTGGAAAAAAAACAACAAGAATATGCGCTAAATGTAATGTTCCGTTGCACGACAAATGTTTTGAATATTTTCATACTCCATAAACATTTTATTTGTAATATTTTCAAGAAAAGTGAATAAAATGAATTTATAATTATGATTTTCTTTCTTTTAGTATACTATAGCACATTCCGCCAATGTCCCAAAAATGGGATGGGCTTAAATTTATATATTTAAATAAAAACAATAAAAATGATAGCCAAAATATTTCTAGCTAGTTAGTATGAATATCAATATGCAGTTAATTTAATTAATTGTATATTTGAATTGCGGCGGGTAATGGGTTAATATAAATTACTTAATGTACATGACTACATATCTTCATAATGTTATACAGAATATTAAGTACTCAATTACCTGTAGTTGCAAGTTATGTATTATTTCATAATTTTCCTCCAATTTAAAATTTTGCTGCTGACTTACAAACTTCAAGAATATTTAAGTAATATTGTTAATAACTCCAGTTTACATTAGTATCACGAGTTAAAAAAGGATAAATTATATTTTGGCAACAATACACTGTCAACTTGATTTCAAATAACCAAAAAATGGAGGGAGTCAATCTACTGTATAGAATATACTGTAGTAAATGATGGCGGAATATATTAGTAAATTAGTTTTTGAATGAAAATTGTAGAAGTACATGTATTTATTTTGAAATATAAGATATTACAATTGTTTTAAAGTTTAGAAATATAATTAGAATTAATTTAATAATTTGTTTTATGTATGGAATTGAGTATGTCAGAGTTTCACATCTGATATTTTATAATGTTAAAAACATTCACGTGATTTCGTCGTAATTAGTCTGTCTGTTGGTGGTACAGTGTATAGTTATGTATTAAATTACCTCTAATATGGATGAGTAATGACGTCTTTGCCTTTTATTCAAACCAAAAAGCTTTAAAATTAAAATTAATAAAACTATAATACACATAACCCAAGGAACAATTTTTAAATTTCGCGGGTGTTTTAAGTTGCCCAAGGAAAAAATAACTACATCTAAAATTATATTTTATTTTATTACAGCATGAATATTAATAATTAAGGTGTATATTTCAAAATCAAAATTAAAACGAAAACCGTACGCATTAAAAACATTATTTCCTAATTTCTTAAATGAATTGAAATCATAGCTAACCTTTATTTTTACTACTACCAACTCAAAACTTCCGCGTAATTTAAAAATTGTTCCTTGGGAAATCCTTAAATTCAAAAAATAGGTCGATTCGACCTCCAATTGATAGAAATTCATTTTTGCTTCAATTAAAACAATAACTTGTATATTTACAATTGATTTTTATTTTAGCGAACAGCTGTTTTGCAACACAATTGTTCATAGAAACGAAAACAAGACGTAGATGTAAAAGTTTCTGTATTAATTATATTTTTTAAATTTTTGTTAAATAAAACAATGTCAAAAATTTTACAGTAATTTATTTTTTCTTTCTATTAAAAAACTGCTTTTTGTGTTTACTTATAATTCCATAAGTTGGTCTTATGATCTTTCTTCTTTCTTCCTTATGTATTTTGTTACGTTCTTCCATGAATTGATCACGCTTACGTTTATTGGTGCGATATTTCATTTCTCTATTTCCTACGGAATTTAGTAACTTCACTGAAGAATCTTCATTTTCAATCCTTTCGCCCAAAGTAGCTCTAATTACAAAATAAATATTAATAACTAGCACTATACACTAACATTTATACCAACAATTAAATTGCAATCCCTATGTGTACTCCTAAAACACTCATCTAGAGTAGTTTTAGTGAAAAAATCGTAGTTGCTAATCTGAACATTTACATTCTCCAATTATTTCATACTAGCAAGATATTATTACATTATTTTTTTGTATTCATTCTGTTATGTATACCTCTTTCGCGATATTTTTGCTTTTATTTTAGCTAAGTAATCTTAAAAATTATTATATATATTAAATATTTTTGTGATTTTTATATAATAAAATACTATTAACTGCTTTTTTCGACTCGTAATTTTTGCTAACAGTAAAGCTCAAATCAATTAGAACAATAAAACGAAAAACAATGATGAAAGTGGTAGGGACATAAAGACACTACAAATGATCGGCTATCATCTGAAAATTGTCGTATGATCACCATTTAACGTTCTGTTTTGGAGGATGCTCTTATATTATTTTGATCTTAATGTAATATTCTGCATTTATTTTTACTTAAAAACAATTTTTATCAAAACTACATTGAATATGTGTAATTACAATACATTTAGTAATAAAAATATTACGATATCTCGTTTAAAATGTTATCTTCGGCGGAGAGTTCGATGAAGAAGAGGATGATTATTCCCGTCTTATCATTTTTAATGTTTGTAATTATATTTATATTTGTCCTTTTTACATATACAGAAATATAAAAGAAATGTAGGTAATGTTTTAGATGTTCTTACAGAGGCAAAAAATATTTAAAAGTTCAGTTGCTCATATTGTAAAAGAAGCTGTTGAAAGAGGGAAAGTACGTTATTTTTAATTTTCACATTACGGGCAAACAACCCAGACTTAAAACAGTTTACAATAGAATAAAAGGGTGAAACAATAATATATTATTGTAAAAGGATATTATCGTATAAAACAAATATATATATATATATTGGGTTGGCAACTAAGTACTTTCGGTTTTGTAGTATAAAATAAAACACTTTTTTTTAAACAAAGAATAGTTTTTAATCAATTATATATTTTACATTTTGCTCAATGACCTTTTGCCATCTTTCTTTCAGTTATATGATTCCGCGCTCATAAAATTTCAGCAAAAAACTGAACCAGGTGCGAGTGAAGGTCGTCATTTGTGAAAGTTTTACCATTCAAAGAATTCTGCAAACTTCGAAATAAATAGTAATCAGATGGTGCTAGATCAGGGCTGCAATAGTTTCCCACGAGTTGCCAAAGATGTGTGAGGCCTTGCATTATCTTGGTGGAAAACTACAGCTTTCCGATTTGACAATTCTGGCCGTTTTTCTTTGATTGCTTCATCCAGTTTTATTTATTGTTGACAGTAAACATCAGAATTGATCGTTTGGTTTCTTGGAAGCAGCTCAAAACACCTTTGTAATCCCACCAAACTCTTTTTTTTGATGCAATTCAGCTTTCGATGTGGTTTGAGCTGGTTTATCGTGTTTGCTCCATGATCGTTTTCGAACTATGTTACTGTACAGGACCCATTTTTCATCACCAGTGATGATTCTTTTTAAGAAAGGGTCGGTTTCATTTCGTCTTTGTGTTAAGGTGCATATCGCAAAAGTTGATTCTTTGTGTTAAATGAATTTCTTTCAATTCGTGAGGTCAAAAAACACCACCTTTGTAATATCAAGCTTCTTAACTAGTCTAGACATTTTAAATTTTTTTAATTGTTGTGTGCGATACATGTAGCCCCTCCGCAACCTCTCGAACAGTTATATGATGATCCTCTTCAATTATGACTTTGATTTGGTCATTATCAACTTCAGTAGGCCAACCAGAACGTTGCTCATCTTTGAGGGAAAAATCTCCAGAACGGAATTTTTTATACCAATTCTGACACGTGCGCTCTGTTAAGCAATTAGCACCATAAACTTCACATATCTTTTTGTGAGCCGCAGCAGCTTTCTTTCCTTTACGGAAATAAAATAGTAAAATATGTCGAAAATGTTCGTTTCTGCACTCCATTTAAAATTAACCCACAACTAATAGCTTTAATAAAAATCACGCACTATTTGCTTCTGAAGTTACGTCAATGTGACTAGTATCACGCGACAAACGGTAAAGTACAGCACTAACATACGTTATACAAAAAATAAAGCAACGCTCTCTATCAGTAAAAACCGAAAGTACTTAGTTGCCAACCCAATATATATATATATATATATATATATATATATATATATATATATATATATAATTTAAAGACATACATATGAATGCAAGTCATCCAGAAATATCCTGTGCATCGACTTCTAAGTCATCTGTTCCAAATACAATATTACAGAAAGAAACTAAGGGCAACATCTAAACTAAATGTGTTTCTGTTTATAACACTGCTGCCTACAATATATGAGAAAATCTTCAACCATTGTAACGATGTTAATTATCAATTTTAAAGGTGTGCGCATTACAACTGATTGATCATCGAATATCATTTTATTAATGAAAACTTTCCATTTAAATATTTATTGCTAGAATGTACAGTTATAAATTAACAACACACTGGTAAAAATTTAGCATCAGTTGTTTTAAAAGTTATGACAGTTATACAATTACTGGACAAAATTGTATTAGCTGTAACCGATAACGCTGTGAACATAAAAAGTGCAATAACTAAAGGACTTAACTGGAAGTACTTCTGTTGTTTTACTTATACCATAAATTTATTAAAAAGAGATACATTGGACGATGTTGGTTATGTTTTTATTCTCGACACATAACATACATTCAGTAGGCAACGTCTTTTAAGGCGGAATATATATCACGCGCAATACTGTTTGCGCGTTTTGATGACCTCCGATTTCAATCGTACTATAACTATTAATCAGACCGATGAAGCTTGACTGGTGGGGGAAGAAATTTAACTTATAATTCGTCGTAGTGACATGATAACATTAGTGCAGATAATATTCCAGTTAAGTGTGTCATCGGTGTGTTATTTTAATTTATATTTGGTTATACGAGGTTATATTATAAAAAGTGTTCCAATTAGACATTTTATTTTCAATAGCCCATCATTATAACAGTTGCCATGACTCAACCTGTAACTACTTGACAGATGACAAGTAAAAACTACGCTATTAATAAAAAAGGAACGATATGCGCTTCAGCAAGGCATTGAAATTATTAAAATTCACTACAAAAATGGTGAAAATTTCGCGGACACAGTTCGCAAAACTAAAACATTTTTGGGTCGTCGTGGAGCACTTTCTCGGCCAGCAATTGTGAAACTGGTGGAACAATTTAACCTGTTAAGACAAGTAAATGATGTGAAGAATCGAACTCGTGCATGTCGCTCAAGAACAACTGAGAATATTGCTGTTGCAGCCCATAGTGTTGAGGAAAACCCAGGTTTGTCCGTTTCTCGTCGATCTTTGGAATTGGGCATTCCACAAACGACATTACACCGTATTTTGCATAAAGACTTAGGTCTTAAGGCTTTTAAAGTTCAGTTAACACAAGAACTCACGCCTACCGACCATCAACAACGTCGTGTCTTTGCTGGTTGGGTCCTTGAAATGCATCAAACTGATTCGGAATTTCATCGAAAAATCGTCTTGAGTGATGAGGCCCATTTTCACCTCGGAGGTTACGTTAACAAGCAGAATTGTTGCATTTAAGGCTCGGAAAACCCAAGAATTATTGTTGAGAAGCCTCTCCATCTTCAATGTGTGACTGTTTGGTGCGGTTTTTGGTCTGGCAGGGTCGTTGGACCTTGCTTTTTCGAAAGTGAGAGTGGAGCAACTGTTACGGTGAATGCATTGCGCCATCGAACGATGATTAATGATTTTGCGTGAAAAATATCTGACCCTGTTATTTCTCGAAGAGGCGATCACAATTGGCCACCGAGATCTTGTGATTTAACATCTTTAGACTTTTTTTGGGGGCTACGTGAAAGATAAGGTTTATGCCAATGGCCCGCAATCGATTCAAGACCTCAAAGATGGAATTCGTGAAGTTTTCGAGGACATACAGCCGCAAATGAGCGAATTGGTGATGGAAAATTTCATAAAAAGAATATGATCCTGCAAGCGTAGCCGTAGCGGCCATTTGGCTGATATTGTTTTCCATTATCAATGACATACCCTCCTCTTTACAATTAAATAAACATCCGATGATTTCGCTTAAAAATACTAGTTTTTTTTACATATCAAAATTAAACCTCTTATTGGAAGATTCTATACTTAATTATATTCTTGGTTACTCAAATTTAAAACTAAAATATTCCAGTAATTATTAATATAATGGTTCTCTATTATGTTTTTATTATAATTGTAAAAACCATGATCCAAAAGTAAAGCCGTCTTTTCCTGTTTTATATAAAAATGTGAGTAAAAATGAATCATTTACTTTCCAAAATGTCTGAAGTCTATATATACACTTGAAAACCACACATATGTTATTATTACAGATATATAAAATTTGGATTCAACACTTCAGATTGCAAAAATTAGTGGACATTGACCTCAGAGTTAGTTTACATACGGCATTATCTGCATGTGATAATTATTTTAGTGAATTCTGTAAGCTGCCTGGCGAAAACAAACTCAAATTTGGTAATTTATGTACACTGAATTTGCCAAGTATGTTATATCATTTGTATTAATATTAATTTCATAAATTTCAGATTTTTATGAGAAATCGACACAAGAAAATTCATTATAGTATAGTACTTCTTCTACTTCAATTGTCAATTATAAGATCGAGTTATTATTCGTGTGTTTGCAATTATTTCTAATATTTCAAGTATTTTTTTTTCTAATTGCTAATTTATTTATTCATTTATTTGAGCAGATAATTTAAGAGCAATGTAATATAAATATAGTATAAACATATATATATATATATATATATATATATATATATATATATATATATATATATATATATATATTATCATTACAGAATTTCAAAAGAAAGTAAACCTGCTTCAAACAGTGAAATTAAGGAAGAGAAACGAATTAACATTAAGTTTTGTAAAATTGCTACTAATCTTAGAAAAGAATGTATGTAGGTCATTAGATTTTCAAAATATAAATAATAAGGCTCCTATACAAAAGGCATACACTCTTTTAGAAGTAAATTAACACAATCTGATTTATTTAGTGCAACACATATATTTTTATTGATATGATTATCACAACAATGAAAATGCCTCGAGATCGAATATAATTTAAATGTCATAATCTACAATTATCAAATTTTGTTGAATACTTGCAACTGTCAAAAACATTATTTAAAAAATATTTTTTAGGAACATTTTTTGGATTAAAAATGTAAATATAATAATATTTTACATGGTAAAGTCAGCAAAAATATCAATTTAGTGACATAATTAATATGCAGGTGTATTTAAAATCTGTAAAAGTAAAAAATGTATACATATATTAGTGCTGCATTAATAAATTTATTTTTACATACTATTCTTTTTACCCTTTTCTTATTGTTACTAATTAAATATATTACATTCATATTAATATTTTATATAAATACCATATTTAACAACGCGCGCTAAAAAATAACTTTTCCGCAACTTGAAAAAACACATCCCCGCTATGAACATAGCGCGTATAAGTACAAACACACACGCTCTTTTACTACACAGGCACATACACCTACATCTTCATACAAATACCTTCTTTTTAATCAATGTGTCCTAATATGAAATACAAATTATTCGCACAAATGAGTTTTTGGTCAATTTTTAATTTTCGATATACCCTAACTTGTCAGTCTCAATATTTTTTTTAGTAAATATTATTATGCGCGATAAGAAAAAGTATACATACTTATTTAATTTTTTCTGCAAACTACTGACACACATTGACACACTTCATGCCGTAGTTCAAAGAATTTTGGTTTTTCTTTATTCTCGGTAAATCCTTGTGCTAGTTTTTCTCTTAATCTGTGCTCCCTTTGAATTATTTTATGTTGTTTCTTCATATTCTTTTTTCCAAGACTCATCACTAGAACTATTGTCACTTGTATAGTCTTCATCATATTCTCCCGAAGATGATTTATCGGAATCTTTATCTGATCCTTCCTAAAGCAAGGAATAATATTTACACGGATATTAGATTAAATATATAATATTCGATTCGATAATATACAACATTATATATATACACACATGTATGTATGTATATATATATATATATATATATATATATATATATATATATATATATATAGATAGATAGGTATACACATGTATGTATGTATGTGTATATATTTATGTGTATATATATATATATATATATATATATATATATATGTGTGTGTGTACATGTGTGTGTGTGTGTGTATGTATGTATGTATGTATATGTTTTTTTGTGATTTTTTGCGGAAGTATTAAATTGAAAAATTATTCAATTTATTAACGTTTCAGCAATATATATAAATACTGCCTTCTTCAGAATTTATTCAATATCATATCTGCCTCACCAAACTCTAAAATATCCCCAATATTGTTTGAAAGTGTGTCATATACATAAAAATTTCTTTCCTTTTCTTGTCCTGGAGGTGATTATTTATACTATATTATTGTGTACATTCTGTATATATTTTATGTTTAAAAATAAATTATTTTTAAAAATTAAAATTAATCACTTCCATGCAGAATATAGATAATAAAATAGTATAGAATTAACCACCTCCAAAACAAAAAAAAAATTTGTGTATATATGACACAGATATGATCAGAAAATATTAGGGATGTTTTGGAATTTTTCGTGAGGCAGATGTATATTGCCGAAACGTTAATAAATTGAATAATTTCTCAATTAACACTGCCGCAAAAAAAACACAAAGAAAACATTATATTATTATAAACGGCAAAAGGGAGAAAAAGGAACATACTAACGTGTGTGTATATATACACATTAGTATGTTCCTTTTTCTCAGTTTTGTCGTTTATAATATAATAATATATAATAAATCTATAATATAATAAACGTATATATATATATATATATATATATATATATATATATATATATATATATATACGTTCGAACGAAAGTTCTCACGGTTGTAAATATGAGTAATATTAGATTCTCGGGCTCTCCGCGATGTTGGACAGAAGTTCTCGAAAGAATCGGCGTCTCGACGTTTGGATGATATCTCAATCATCTTCTTCAAGAGTTGTTTCGTAGTGAAGCGTCAACCTGAAACTGGTTGACTTAAGGTTGACGCTTTACTTCACTTATTTGTTTTCTAAGAATATCGTATTCAAACTGAATTAAATATCAAGAAAAATGAATGATATAAAGCAACAACGAATATTAAATGAAAAACGGACGAATATTTAATGAATAATAATAATTGCTTAAGAATGTGCAAGAGATATATAGTTTATAATATAAAGATTACTTGCATATCTGAGGTCTCTAATGTTGTAAATATTGGGTCTGGGAAAAAGTTCGTGGCGTTTTTCCCGATAGATGGCATTGGTTGCCGATAACTAAAGAACAACAAGTCACAGCGACACCACCGACGGCTCGTTTTTTAGATGACCTTCCGAACGTTAGTTTGAGCGTAGAAACATTGTAATCGGTGCAGTGGTTGGAAAGTTATTCGCACTTGAAAATGGAGAAGAATAATGAGAAATTTCGCTATATTCTACAATATTATTATGATAAGGGGAAGAACGCTGCGCAGGCTTGTGATAAAATTTGTGCTGTGTACGGTGAAGGTACTTTATCGAAATCTGTTGCGCGGAAATGGTTCGCTCGCTTTCGTTCTGGAAATTTCAATGTGAAAGATGAGTCACGCTCCGGTCGTCCAATCACTGAAAAATCTGATGAAATTCTTGAAAAAGTCCAACAAGATAAGCATATCAGCAGTGTCGATATTGGCATGGAGCTAGGCATTGACCACAAAACTGTTTTGAACCATTTACACAAAGCTGGTTACAAAAAAAAGCTTGACGTATGGGTTCCTCATGAGTTGAGCGTGAAAAACATGATGGACCGAATTAACATCTGCGATGCGCTGCTGAAACGGAATGAAATCGAGCCGTTTCTGAAACGTTTAATAACCGGAGATGAAAAATGGATTACGTACGATAATCGGAAGCGTAAAAGATATATGGATATATATATATGGTGAGCCGTCACAAGCGTTCGCTAAGCCAACATTGACGCCAAAAAAGTGATGCTGTGTGTATGGTGGGACTGGATGTTTTTTTGTGGGGAAATTCGTCCACTACGAGCTACTTCCAACTGGTCAGACGATTGATTCTCAACTCTACTGTGCACAACTAGAGAGATTACGCCAGGCGATTGAAAGAAAACGGCCTATATATTTTTGATTAATAGGAAAGGTGTTGTCTTCCATCATGACAACGCCCGACCACACACTTTGTGTTGATGACCCGTCAAAAATTGAGAGAGTTTGGTTGGGAAGTTTTGATGCACCCACCTTACAGTCCGGATATAGCACCCTCTGACTATCATCTATTTCGTATATATATATATATACTGCAGAACTCTCTCAATGGAATTAAGTTGGTTTCAAAAGAAGCCTGTGAAAACTACTTGATTCAGTTTTTCGACCAGAAACCACAGAAGTTTTTCACCGATGGGATCATGGATCTACCAAAAAAATGGCGAAACATTGTCGATAATAATGGAGCATATTCGGTTTAAATGAATTCGTCCACGCGCCATGCGGGGACCAGTTGAATTTTACTGAAAAAACGCCACGAACTTTTTCCCAGACCCAATATATAAAAACTATTTGGTGCATCAAAAGTTACCTCTCGCTAATTCTCTACCGTAAAGTGGATAAATTCCATCGTATAAACCTATTTTGATGTTTCATACACACTTTTAAGGCTGCTATAAATAAACGTTACGTCATGTCACGAGCTAAAGAACTGATGGTTTATACGTAGGTTGCTTTAAGTTTTGCGGTTCAACTACTTCCCGTAAGGTGGTGCTGTCGGAAATATTTTTGTCGTATTCAATAATCCGAATAGCATTTACAAATTGCTAGCATATACTGTTGTCTCTTTTTAATAATTTTTAAAATAAAGTGAATTTTGTGATAAATGGAATTAACGCGCGAAAATTTTCGAGCCATGATTTTCTACGATTTTAAAGAAGGTCTCACTCAACAAGGGTATTCGCAAAAAATCAAGCGATGGTTTAGCGATGAAGCACCATCCTTGGTGACTGTTGATCAATGGTACAACGAGTTCCAGCGTAGATATGTTTCGCTTAAAGACGAACATCATGAGGGACGGCTTGCCACTGCCGACACGCCAGAAAACATCGACGCCGTGTACAACAATGTAAGAACAGACAACCACTGCACATACAAAGATATTCGGGCATTATTGGGTATAGGTATGCTCGATGGATACCACACAATTTAACGGAAGTTCAAAAAAGCGCTTATGGACTGGTGACAAAATGCTTAAAAAATTCAATCAAGATCGAGCAAAATCAGTGTACGATATCGTTACAGGTGACGAAAATTCGATTTATTATTACGAGCCAGAAAGTAAGCGACAATCGTCTCAACGGGTCTTAAAAAACGAGAGGAAGACCACGAAATTGAGACGTCGATGGAGCTCTGGCAAGAAAATGGTATCTTATTTTCCCGGACGCACCGATCATCTCGTTATTTCGCTAGGGGATCGTCGCACGTTCAGTGTTAAATGATATACAACCATTTGAACACTTTTCAAACTGTATTCCAAAAAGTATGCGAGAAACGACGAAGAGGATGCAATAATTGGCCTGCATCAAGACAATGCACCATCACACAACGCATCTCAAACATCAAAGTTTTTAGCTGCTCCACGAACTGAATTGATGACACAGAAACCACAAGGCGCCACGTCGGGACTTATAGTCCCAACCTGGCATTTTGTGACATTTTTTTTATTCCCATACATAAAAGACAAAATGCGTGGATTAAAATTTAATACCCCAGAAACGACTCTAGAATCCTACGAAAACTTCGTATCTGAGGTGACTGAAAAACAATGGGCCCAATGTTTTGGGGACTGGTTCCACCGAATGTAGAAATGATCGTTAAAGCGAATATTTTGAAAAACAATAAAAAAATATTGCTTAAAATAATTGATTTTTTCTGTATCACCCGCAAAATTTTTAAAGCAACTTACGTATGCATCATGATCGGAAATTCACAAATAATCGTTAGGTAGGACGATTCCATGATTAATTCTAAGTGGACAATCATAAACAAAAATGTTGTATTATCAGCCCTTAAGGCACACGAGAAAATGAAAATTACCCCAGATATGTTTCAACACGCCCTAAATTCAATTCCACAATGGATAGTAGTTTCAGCATTTGCCTCAATGTTCATCATAATTGTTATTTTAGTTAGACTTAATTAAAAACTAGTACTTTGCCATATCATTTCACTGATTTATTGATGGTTTTATACCATGTTGCCAAATCTACTCTTCTTTTAAGCAATTCGTATGGCTTTACTAATGACAATAATACAACATTTCTGTATTAGATAATTAATCATAGAATCGCCTTAACTGACGATTATTTTTGAATTTCTGACCAGCTTGTGTGTGTGTGTGTGTTTGTGTGTATATTATATATAATGACAACAATACAACATTTCTGTATTAGGCAATTAATCATAGACTCGCCTTAACTGACGATTATCGTTGAATTTCTGACCAGCTTCTCTCTCTCCCCTCCCTAAATCAATCCAATATTATAGTATAGCTTTTGCTCGCATGTGCGTGCGTGCATCCCGGGTGTGCGTGTGTGTGTGTGTACAAAATAGAATCTAAAGAAATCAGTATGTGACCTCACACACCAATGAATGTCCAAAAATTAGTTGTAACGGTATGTTAGCAAACAGTGAGATAACGTCTAAGGAAATTAAAACAAGCCCGCTGAGTAATATCCATATAATCCACAACATTGACAGGTTTTTATAGGAAAATTATATTTTTGCAGGGTTACTGATTAAACCAATATCGAGAAATATTTCGATACTTTTTTTGTTCCGAGCAACCATTAGTAGGACATTTTTCGAAACTAAATTCAGAATTTCATTTCGATGATATTAATGACTTCGCATAATACTGGGATTGTGTGTGTTAAGTATATAATTTACCATCAACAAAATTCTAAATTAAGAAAATAAGTAGCACATTTATTTCTAATAATGGCTCTCTTCTTTCTATTCAATATATAATATAATATAACAAGATCAGAAATATAAAATGTTTAATAAAATTCCAAGGTATTCATTTCTGAAATAATGAAAATTCAATTCCTTCACACATACTTTCTTCCATTAACTGAGACAATCTTTCAAAAACAAGCGTTTTTTATTGCTACGAGGGAGCGTTTTTATATTCGCGGAATGAGCGGGTT
>JAVIWB010003695.1:0-49375 GCA_031893035.1 Dermolepida albohirtum
TAAACCGGGAAATGACTTTTTTGGGGTTTTTTTGGTTGGACATAGAGGCCACTGTTTGCGTTAAACCGAAATTTACCCCCTTTTAAGTTATTGGTTAGGCCATAGAAGGCCCCATGTAGCGTTCCGGGAAATGACTTTCGGGGTTTTTTTGGGTTGCATAGAGTACAGACGTTACGCTGCTTCAAAAGAAAATTTTTTTTTGTTCCAAGTTTTACGACCCTTAAAAGCCTCAACAAAACATGTACTCCTTTTTTTCAAAAATATTGTTTTTTGGGGCATAGAGGCCACTGTTTGCGTTAAACCGAAATTTTACTTTCCCTTTGATTTTAGCGCCTTTAAAGATAAAAACCACTGTAGCGTTAAATGACTTTCAAAAATATTGTTTTTTGGGGCCCATAGAGGAAGACGTTACGCTGCTTCAAACCAGGAACATTGTATCTCTTCTCGTTCCGAAGTTATTAGCGACCTTAGAACGCCATCAGACAGAGCTCACATGTAGCGCGGAAACTGACTTCCAAAAGTGATTGTTTTTTAGGTGTGTACTTATAGATTGTGACACGACTGTTACGCTGCTTCAAACCAGAACATTGTATCTCTTCTCGTTCCGAAGTTATTAGCGACCTTAGAACGCCATCAGACAGAGCTCACATGTAGCGTTAGGCGGAAACTGACTTTCAAAAGTGATTGTTTTTTAGGTGTGTACTTATAGATTGTGACACGACTGTTACGCTGCTTCAAACCAGAACATTGTATCTCTTCTCGTTCCGAAGTTATTAGCGACCTTAGAACGCCATCAGACAGAGCTCACATGTAGCGTTAGGCGGAAACTGACTTTCAAAAGTGATTGTTTTTTAGGTGTGTACTTATAGATTGTGACACGACTGTTACGCTGCTTCAAACCAGAACATTGTATCTCTTCTCGTTCCGAAGTTATTAGCGACCTTAGAACGCCATCAGACAGAGCTCACATGTAGCGTTAGGCGGAAACTGACTTTCAAAAGTGATTGTTTTTTAGGTGTGTACTTATAGATTGTGACACGACTGTTACGCTGCTTCAAACCAGAACATTGTATCTCTTCTCGTTCCGAAGTTATTAGCGACCTTAGAACGCCATCAGACAGAGCTCACATGTAGCGTTAGGCGGAAACTGACTTTCAAAAGTGATTGTTTTTTAGGTGTGTACTTATAGATTGTGACACGACTGTTACGCTGCTTCAAACCAGAACATTGTATCTCTTCTCGTTCCGAAGTTATTAACGACCTTAGAACGCCATATTAGCGACCTTAGAACGCCATCAGACAGAGCTCACATGTAGCGTTAGGCGGAAACTGACTTTCAAAAGTGATTGTTTTTTAGGTGTGTACTTATAGATTGTGACACGACTGTTACGCTGCTTCAAACCAGAACATTGTATCTCTTCTCGTTCCGAAGTTATTAGCGACCTTAGAACGCCATCAGACAGAGCTCACATGTAGCGTTAGGCGGAAACTGACTTTCAAAAGTGATTGTTTTTTAGGTGTGTACTTATAGATTGTGACACGACTGTTACGCTGCTTCAAACCAGAACATTGTATCTCTTCTCGTTCCGAAGTTATTAGCGACCTTAGAACGCCATCAGACAGAGCTCACATGTAGCGTTAGGCGGAAACTGACTTTCAAAAGTGATTGTTTTTTAGGTGTGTACTTATAGATTGTGACACGACTGTTACGCTGCTTCAAACCAGAACATTGTATCTCTTCTCGTTCCGAAGTTATTAGCGACCTTAGAACGCCATCAGACAGAGCTCACATGTAGCGTTAGGCGGAAACTGACTTTCAAAAGTGATTGTTTTTTAGGTGTGTACTTATAGATTGTGACACGACTGTTACGCTGCTTCAAACCAGAACATTGTATCTCTTCTCGTTCCGAAGTTATTAGCGACCTTAGAACGCCATCAGACAGAGCTCACATGTAGCGTTAGGCGGAAACTGACTTTCAAAAGTGATTGTTTTTTAGGTGTGTACTTATAGATTGTGACACGACTGTTACGCTGCTTCAAACCAGAACATTGTATCTCTTCTCGTTCCGAAGTTATTAGCGACCTTAGAACGCCATCAGACAGAGCTCACATGTAGCGTTAGGCGGAAACTGACTTTCAAAAGTGATTGTTTTTTAGGTGTGTACTTATAGATTGTGACACGACTGTTACGCTGCTTCAAACCAGAACATTGTATCTCTTCTCGTTCCGAAGTTATTAGCGACCTTAGAACGCCATCAGACAGAGCTCACATGTAGCGTTAGGCGGAAACTGACTTTCAAAAGTGATTGTTTTTTAGGTGTGTACTTATAGATTGTGACACGACTGTTACGCTGCTTCAAACCAGAACATTGTATCTCTTCTCGTTCCGAAGTTATTAGCGACCTTAGAACGCCATCAGACAGAGCTCACATGTAGCGTTAGGCGGAAACTGACTTTCAAAAGTGATTGTTTTTTAGGTGTGTACTTATAGATTGTGACACGACTGTTACGCTGCTTCAAACCAGAACATTGTATCTCTTCTCGTTCCGAAGTTATTAGCGACCTTAGAACGCCATCAGACAGAGCTCACATGTAGCGTTAGGCGGAAACTGACTTTCAAAAGTGATTGTTTTTTAGGTGTGTACTTATAGATTGTGACACGACTGTTACGCTGCTTCAAACCAGAACATTGTATCTCTTCTCGTTCCGAAGTTATTAGCGACCTTAGAACGCCATCAGACAGAGCTCACATGTAGCGTTAGGCGGAAACTGACTTTCAAAAGTGATTGTTTTTTAGGTGTGTACTTATAGATTGTGACACGACTGTTACGCTGCTTCAAACCAGAACATTGTATCTCTTCTCGTTCCGAAGTTATTAGCGACCTTAGAACGCCATCAGACAGAGCTCACATGTAGCGTTAGGCGGAAACTGACTTTCAAAAGTGATTGTTTTTTAGGTGTGTACTTATAGATTGTGACACGACTGTTACGCTGCTTCAAACCAGAACATTGTATCTCTTCTCGTTCCGAAGTTATTAGCGACCTTAGAACGCCATCAGACAGAGCTCACATGTAGCGTTAGGCGGAAACTGACTTTCAAAAGTGATTGTTTTTTAGGTGTGTACTTATAGATTGTGACACGACTGTTACGCTGCTTCAAACCAGAACATTGTATCTCTTCTCGTTCCGAAGTTATTAGCGACCTTAGAACGCCATCAGACAGAGCTCACATGTAGCGTTAGGCGGAAACTGACTTTCAAAAGTGATTGTTTTTTAGGTGTGTACTTATAGATTGTGACACGACTGTTACGCTGCTTCAAACCAGAACATTGTATCTCTTCTCGTTCCGAAGTTATTAGCGACCTTAGAACGCCATCAGACAGAGCTCACATGTAGCGTTAGGCGGAAACTGACTTTCAAAAGTGATTGTTTTTTAGGTGTGTACTTATAGATTGTGACACGACTGTTACGCTGCTTCAAACCAGAACATTGTATCTCTTCTCGTTCCGAAGTTATTAGCGACCTTAGAACGCCATCAGACAGAGCTCACATGTAGCGTTAGGCGGAAACTGACTTTCAAAAGTGATTGTTTTTTAGGTGTGTACTTATAGATTGTGACACGACTGTTACGCTGCTTCAAACCAGAACATTGTATCTCTTCTCGTTCCGAAGTTATTAGCGACCTTAGAACGCCATCAGACAGAGCTCACATGTAGCGTTAGGCGGAAACTGACTTTCAAAAGTGATTGTTTTTTAGGTGTGTACTTATAGATTGTGACACGACTGTTACGCTGCTTCAAACCAGAACATTGTATCTCTTCTCGTTCCGAAGTTATTAGCGACCTTAGAACGCCATCAGACAGAGCTCACATGTAGCGTTAGGCGGAAACTGACTTTCAAAAGTGATTGTTTTTTAGGTGTGTACTTATAGATTGTGACACGACTGTTACGCTGCTTCAAACCAGAACATTGTATCTCTTCTCGTTCCGAAGTTATTAGCGACCTTAGAACGCCATCAGACAGAGCTCACATGTAGCGTTAGGCGGAAACTGACTTTCAAAAGTGATTGTTTTTTAGGTGTGTACTTATAGATTGTGACACGACTGTTACGCTGCTTCAAACCAGAACATTGTATCTCTTCTCGTTCCGAAGTTATTAGCGACCTTAGAACGCCATCAGACAGAGCTCACATGTAGCGTTAGGCGGAAACTGACTTTCAAAAGTGATTGTTTTTTAGGTGTGTACTTATAGATTGTGACACGACTGTTACGCTGCTTCAAACCAGAACATTGTATCTCTTCTCGTTCCGAAGTTATTAGCGACCTTAGAACGCCATCAGACAGAGCTCACATGTAGCGTTAGGCGGAAACTGACTTTCAAAAGTGATTGTTTTTTAGGTGTGTACTTATAGATTGTGACACGACTGTTACGCTGCTTCAAACCAGAACATTGTATCTCTTCTCGTTCCGAAGTTATTAGCGACCTTAGAACGCCATCAGACAGAGCTCACATGTAGCGTTAGGCGGAAACTGACTTTCAAAAGTGATTGTTTTTTAGGTGTGTACTTATAGATTGTGACACGACTGTTACGCTGCTTCAAACCAGAACATTGTATCTCTTCTCGTTCCGAAGTTATTAGCGACCTTAGAACGCCATCAGACAGAGCTCACATGTAGCGTTAGGCGGAAACTGACTTTCAAAAGTGATTGTTTTTTAGGTGTGTACTTATAGATTGTGACACGACTGTTACGCTGCTTCAAACCAGAACATTGTATCTCTTCTCGTTCCGAAGTTATTAGCGACCTTAGAACGCCATCAGACAGAGCTCACATGTAGCGTTAGGCGGAAACTGACTTTCAAAAGTGATTGTTTTTTAGGTGTGTACTTATAGATTGTGACACGACTGTTACGCTGCTTCAAACCAGAACATTGTATCTCTTCTCGTTCCGAAGTTATTAGCGACCTTAGAACGCCATCAGACAGAGCTCACATGTAGCGTTAGGCGGAAACTGACTTTCAAAAGTGATTGTTTTTTAGGTGTGTACTTATAGATTGTGACACGACTGTTACGCTGCTTCAAACCAGAACATTGTATCTCTTCTCGTTCCGAAGTTATTAGCGACCTTAGAACGCCATCAGACAGAGCTCACATGTAGCGTTAGGCGGAAACTGACTTTCAAAAGTGATTGTTTTTTAGGTGTGTACTTATAGATTGTGACACGACTGTTACGCTGCTTCAAACCAGAACATTGTATCTCTTCTCGTTCCGAAGTTATTAGCGACCTTAGAACGCCATCAGACAGAGCTCACATGTAGCGTTAGGCGGAAACTGACTTTCAAAAGTGATTGTTTTTTAGGTGTGTACTTATAGATTGTGACACGACTGTTACGCTGCTTCAAACCAGAACATTGTATCTCTTCTCGTTCCGAAGTTATTAGCGACCTTAGAACGCCATCAGACAGAGCTCACATGTAGCGTTAGGCGGAAACTGACTTTCAAAAGTGATTGTTTTTTAGGTGTGTACTTATAGATTGTGACACGACTGTTACGCTGCTTCAAACCAGAACATTGTATCTCTTCTCGTTCCGAAGTTATTAGCGACCTTAGAACGCCATCAGACAGAGCTCACAT
This sequence comes from Dermolepida albohirtum, assembly GCA_031893035.1. Lineage (NCBI taxonomy): Eukaryota > Metazoa > Arthropoda > Insecta > Coleoptera > Scarabaeidae > Dermolepida > Dermolepida albohirtum. The sequence goes on from JAVIWB010003695.1 coordinate 5,633, forward strand.
GTAGCGTTAGGCGGAAACTGACTTTCAAAAGTGATTGTTTTTTAGGTGTGTACTTATAGATTGTGACACGACTGTTACGCTGCTTCAAACCAGAACATTGTATCTCTTCTCGTTCCGAAGTTATTAGCGACCTTAGAACGCCATCAGACAGAGCTCACATGTAGCGTTAGGCGGAAACTGACTTTCAAAAGACTTTCAAAAGTGATTGTTTTTTAGGTGTGTACTTATAGATTGTGACACGACTGTTACGCTGCTTCAAACCAGAACATTGTATCTCTTCTCGTTCCGAAGTTATTAGCGACCTTAGAACGCCATCAGACAGAGCTCACATGTAGCGTTAGGCGGAAACTGACTTTCAAAAGTGATTGTTTTTTAGGTGTGTACTTATAGATTGTGACACGACTGTTACGCTGCTTCAAACCAGAACATTGTATCTCTTCTCGTTCCGAAGTTATTAGCGACCTTAGAACGCCATCAGACAGAGCTCACATGTAGCGTTAGGCGGAAACTGACTTTCAAAAGTGATTGTTTTTTAGGTGTGTACTTATAGATTGTGACACGACTGTTACGCTGCTTCAAACCAGAACATTGTATCTCTTCTCGTTCCGAAGTTATTAGCGACCTTAGAACGCCATCAGACAGAGCTCACATGTAGCGTTAGGCGGAAACTGACTTTCAAAAGTGATTGTTTTTTAGGTGTGTACTTATAGATTGTGACACGACTGTTACGCTGCTTCAAACCAGAACATTGTATCTCTTCTCGTTCCGAAGTTATTAGCGACCTTAGAACGCCATCAGACAGAGCTCACATGTAGCGTTAGGCGGAAACTGACTTTCAAAAGTGATTGTTTTTTAGGTGTGTACTTATAGATTGTGACACGACTGTTACGCTGCTTCAAACCAGAACATTGTATCTCTTCTCGTTCCGAAGTTATTAGCGACCTTAGAACGCCATCAGACAGAGCTCACATGTAGCGTTAGGCGGAAACTGACTTTCAAAAGTGATTGTTTTTTAGGTGTGTACTTATAGATTGTGACACGACTGTTACGCTGCTTCAAACCAGAACATTGTATCTCTTCTCGTTCCGAAGTTATTAGCGACCTTAGAACGCCATCAGACAGAGCTCACATGTAGCGTTAGGCGGAAACTGACTTTCAAAAGTGATTGTTTTTTAGGTGTGTACTTATAGATTGTGACACGACTGTTACGCTGCTTCAAACCAGAACATTGTATCTCTTCTCGTTCCGAAGTTATTAGCGACCTTAGAACGCCATCAGACAGAGCTCACATGTAGCGTTAGGCGGAAACTGACTTTCAAAAGTGATTGTTTTTTAGGTGTGTACTTATAGATTGTGACACGACTGTTACGCTGCTTCAAACCAGAACATTGTATCTCTTCTCGTTCCGAAGTTATTAGCGACCTTAGAACGCCATCAGACAGAGCTCACATGTAGCGTTAGGCGGAAACTGACTTTCAAAAGTGATTGTTTTTTAGGTGTGTACTTATAGATTGTGACACGACTGTTACGCTGCTTCAAACCAGAACATTGTATCTCTTCTCGTTCCGAAGTTATTAGCGACCTTAGAACGCCATCAGACAGAGCTCACATGTAGCGTTAGGCGGAAACTGACTTTCAAAAGTGATTGTTTTTTAGGTGTGTACTTATAGATTGTGACACGACTGTTACGCTGCTTCAAACCAGAACATTGTATCTCTTCTCGTTCCGAAGTTATTAGCGACCTTAGAACGCCATCAGACAGAGCTCACATGTAGCGTTAGGCGGAAACTGACTTTCAAAAGTGATTGTTTTTTAGGTGTGTACTTATAGATTGTGACACGACTGTTACGCTGCTTCAAACCAGAACATTGTATCTCTTCTCGTTCCGAAGTTATTAGCGACCTTAGAACGCCATCAGACAGAGCTCACATGTAGCGTTAGGCGGAAACTGACTTTCAAAAGTGATTGTTTTTTAGGTGTGTACTTATAGATTGTGACACGACTGTTACGCTGCTTCAAACCAGAACATTGTATCTCTTCTCGTTCCGAAGTTATTAGCGACCTTAGAACGCCATCAGACAGAGCTCACATGTAGCGTTAGGCGGAAACTGACTTTCAAAAGTGATTGTTTTTTAGGTGTGTACTTATAGATTGTGACACGACTGTTACGCTGCTTCAAACCAGAACATTGTATCTCTTCTCGTTCCGAAGTTATTAGCGACCTTAGAACGCCATCAGACAGAGCTCACATGTAGCGTTAGGCGGAAACTGACTTTCAAAAGTGATTGTTTTTTAGGTGTGTACTTATAGATTGTGACACGACTGTTACGCTGCTTCAAACCAGAACATTGTATCTCTTCTCGTTCCGAAGTTATTAGCGACCTTAGAACGCCATCAGACAGAGCTCACATGTAGCGTTAGGCGGAAACTGACTTTCAAAAGTGATTGTTTTTTAGGTGTGTACTTATAGATTGTGACACGACTGTTACGCTGCTTCAAACCAGAACATTGTATCTCTTCTCGTTCCGAAGTTATTAGCGACCTTAGAACGCCATCAGACAGAGCTCACATGTAGCGTTAGGCGGAAACTGACTTTCAAAAGTGATTGTTTTTTAGGTGTGTACTTATAGATTGTGACACGACTGTTACGCTGCTTCAAACCAGAACATTGTATCTCTTCTCGTTCCGAAGTTATTAGCGACCTTAGAACGCCATCAGACAGAGCTCACATGTAGCGTTAGGCGGAAACTGACTTTCAAAAGTGATTGTTTTTTAGGTGTGTACTTATAGATTGTGACACGACTGTTACGCTGCTTCAAACCAGAACATTGTATCTCTTCTCGTTCCGAAGTTATTAGCGACCTTAGAACGCCATCAGACAGAGCTCACATGTAGCGTTAGGCGGAAACTGACTTTCAAAAGTGATTGTTTTTTAGGTGTGTACTTATAGATTGTGACACGACTGTTACGCTGCTTCAAACCAGAACATTGTATCTCTTCTCGTTCCGAAGTTATTAGCGACCTTAGAACGCCATCAGACAGAGCTCACATGTAGCGTTAGGCGGAAACTGACTTTCAAAAGTGATTGTTTTTTAGGTGTGTACTTATAGATTGTGACACGACTGTTACGCTGCTTCAAACCAGAACATTGTATCTCTTCTCGTTCCGAAGTTATTAGCGACCTTAGAACGCCATCAGACAGAGCTCACATGTAGCGTTAGGCGGAAACTGACTTTCAAAAGTGATTGTTTTTTAGGTGTGTACTTATAGATTGTGACACGACTGTTACGCTGCTTCAAACCAGAACATTGTATCTCTTCTCGTTCCGAAGTTATTAGCGACCTTAGAACGCCATCAGACAGAGCTCACATGTAGCGTTAGGCGGAAACTGACTTTCAAAAGTGATTGTTTTTTAGGTGTGTACTTATAGATTGTGACACGACTGTTACGCTGCTTCAAACCAGAACATTGTATCTCTTCTCGTTCCGAAGTTATTAGCGACCTTAGAACGCCATCAGACAGAGCTCACATGTAGCGTTAGGCGGAAACTGACTTTCAAAAGTGATTGTTTTTTAGGTGTGTACTTATAGATTGTGACACGACTGTTACGCTGCTTCAAACCAGAACATTGTATCTCTTCTAGATTGTGACACGGCTGTTACGCTGCTTCAAACCAGAACATTGTATCTCTTCTCGTTCCGAAGTTATTAGCGACCTTAGAACGCCATCAGACAGAGCTCACATGTAGCGTTAGGCGGAAACTGACTTTCAAAAGTGATTGTTTTTTAGGTGTGTACTTATAGATTGTGACACGACTGTTACGCTGCTTCAAACCAGAACATTGTATCTCTTCTCGTTCCGAAGTTATTAGCGACCTTAGAACGCCATCAGACAGAGCTCACATGTAGCGTTAGGCGGAAACTGACTTTCAAAAGTGATTGTTTTTTAGGTGTGTACTTATAGATTGTGACACGACTGTTACGCTGCTTCAAACCAGAACATTGTATCTCTTCTCGTTCCGAAGTTATTAGCGACCTTAGAACGCCATCAGACAGAGCTCACATGTAGCGTTAGGCGGAAACTGACTTTGAAAAGTGATTGTTTTTTAGGTGTGTACTTATAGATTGTGACACGACTGTTACGCTGCTTCAAACCAGAACATTGTATCTCTTCTCGTTCCGAAGTTATTAGCGACCTTAGAACGCCATCAGACAGAGCTCACATGTAGCGTTAGGCGGAAACTGACTTTCAAAAGTGATTGTTTTTTAGGTGTGTACTTATAGATTGTGACACGACTGTTACGCTGCTTCAAACCAGAACATTGTATCTCTTCTCGTTCCGAAGTTATTAGCGACCTTAGAACGCCATCAGACAGAGCTCACATGTAGCGTTAGGCGGAAACTGACTTTCAAAAGTGATTGTTTTTTAGGTGTGTACTTATAGATTGTGACACGACTGTTACGCTGCTTCAAACCAGAACATTGTATCTCTTCTCGTTCCGAAGTTATTAGCGACCTTAGAACGCCATCAGACAGAGCTCACATGTAGCGTTAGGCGGAAACTGACTTTCAAAAGTGATTGTTTTTTAGGTGTGTACTTATAGATTGTGACACGACTGTTACGCTGCTTCAAACCAGAACATTGTATCTCTTCTCGTTCCGAAGTTATTAGCGACCTTAGAACGCCATCAGACAGAGCTCACATGTAGCGTTAGGCGGAAACTGACTTTCAAAAGTGATTGTTTTTTAGGTGTGTACTTATAGATTGTGACACGACTGTTACGCTGCTTCAAACCAGAACATTGTATCTCTTCTCGTTCCGAAGTTATTAGCGACCTTAGAACGCCATCAGACAGAGCTCACATGTAGCGTTAGGCGGAAACTGACTTTGAAAAGTGATTGTTTTTTAGGTGTGTACTTATAGATTGTGACACGACTGTTACGCTGCTTCAAACCAGAACATTGTATCTCTTCTCGTTCCGACGTTATTAGCGACCTTAGAACGCCATCAGACAGAGCTCACATGTAGCGTTAGGCGGAAACTGACTTTCAAAAGTGATTGTTTTTTAGGTGTGTACTTATAGATTGTGACACGACTGTTACGCTGCTTCAAACCAGAACATTGTATCTCTTCTCGTTCCGAAGTTATTAGCGACCTTAGAACGCCATCAGACAGAGCTCACATGTAGCGTTAGGCGGAAACTGACTTTCAAAATGATTGTTTTTTAGGTGTGTACTTATAGATTGTGACACGACTGTTACGCTGCTTCAAACCAGAACATTGTATCTCTTCTCGTTCCGAAGTTATTAGCGACCTTAGAACGCCATCAGACACAGACCACATGTAGCGTTATGCGGAAACTGACTTTCAAAAGTGATTGTTTTTTAGGTGTGTACTTATAGATTGTGACACGACTGTTACGCTGCTTCAAACCAGAACATTGTATCTCTTCTCGTTCCGAAGTTATTAGCGACCTTAGAACGCCATCAGACAGAGCTCACATGTAGCGTTAGGCGGAAACTGACTTTCAAAAGTGATTGTTTTTTAGGTGTGTACTTATAGATTGTGACACGACTGTTACGCTGCTTCAAACCAGAACATTGTATCTCTTCTCGTTCCGAAGTTATTAGCGACCTTAGAACGCCATCAGACAGAGCTCACATGTAGCGTTAGGCGGAAACTGACTTTCAAAAGTGATTGTTTTTTAGGTGTGTACTTATAGATTGTGACACGACTGTTACGCTGCTTCAAACCAGAACATTGTATCTCTTCTCGTTCCGAAGTTATTAGCGACCTTAGAACGCCATCAGACAGAGCTCACATGTAGCGTTAGTCGGAAACTGACTTTCAAAAGTGATTGTTTTTTAGGTGTGTACTTATAGATTGTGACACGACTGTTACGCTGCTTCAAACCAGAACATTGTATCTCTTCTCGTTCCGAAGTTATTAGCGACCTTAGAACGCCATCAGACAGAGCTCACATGTAGCGTTAGGCGGAAACTGACTTTCAAAAGTGATTGTTTTTTAGGTGTGTACTTATAGATTGTGACACGACTGTTACGCTGCTTCAAACCAGAACATTGTATCTCTTCTCGTTCCGAAGTTATTAGCGACCTTAGAACGCCATCAGACAGAGCTCACATGTAGCGTTAGGCGGAAACTGACTTTCAAAAGTGATTGTTTTTTAGGTGTGTACTTATAGACTGTGACACGACTGTTACGCTGCTTCAAACCAGAACATTGTATCTCTTCTCGTTCCGAAGTTATTAGCGACCTTAGAACGCCATCAGACAGAGCTCACATGTAGCGTTAGGCGGAAACTGACTTTCAAAAGTGATTGTTTTTTAGGTGTGTACTTATAGATTGTGACACGACTGTTACGCTGCTTCAAACCAGAACATTGTATCTCTTCTCGTTCCGAAGTTATTAGCGACCTTAGAACGCCATCAGACAGAGCTCACATGTAGCGTTAGGCGGAAACTGACTTTCAAAAGTGATTGTTTTTTAGGTGTGTACTTATAGATTGTGACACGACTGTTACGCTGCTTCAAACCAGAACATTGTATCTCTTCTCGTTCCGAAGTTATTAGCGACCTTAGAACGCCATCAGACAGAGCTCACATGTAGCGTTAGGCGGAAACTGACTTTCAAAAGTGATTGTTTTTTAGGTGTGTACTTATAGATTGTGACACGACTGTTACGCTGCTTCAAACCAGAACATTGTATCTCTTCTCGTTCCGAAGTTATTAGCGACCTTAGAACGCCATCAGACAGAGCTCACATGTAGCGTTAGGCGGAAACTGACTTTCAAAAGTGATTGTTTTTTAGGTGTGTACTTATAGATTGTGACACGACTGTTACGCTGCTTCAAACCAGAACATTGTATCTCTTCTCGTTCCGAAGTTATTAGCGACCTTAGAACGCCATCAGACAGAGCTCACATGTAGCGTTAGGCGGAAACTGACTTTCAAAAGTGATTGTTTTTTAGGTGTGTACTTATAGATTGTGACACGACTGTTACGCTGCTTCAAACCAGAACATTGTATCTCTTCTCGTTCCGAAGTTATTAGCGACCTTAGAACGCCATCAGACAGAGCTCACATGTAGCGTTAGGCGGAAACTGACTTTCAAAAGTGATTGTTTTTTAGGTGTGTACTTATAGATTGTGACACGACTGTTACGCTGCTTCAAACCAGAACATTGTATCTCTTCTCGTTCCGAAGTTATTAGCGACCTTAGAACGCCATCAGACAGAGCTCACATGTAGCGTTAGGCGGAAACTGACTTTCAAAAGTGATTGTTTTTTAGGTGTGTACTTATAGATTGTGACACGACTGTTACGCTGCTTCAAACCAGAACATTGTATCTCTTCTCGTTCCGAAGTTATTAGCGACCTTAGAACGCCATCAGACAGAGCTCACATGTAGCGTTAGGCGGAAACTGACTTTCAAAAGTGATTGTTTTTTAGGTGTGTACTTATAGATTGTGACACGACTGTTACGCTGCTTCAAACCAGAACATTGTATCTCTTCTCGTTCCGAAGTTATTAGCGACCTTAGAACGCCATCAGACAGAGCTCACATGTAGCGTTAGGCGGAAACTGACTTTCAAAAGTGATTGTTTTTTAGGTGTGTACTTATAGATTGTGACACGACTGTTACGCTGCTTCAAACCAGAACATTGTATCTCTTCTCGTTCCGAAGTTATTAGCGACCTTAGAACGCCATCAGACAGGGCTCACATGTAGCGTTAGTCGGAAACTGACTTTCAAAAGTGATTGTTTTTTAGGTGTGTACTTATAGATTGTGACACGACTGTTACGCTGCTTCAAACCAGAACATTGTATCTCTTCTCGTTCCGAAGTTATTAGCGACCTTAGAACGCCATCAGACAGGGCTCACATGTAGCGTTAGTCGGAAACTGACTTTCAAAAGTGATTGTTTTTTAGGTGTGTACTTATAGATTGTGACACGACTATTACGCTGCTTCAAACCAGAACATTGTATCTCTTCTCGTTCCGAAGTTATTAGCGACCTTAGAACGCCATCAGACAGAGCTCACATGTAGCGTTAGGCGGAAACTGACTTTCAAAATGATTGTTTTTTAGGTGTGTAGTTATAGATTGTGACACGACTGTTACGCTGCTTCAAACCAGAACATTGTATCTCTTCTCGTTCCGAAGTTATTAGCGACCTTAGAACGCCATCAGACAGAGATCACATGTAGCGTTAGGCGGAAACTGACTTTCAAAAGTGATTGTTTTTTAGGTGTGTACATATAGATTGTGGAACGCCATCAGGCAGAGCTCACATGTAGCGTTAGGCGGAAACTGACTTTCAAAAGTGATTGTTTTTTAGGTGTGTACTTATAGATTGTGACACGACTGTTACGCTGCTTCAAACCAGAACATTGTATCTCTTCTCGTTCCGAAGTTATTAGCGACCTTAGAACGCCATCAGACAGAGCTCACATGTAGCGTTAGGCGGAAACTGACTTTCAAAAGTGATTGTTTTTTAGGTGTGTACTTATAGATTGTGACACGACTGTTACGCTGCTTCAAACCAGAACATTGTATCTCTTCTCGTTCCGAAGTTATTAGCGACCTTAGAACGCCATCAGGCAGAGCTCACATGTAGCGTTAGGCGGAAACTGACTTTCAAAAGTGATTGTTTTTTAGGTGTGTGCTTATAGATTGTGACACGACTGTTACGCTGCTTCAAACCAGAACATTGTATCTCTTCTCGTTCCGAAGTTATTAGCGACCTTAGAACGCCATCAGACAGAGCTCACATGTAGCGTTAGGCGGAAACTGACTTTCAAAAGTGATTGTTTTTTAGGTGTGTACTTATAGATTGTGACACGACTGTTACGCTGCTTCAAACCAGAACATTGTATCTCTTCTCGTTCCGAAGTTATTAGCGACCTTAGAACGCCATCAGGCAGAGCTCACATGTAGCGTTAGGCGGAAACTGACTTTCAAAAGTGATTGTTTTTTAGGTGTGTACTTATAGATTGTGACACGACTGTTACGCTGCTTCAAACCAGAACATTGTATCTCTTCTCGTTCCGAAGTTATTAGCGAAATTAGAACGCCATCAGGCAGAGCCCACATGTAGCGTTAGTCGGAAACTGACTTTCAAAAGTGATTGTTTTTTAGGTGTGTACTTATAGATTGTGACACGACTGTTACGCTGCTTCAAACCAGAACATTGTATCTCTTCTCGTTCCCAAGTTATTAGCGACCTTAGAACGCCATCAGACAGAGCTCACATGTAGCGTTAGGCGGAAACTGACTTTCAAAAGTGATTGTTTTTTAGGTGTGTACTTATAGATTGTGACACGACTGTTACGCTGCTTCAAACCAGAACATTGTATCTCTTCTCGTTCCGAAGTTATTAGCGACCTTAGAACGCCATCAGACAGAGCTCACATGTAGCGTTAGGCGGAAACTGACTTTCAAAAGTGATTGTTTTTTAGGTGTGTACTTATAGATTGTGACACGACTGTTACGCTGCTTCAAACCAGAACATTGTATCTCTTCTCGTTCCGAAGTTATTAGCGACCTTAGAACGCCATCAGACAGAGCTCACATGTAGCGTTAGGCGGAAACTGACTTTCAAAAGTGATTGTTTTTTAGGTGTGTACTTATAGATTGTGACACGACTGTTACGCTGCTTCAAACCAGAACATTGTATCTCTTCTCGTTCCGAAGTTATTAGCGACCTTAGAACGCCATCAGACAGAGCTCACATTTAGCGTTAGGCGGAAACTGACTTTCAAAAGTGATTGTTTTTTAGGTGTGTACTTATAGATTGTGACACGACTGTTACGCTGCTTCAAACCAGAACATTGTATCTCTTCTCGTTCCGAAGTTATTAGCGACCTTAGAACGCCATCAGACAGAGCTCACATGTAGCGTTAGGCGGAAACTGACTTTCAAAAGTGATTGTTTTTTAGGTGTGTACTTATAGATTGTGACACGACTGTTACGCTGCTTCAAACCAGAACATTGTATCTCTTCTCGTTCCGAAGTTATTAGCGACCTTAGAACGCCATCAGACAGAGCTCACATGTAGCGTTAGGCGGAAACTGACTTTCAAAAGTGATTGTTTTTTAGGTGTGTACTTATAGATTGTGACACGACTGTTACGCTGCTTCAAACCAGAACATTGTATCTCTTCTCGTTCCGAAGTTATTAGCGACCTTAGAACGCCATCAGACAGAGCTCACATGTAGCGTTAGGCGGAAACTGACTTTCAAAAGTGATTGTTTTTTAGGTGTGTACTTATAGATTGTGACACGACTGTTACGCTGCTTCAAACCAGAACATTGTATCTCTTCTCGTTCCGAAGTTATTAGCGACCTTAGAACGCCATCAGACAGAGCTCACATGTAGCGTTAGGCGGAAACTGACTTTCAAAAGTGATTGTTTTTTAGGTGTGTACTTATAGATTGTGACACGACTGTTACGCTGCTTCAAACCAGAACATTGTATCTCTTCTCGTTCCGAAGTTATTAGCGACCTTAGAACGCCATCAGACAGAGCTCACATGTAGCGTTAGTCGGAAACTGACTTTCAAAAGTGATTGTTTTTTAGGTGTGTACTTATAGATTGTGACACGACTGTTACGCTGCTTCAAACCAGAACATTGTATCTCTTCTCGTTCCGAAGTTATTAGCGACCTTAGAACGCCATCAGACAGAGCTCACATGTAGCGTTAGGCGGAAACTGACTTTCAAAAGTGATTGTTTTTTAGGTGTGTACTTATAGATTGTGACACGACTGTTACGCTGCTTCAAACCAGAACATTGTATCTCTTCTCGTTCCGAAGTTATTAGCGACCTTAGAACGCCATCAGACAGAGCTCACATGTAGCGTTAGGCGGAAACTGACTTTCAAAAGTGATTGTTTTTTAGGTGTGTACTTATAGATTGTGACACGACTGTTACGCTGCTTCAAACCAGAACATTGTATCTCTTCTCGTTCCGAAGTTATTAGCGACCTTAGAACGCCATCAGACAGAGCTCACATGTAGCGTTAGGCGGAAACTGACTTTCAAAAGTGATTGTTTTTTAGGTGTGTACTTATAGATTGTGACACGACTGTTACGCTGCTTCAAACCAGAACATTGTATCTCTTCTCGTTCCGAAGTTATTAGCGACCTTAGAACGCCATCAGACAGAGCTCACATGTAGCGTTAGGCGGAAACTGACTTTCAAAAGTGATTGTTTTTTAGGTGTGTACTTATAGATTGTGACACGACTGTTACGCTGCTTCAAACCAGAACATTGTATCTCTTCTCGTTCCGAAGTTATTAGCGACCTTAGAACGCCATCAGACAGAGCTCACATGTAGCGTTAGGCGGAAACTGACTTTCAAAAGTGATTGTTTTTTAGGTGTGTACTTATAGATTGTGACACGACTGTTACGCTGCTTCAAACCAGAACATTGTATCTCTTCTCGTTCCGAAGTTATTAGCGACCTTAGAACGCCATCAGACAGAGCTCACATGTAGCGTTAGGCGGAAACTGACTTTCAAAAGTGATTGTTTTTTAGGTGTGTACTTATAGATTGTGACACGACTGTTACGCTGCTTCAAACCAGAACATTGTATCTCTTCTCGTTCCGAAGTTATTAGCGACCTTAGAACGCCATCAGACAGAGCTCACATGTAGCGTTAGGCGGAAACTGACTTTCAAAAGTGATTGTTTTTTAGGTGTGTACTTATAGATTGTGACACGACTGTTACGCTGCTTCAAACCAGAACATTGTATCTCTTCTCGTTCCGAAGTTATTAGCGACCTTAGAACGCCATCAGACAGAGCTCACATGTAGCGTTAGGCGGAAACTGACTTTCAAAAGTGATTGTTTTTTAGGTGTGTACTTATAGATTGTGACACGACTGTTACGCTGCTTCAAACCAGAACATTGTATCTCTTCTCGTTCCGAAGTTATTAGCGACCTTAGAACGCCATCAGACAGAGCTCACATGTAGCGTTAGGCGGAAACTGACTTTCAAAAGTGATTGTTTTTTAGGTGTGTACTTATAGATTGTGACACGACTGTTACGCTGCTTCAAACCAGAACATTGTATCTCTTCTCGTTCCGAAGTTATTAGCGACCTTAGAACGCCATCAGACAGAGCTCACATGTAGCGTTAGGCGGAAACTGACTTTCAAAAGTGATTGTTTTTTAGGTGTGTACTTATAGATTGTGACACGACTGTTACGCTGCTTCAAACCAGAACATTGTATCTCTTCTCGTTCCGAAGTTATTAGCGACCTTAGAACGCCATCAGACAGGGCTCACCTTAGAACGCCATCATTGTGACAGAGCTCACATCCGAAGTTATTAGCGTTAGGCGGAAACTGACTTTCAAAAGTGATTGTTTTTTAGGTGTGTACTTATAGATTGTGACACGACTGTTACGCTGCTTCAAACCAGAACATTGTATCTCTTCTCGTTCCGAAGTTATTGTTTTTTAGGTGTGCATATAGATTGTGACACCTTACGCTGAACGCCATAAGACAGAGCTCACATGTAGCGTTAGGCGGAAACTGACTTTCAAAAGTGATTGTTTTTTAGGTGTGTACTTATAGATTGTGACACGACTGTTACGCTGCTTCAAACCAGAACATTGTATCTCTTCTCGTTCCGAAGTTATTAGCGACCTTAGAACGCCATCAGACAGAGCTCACATGTAGCGTTAGGCGGAAACTGACTTTCAAAAGTGATTGTTTTTTAGGTGTGTACTTATAGATTGTGACACGACTGTTACGCTGCTTCAAACCAGAACATTGTATCTCTTCTCGTTCCGAAGTTATTAGCGACCTTAGAACGCCATCAGACAGAGCACACATGTAGCGTTAGGCGGAAACTGACTTTCAAAAGTGATTGTTTTTTAGGTGTGTACTTATAGATTGTGACACGACTGTTACGCTGCTTCAAACCAGAACATTGTATCTCTTCTCGTTCCGAAGTTATTAGCGACCTTAGAACGCCATCAGACAGAGCTCACATGTAGCGTTAGGCGGAAACTGACTTTCAAAAGTGATTGTTTTTTAGGTGTGTACTTATAGATTGTGACACGACTGTTACGCTGCTTCAAACCAGAACATTGTATCTCTTCTCGTTCCGAAGTTATTAGCGACCTTAGAACGCCATCAGACAGAGCTCACATGTAGCGTTAGGCGGAAACTGACTTTCAAAAGTGATTGTTTTTTAGGTGTGTACTTATAGATTGTGACACGACTGTTACGCTGCTTCAAACCAGAACATTGTATCTCTTCTCGTTCCGAAGTTATTAGCGACCTTAGAACGCCATCAGACAGAGCTCACATGTAGCGTTAGGCGGAAACTGACTTTCAAAAGTGATTGTTTTTTAGGTGTGTGCTTATAGATTGTGACACGACTGTTACGCTGCTTCAAACCAGAACATTGTATCTCTTCTCGTTCCGAAGTTATTAGCGACCTTAGAACGCCATCAGACAGAGCTCACATGTAGCGTTAGGCGGAAACTGACTTTCAAAAGTGATTGTTTTTTAGGTGTGTACTTATAGATTGTGACACGACTGTTACGCTGCTTCAAACCAGAACATTGTATCTCTTCTCGTTCCGAAGTTATTAGCGACCTTAGAACGCCATCAGACAGAGCTCACATGTAGCGTTAGGCGGAAACTGACTTTCAAAAGTGATTGTTTTTTAGGTGTGTACTTATAGATTGTGACACGACTGTTACGCTGCTTCAAACCAGAACATTGTATCTCTTCTCGTTCCGAAGTTATTAGCGACCTTAGAACGCCATCAGACAGAGCTCACATGTAGCGTTAGGCGGAAACTGACTTTCAAAAGTGATTGTTTTTTAGGTGTGTACTTATAGATTGTGACACGACTGTTACGCTGCTTCAAACCAGAACATTGTATCTCTTCTCGTTCCGAAGTTATTAGCGACCTTAGAACGCCATCAGACAGAGCTCACATGTAGCGTTAGGCGGAAACTGACTTTCAAAAGTGATTGTTTTTTAGGTGTGTACTTATAGATTGTGACACGACTGTTACGCTGCTTCAAACCAGAACATTGTATCTCTTCTCGTTCCGAAGTTATTAGCGACCTTAGAACGCCATCAGCCAGAGCTCACATGTAGCGTTAGGCGGAAACTGACTTTCAAAAGTGATTGTTTTTTAGGTGTGTACTTATAGATTGTGACACGACTGTTACGCTGCTTCAAACCAGAACATTGTATCTCTTCTCGTTCCGAAGTTATTAGCGACCTTAGAACGCCATCAGACAGAGCTCACATGTAGCGTTAGGCGGAAACTGACTTTCAAAAGTGATTGTTTTTTAGGTGTGTACTTATAGATTGTGACACGACTGTTACGCTGCTTCAAACCAGAACATTGTATCTCTTCTCGTTCCGAAGTTATTAGCGACCTTAGAACGCCATCAGACAGAGCTCACATGTAGCGTTAGGCGGAAACTGACTTTGAAAAGTGATTGTTTTTTAGGTGTGTACTTATAGATTGTGACACGACTGTTACGCTGCTTCAAACCAGAACATTGTATCTCTTCTCGTTCCGAAGTTATTAGCAACCTTAGAACGCCATAAGACAGAGCTCACATGTAGCGTTAGGCGGAAACTGACTTTCAAAAGTGATTGTTTTTTAGGTGTGTACTTATAGATTGTGACACGACTGTTACGCTGCTTCAAACCAGAACATTGTATCTCTTCTCGTTCCGAAGTTATTAGCAACCTTAGAACGCCATAAGACAGAGCTCACATGTAGCGTTAGGCGGAAACTGACTTTCAAAAGTGATTGTTTTTTAGGTGTGTACTTATAGATTGTGACACGACTGTTACGCTGCTTCAAACCAGAACATTGTATCTCTTCTCGTTCCGAAGTTATTAGCGACCTTAGAACGCCATCAGACAGAGCTCACATGTAGCGTTAGGCGGAAACTGACTTTCAAAAGTGATTGTTTTTTAGGTGTGTACTTATAGATTGTGACACGACTGTTACGCTGCTTCAAACCAGAACATTGTATCTCTTCTCGTTCCGAAGTTATTAGCGACCTTAGAACGCCATCAGACAGAGCTCACATGTAGCGTTAGGCGGAAACTGACTTTCAAAAGTGATTGTTTTTTAGGTGTGTACTTATAGATTGTGACACGACTGTTACGCTGCTTCAAACCAGAACATTGTATCTCTTCTCGTTCCGAAGTTATTAGCAACCTTAGAACGCCATAAGACAGAGCTCACATGTAGCGTTAGGCGGAAACTGACTTTCAAAAGTGATTGTTTTTTAGGTGTGTACTTATAGATTGTGACACGACTGTTACGCTGCTTCAAACCAGAACATTGTATCTCTTCTCGTTCCGAAGTTATTAGCAACCTTAGAACGCCATAAGACAGAGCTCACATGTAGCGTTAGGCGGAAACTGACTTTCAAAAGTGATTGTTTTTTAGGTGTGTACTTATAGATTGTGACACGACTGTTACGCTGCTTCAAACCAGAACATTGTATCTCTTCTCGTTCCGAAGTTATTAGCAACCTTAGAACGCCATAAGACAGAGCTCACATGTAGCGTTAGGCGGAAACTGACTTTCAAAAGTGATTGTTTTTTAGGTGTGTACTTATAGATTGTGACACGACTGTTACGCTGCTTCAAACCAGAACATTGTATCTCTTCTCGTTCCGAAGTTATTAGCAACCTTAGAACGCCATCAGACAGAGCTCACATGTAGCGTTAGGCGGAAACTGACTTTCAAAAGTGATTGTTTTTTAGGTGTGTACTTATAGATTGTGACACGACTGTTACGCTGCTTCAAACCAGAACATTGTATCTCTTCTCGTTCCGAAGTTATTAGCGACCTTAGAACGCCATCAGACAGAGCTCACATGTAGCGTTAGGCGGAAACTGACTTTCAAAAGTGATTGTTTTTTAGGTGTGTACTTATAGATTGTGACACGACTGTTACGCTGCTTCAAACCAGAACATTGTATCTCTTCTCGTTCCGAAGTTATTAGCGACCTTAGAACGCCATCAGACAGAGCTCACATGTAGCGTTAGGCGGAAACTGACTTTCAAAAGTGATTGTTTTTTAGGTGTGTACTTATAGATTGTGACACGACTGTTACGCTGCTTCAAACCAGAACATTGTATCTCTTCTCGTTCCGAAGTTATTAGCGACCTTAGAACGCCATCAGACAGAGCTCACATGTAGCGTTAGGCGGAAACTGACTTTCAAAAGTGATTGTTTTTTAGGTGTGTACTTATAGATTGTGACACGACTGTTACGCTGCTTCAAACCAGAACATTGTATCTCTTCTCGTTCCGAAGTTATTAGCAACCTTAGAACGCCATAAGACAGAGCTCACATGTAGCGTTAGGCGGAAACTGACTTTCAAAAGTGATTGTTTTTTAGGTGTGTACTTATAGATTGTGACACGACTGTTACGCTGCTTCAAACCAGAACATTGTATCTCTTCTCGTTCCGAAGTTATTAGCAACCTTAGAACGCCATCAGACAGAGCTCACATGTAGCGTTAGGCGGAAACTGACTTTCAAAAGTGATTGTTTTTTAGGTGTGTACTTATAGATTGTGACACGACTGTTACGCTGCTTCAAACCAGAACATTGTATCTCTTCTCGTTCCGAAGTTATTAGCGACCTTAGAACGCCATAAGACAGAGCTCACATGTAGCGTTAGGCGGAAACTGACTTTCAAAAGTGATTGTTTTTTAGGTGTGTACTTATAGATTGTGACACGACTGTTACGCTGCTTCAAACCAGAACATTGTATCTCTTCTCGTTCCGAAGTTATTAGCGACCTTAGAACGCCATCAGACAGAGCTCACATGTAGCGTTAGGCGGAAACTGACTTTCAAAAGTGATTGTTTTTTAGGTGTGTACTTATAGATTGTGACACGACTGTTACGCTGCTTCAAACCAGAACATTGTATCTCTTCTCGTTCCGAAGTTATTAGCGACCTTAGAACGCCATCAGACAGAGCTCACATGTAGCGTTAGGCGGAAACTGACTTTCAAAAGTGATTGTTTTTTAGGTGTGTACTTATAGATTGTGACACGACTGTTACGCTGCTTCAAACCAGAACATTGTATCTCTTCTCGTTCCGAAGTTATTAGCGACCTTAGAACGCCATCAGACAGAGCTCACATGTAGCGTTAGGCGGAAACTGACTTTCAAAAGTGATTGTTTTTTAGGTGTGTACTTATAGATTGTGACACGACTGTTACGCTGCTTCAAACCAGAACATTGTATCTCTTCTCGTTCCGAAGTTATTAGCGACCTTAGAACGCCATCAGACAGAGCTCACATGTAGCGTTAGGCGGAAACTGACTTTCAAAAGTGATTGTTTTTTAGGTGTGTACTTATAGATTGTGACACGACTGTTACGCTGCTTCAAACCAGAACATTGTATCTCTTCTCGTTCCGAAGTTATTAGCGACCTTAGAACGCCATCAGACAGAGCTCACATGTAGCGTTAGGCGGAAACTGACTTTCAAAAGTGATTGTTTTTTAGGTGTGTACTTATAGATTGTGACACGACTGTTACGCTGCTTCAAACCAGAACATTGTATCTCTTCTCGTTCCGAAGTTATTAGCGACCTTAGAACGCCATCAGACAGAGCTCACATGTAGCGTTAGGCGGAAACTGACTTTCAAAAGTGATTGTTTTTTAGGTGTGTACTTATAGATTGTGACACGACTGTTACGCTGCTTCAAACCAGAACATTGTATCTCTTCTCGTTCCGAAGTTATTAGCGACCTTAGAACGCCATCAGACAGAGCTCACATGTAGCGTTAGGCGGAAACTGACTTTCAAAAGTGATTGTTTTTTAGGTGTGTACTTATAGATTGTGACACGACTGTTACGCTGCTTCAAACCAGAACATTGTATCTCTTCTCGTTCCGAAGTTATTAGCGACCTTAGAACGCCATCAGACAGAGCTCACATGTAGCGTTAGGCGGAAACTGACTTTCAAAAGTGATTGTTTTTTAGGTGTGTACTTATAGATTGTGACACGACTGTTACGCTGCTTCAAACCAGAACATTGTATCTCTTCTCGTTCCGAAGTTATTAGCGACCTTAGAACGCCATCAGACAGAGCTCACATGTAGCGTTAGGCGGAAACTGACTTTCAAAAGTGATTGTTTTTTAGGTGTGTACTTATAGATTGTGACACGACTGTTACGCTGCTTCAAACCAGAACATTGTATCTCTTCTCGTTCCGAAGTTATTAGCGACCTTAGAACGCCATCAGACAGAGCTCACATGTAGCGTTAGGCGGAAACTGACTTTCAAAAGTGATTGTTTTTTAGGTGTGTACTTATAGATTGTGACACGACTGTTACGCTGCTTCAAACCAGAACATTGTATCTCTTCTCGTTCCGAAGTTATTAGCGACCTTAGAACGCCATCAGACAGAGCTCACATGTAGCGTTAGGCGGAAACTGACTTTCAAAAGTGATTGTTTTTTAGGTGTGTACTTATAGATTGTGACACGACTGTTACGCTGCTTCAAACCAGAACATTGTATCTCTTCTCGTTCCGAAGTTATTAGCGACCTTAGAACGCCATAAGACAGAGCTCACATGTAGCGTTAGGCGGAAACTGACTTTCAAAAGTGATTGTTTTTTAGGTGTGTACTTATAGATTGTGACACGACTGTTACGCTGCTTCAAACCAGAACATTGTATCTCTTCTCGTTCCGAAGTTATTAGCGACCTTAGAACGCCATCAGACAGAGCTCACATGTAGCGTTAGGCGGAAACTGACTTTCAAAAGTGATTGTTTTTTAGGTGTGTACTTATAGATTGTGACACGACTGTTACGCTGCTTCAAACCAGAACATTGTATCTCTTCTCGTTCCGAAGTTATTAGCGACCTTAGAACGCCATCAGACAGAGCTCACATGTAGCGTTAGGCGGAAACTGACTTTCAAAAGTGATTGTTTTTTAGGTGTGTACTTATAGATTGTGACACGACTGTTACGCTGCTTCAAACCAGAACATTGTATCTCTTCTCGTTCCGAAGTTATTAGCGACCTTAGAACGCCATCAGACAGAGCTCCCATGTAGCGTTAGGCGGAAACTGACTTTCAAAAGTGATTGTTTTTTAGGTGTGTACTTATAGATTGTGACACGACTGTTACGCTGCTTCAAACCAGAACATTGTATCTCTTCTCGTTCCGAAGTTATTAGCGACCTTAGAACGCCATCAGACAGAGCTCACATGTAGCGTTAGGCGGAAACTGACTTTCAAAAGTGATTGTTTTTTAGGTGTGTACTTATAGATTGTGACACGACTGTTACGCTGCTTCAAACCAGAACATTGTATCTCTTCTCGTTCCGAAGTTATTAGCGACCTTAGAACGCCATCAGACAGAGCTCACATGTAGCGTTAGGCGGAAACTGACTTTCAAAAGTGATTGTTTTTTAGGTGTGTACTTATAGATTGTGACACGACTGTTACGCTGCTTCAAACCAGAACATTGTATCTCTTCTCGTTCCGAAGTTATTAGCGACCTTAGAACGCCATCAGACAGAGCTCACATGTAGCGTTAGGCGGAAACTGACTTTCAAAAGTGATTGTTTTTTAGGTGTGTACTTATAGATTGTGACACGACTGTTACGCTGCTTCAAACCAGAACATTGTATCTCTTCTCGTTCCGAAGTTATTAGCAACCTTAGAACGCCATCAGACAGAGCTCACATGTAGCGTTAGGCGGAAACTGACTTTCAAAAGTGATTGTTTTTTAGGTGTGTACTTATAGATTGTGACACGACTGTTACGCTGCTTCAAACCAGAACATTGTATCTCTTCTCGTTCCGAAGTTATTAGCGACCTTAGAACGCCATCAGACAGAGCTCACATGTAGCGTTAGGCGGAAACTGACTTTCAAAAGTGATTGTTTTTTAGGTGTGTACTTATAGATTGTGACACGACTGTTACGCTGCTTCAAACCAGAACATTGTATCTCTTCTCGTTCCGAAGTTATTAGCGACCTTAGAACGCCATCAGACAGAGCTCACATGTAGCGTTAGGCGGAAACTGACTTTCAAAAGTGATTGTTTTTTAGGTGTGTACTTATAGATTGTGACACGACTGTTACGCTGCTTCAAACCAGAACATTGTATCTCTTCTCGTTCCGAAGTTATTAGCGACCTTAGAACGCCATCAGACAGAGCTCACATGTAGCGTTAGGCGGAAACTGACTTTCAAAAGTGATTGTTTTTTAGGTGTGTACTTATAGATTGTGACACGACTGTTACGCTGCTTCAAACCAGAACATTGTATCTCTTCTCGTTCCGAAGTTATTAGCGACCTTAGAACGCCATCAGACAGAGCTCACATGTAGCGTTAGGCGGAAACTGACTTTCAAAAGTGATTGTTTTTTAGGTGTGTACTTATAGATTGTGACACGACTGTTACGCTGCTTCAAACCAGAACATTGTATCTCTTCTCGTTCCGAAGTTATTAGCGACCTTAGAACGCCATCAGACAGAGCTCACATGTAGCGTTAGGCGGAAACTGACTTTCAAAAGTGATTGTTTTTTAGGTGTGTACTTATAGATTGTGACACGACTGTTACGCTGCTTCAAACCAGAACATTGTATCTCTTCTCGTTCCGAAGTTATTAGCGACCTTAGAACGCCATCAGACAGAGCTCACATGTAGCGTTAGGCGGAAACTGACTTTCAAAAGTGATTGTTTTTTAGGTGTGTACTTATAGATTGTGACACGACTGTTACGCTGCTTCAAACCAGAACATTGTATCTCTTCTCGTTCCGAAGTTATTAGCGACCTTAGAACGCCATCAGACAGAGCTCACATGTAGCGTTAGGCGGAAACTGACTTTCAAAAGTGATTGTTTTTTAGGTGTGTACTTATAGATTGTGACACGACTGTTACGCTGCTTCAAACCAGAACATTGTATCTCTTCTCGTTCCGAAGTTATTAGCGACCTTAGAACGCCATCAGACAGAGCTCACATGTAGCGTTAGGCGGAAACTGACTTTCAAAAGTGATTGTTTTTTAGGTGTGTACTTATAGATTGTGACACGACTGTTACGCTGCTTCAAACCAGAACATTGTATCTCTTCTCGTTCCGAAGTTATTAGCGACCTTAGAACGCCATCAGACAGAGCTCACATGTAGCGTTAGGCGGAAACTGACTTTCAAAAGTGATTGTTTTTTAGGTGTGTACTTATAGATTGTGACACGACTGTTACGCTGCTTCAAACCAGAACATTGTATCTCTTCTCGTTCCGAAGTTATTAGCGACCTTAGAACGCCATCAGACAGAGCTCACATGTAGCGTTAGGCGGAAACTGACTTTCAAAAGTGATTGTTTTTTAGGTGTGTACTTATAGATTGTGACACGACTGTTACGCTGCTTCAAACCAGAACATTGTATCTCTTCTCGTTCCGAAGTTATTAGCGACCTTAGAACGCCATCAGACAGAGCTCACATGTAGCGTTAGGCGGAAACTGACTTTCAAAAGTGATTGTTTTTTAGGTGTGTACTTATAGATTGTGACACGACTGTTACGCTGCTTCAAACCAGAACATTGTAAAAGTGATTGTTTTTTAGGTGTGTACTTATAGATTGTGACACGACTGTTACGCTGCTTCAAACCAGAACATTGTATCTCTTCTCGTTCCGAAGTTATTAGCGACCTTAGAACGCCATCAGACAGAGCTCACATGTAGCGTTAGGCGGAAACTGACTTTCAAAAGTGATTGTTTTTTAGGTGTGTACTTATAGATTGTGACACGACTGTTACGCTGCTTCAAACCAGAACATTGTATCTCTTCTCGTTCCGAAGTTATTAGCGACCTTAGAACGCCATCAGACAGAGCTCACATGTAGCGTTAGGCGGAAACTGACTTTCAAAAGTGATTGTTTTTTAGGTGTGTACTTATAGATTGTGACACGACTGTTACGCTGCTTCAAACCAGAACATTGTATCTCTTCTCGTTCCGAAGTTATTAGCGACCTTAGAACGCCATCAGACAGAGCTCACATGTAGCGTTAGGCGGAAACTGACTTTCAAAAGTGATTGTTTTTTAGGTGTGTACTTATAGATTGTGACACGACTGTTACGCTGCTTCAAACCAGAACATTGTATCTCTTCTCGTTCCGAAGTTATTAGCGACCTTAGAACGCCATCAGACAGAGCTCACATGTAGCGTTAGGCGGAAACTGACTTTCAAAAGTGATTGTTTTTTAGGTGTGTACTTATAGATTGTGACACGACTGTTACGCTGCTTCAAACCAGAACATTGTATCTCTTCTCGTTCCGAAGTTATTAGCGACCTTAGAACGCCATCAGACAGAGCTCACATGTAGCGTTAGGCGGAAACTGACTTTCAAAAGTGATTGTTTTTTAGGTGTGTACTTATAGATTGTGACACGACTGTTACGCTGCTTCAAACCAGAACATTGTATCTCTTCTCGTTCCGAAGTTATTAGCGACCTTAGAACGCCATCAGACAGAGCTCACATGTAGCGTTAGGCGGAAACTGACTTTCAAAAGTGATTGTTTTTTAGGTGTGTACTTATAGATTGTGACACGACTGTTACGCTGCTTCAAACCAGAACATTGTATCTCTTCTCGTTCCGAAGTTATTAGCGACCTTAGAACGCCATCAGACAGAGCTCACATGTAGCGTTAGGCGGAAACTGACTTTCAAAAGTGATTGTTTTTTAGGTGTGTACTTATAGATTGTGACACGACTGTTACGCTGCTTCAAACCAGAACATTGTATCTCTTCTCGTTCCGAAGTTATTAGCGACCTTAGAACGCCATCAGACAGAGCTCACATGTAGCGTTAGGCGGAAACTGACTTTCAAAAGTGATTGTTTTTTAGGTGTGTACTTATAGATTGTGACACGACTGTTACGCTGCTTCAAACCAGAACATTGTATCTCTTCTCGTTCCGAAGTTATTAGCGACCTTAGAACGCCATCAGACAGAGCTCACATGTAGCGTTAGGCGGAAACTGACTTTCAAAAGTGATTGTTTTTTAGGTGTGTACTTATAGATTGTGACACGACTGTTACGCTGCTTCAAACCAGAACATTGTATCTCTTCTCGTTCCGAAGTTATTAGCGACCTTAGAACGCCATCAGACAGAGCTCACATGTAGCGTTAGGCGGAAACTGACTTTCAAAAGTGATTGTTTTTTAGGTGTGTACTTATAGATTGTGACACGACTGTTACGCTGCTTCAAACCAGAACATTGTATCTCTTCTCGTTCCGAAGTTATTAGCGACCTTAGAACGCCATCAGACAGAGCTCACATGTAGCGTTAGGCGGAAACTGACTTTCAAAAGTGATTGTTTTTTAGGTGTGTACTTATAGATTGTGACACGACTGTTACGCTGCTTCAAACCAGAACATTGTATCTCTTCTCGTTCCGAAGTTATTAGCGACCTTAGAACGCCATCAGACAGAGCTCACATGTAGCGTTAGGCGGAAACTGACTTTCAAAAGTGATTGTTTTTTAGGTGTGTACTTATAGATTGTGACACGACTGTTACGCTGCTTCAAACCAGAACATTGTATCTCTTCTCGTTCCGAAGTTATTAGCGACCTTAGAACGCCATCAGACAGAGCTCACATGTAGCGTTAGGCGGAAACTGACTTTCAAAAGTGATTGTTTTTTAGGTGTGTACTTATAGATTGTGACACGACTGTTACGCTGCTTCAAACCAGAACATTGTATCTCTTCTCGTTCCGAAGTTATTAGCGACCTTAGAACGCCATCAGACAGAGCTCACATGTAGCGTTAGGCGGAAACTGACTTTCAAAAGTGATTGTTTTTTAGGTGTGTACTTATAGATTGTGACACGACTGTTACGCTGCTTCAAACCAGAACATTGTATCTCTTCTCGTTCCGAAGTTATTAGCGACCTTAGAACGCCATCAGACAGAGCTCACATGTAGCGTTAGGCGGAAACTGACTTTCAAAAGTGATTGTTTTTTAGGTGTGTACTTATAGATTGTGACACGACTGTTACGCTGCTTCAAACCAGAACATTGTATCTCTTCTCGTTCCGAAGTTATTAGCGACCTTAGAACGCCATCAGACAGAGCTCACATGTAGCGTTAGGCGGAAACTGACTTTCAAAAGTGATTGTTTTTTAGGTGTGTACTTATAGATTGTGACACGACTGTTACGCTGCTTCAAACCAGAACATTGTATCTCTTCTCGTTCCGAAGTTATTAGCGACCTTAGAACGCCATCAGACAGAGCTCACATGTAGCGTTAGGCGGAAACTGACTTTCAAAAGTGATTGTTTTTTAGGTGTGTACTTATAGATTGTGACACGACTGTTACGCTGCTTCAAACCAGAACATTGTATCTCTTCTCGTTCCGAAGTTATTAGCGACCTTAGAACGCCATCAGACAGAGCTCACATGTAGCGTTAGGCGGAAACTGACTTTCAAAAGTGATTGTTTTTTAGGTGTGTACTTATAGATTGTGACACGACTGTTACGCTGCTTCAAACCAGAACATTGTATCTCTTCTCGTTCCGAAGTTATTAGCGACCTTAGAACGCCATCAGACAGAGCTCACATGTAGCGTTAGGCGGAAACTGACTTTCAAAAGTGATTGTTTTTTAGGTGTGTACTTATAGATTGTGACACGACTGTTACGCTGCTTCAAACCAGAACATTGTATCTCTTCTCGTTCCGAAGTTATTAGCGACCTTAGAACGCCATCAGACAGAGCTCACATGTAGCGTTAGGCGGAAACTGACTTTCAAAAGTGATTGTTTTTTAGGTGTGTACTTATAGATTGTGACACGACTGTTACGCTGCTTCAAACCAGAACATTGTATCTCTTCTCGTTCCGAAGTTATTAGCGACCTTAGAACGCCATCAGACAGAGCTCACATGTAGCGTTAGGCGGAAACTGACTTTCAAAAGTGATTGTTTTTTAGGTGTGTACTTATAGATTGTGACACGACTGTTACGCTGCTTCAAACCAGAACATTGTATCTCTTCTCGTTCCGAAGTTATTAGCGACCTTAGAACGCCATCAGACAGAGCTCACATGTAGCGTTAGGCGGAAACTGACTTTCAAAAGTGATTGTTTTTTAGGTGTGTACTTATAGATTGTGACACGACTGTTACGCTGCTTCAAACCAGAACATTGTATCTCTTCTCGTTCCGAAGTTATTAGCGACCTTAGAACGCCATCAGACAGAGCTCACATGTAGCGTTAGGCGGAAACTGACTTTCAAAAGTGATTGTTTTTTAGGTGTGTACTTATAGATTGTGACACGACTGTTACGCTGCTTCAAACCAGAACATTGTATCTCTTCTCGTTCCGAAGTTATTAGCGACCTTAGAACGCCATCAGACAGAGCTCACATGTAGCGTTAGGCGGAAACTGACTTTCAAAAGTGATTGTTTTTTAGGTGTGTACTTATAGATTGTGACACGACTGTTACGCTGCTTCAAACCAGAACATTGTATCTCTTCTCGTTCCGAAGTTATTAGCGACCTTAGAACGCCATCAGACAGAGCTCACATGTAGCGTTAGGCGGAAACTGACTTTCAAAAGTGATTGTTTTTTAGGTGTGTACTTATAGATTGTGACACGACTGTTACGCTGCTTCAAACCAGAACATTGTATCTCTTCTCGTTCCGAAGTTATTAGCGACCTTAGAACGCCATCAGACAGAGCTCACATGTAGCGTTAGGCGGAAACTGACTTTCAAAAGTGATTGTTTTTTAGGTGTGTACTTATAGATTGTGACACGACTGTTACGCTGCTTCAAACCAGAACATTGTATCTCTTCTCGTTCCGAAGTTATTAGCGACCTTAGAACGCCATCAGACAGAGCTCACATGTAGCGTTAGGCGGAAACTGACTTTCAAAAGTGATTGTTTTTTAGGTGTGTACTTATAGATTGTGACACGACTGTTACGCTGCTTCAAACCAGAACATTGTATCTCTTCTCGTTCCGAAGTTATTAGCGACCTTAGAACGCCATCAGACAGAGCTCACATGTAGCGTTAGGCGGAAACTGACTTTCAAAAGTGATTGTTTTTTAGGTGTGTACTTATAGATTGTGACACGACTGTTACGCTGCTTCAAACCAGAACATTGTATCTCTTCTCGTTCCGAAGTTATTAGCGACCTTAGAACGCCATCAGACAGAGCTCACATGTAGCGTTAGGCGGAAACTGACTTTCAAAAGTGATTGTTTTTTAGGTGTGTACTTATAGATTGTGACACGACTGTTACGCTGCTTCAAACCAGAACATTGTATCTCTTCTCGTTCCGAAGTTATTAGCGACCTTAGAACGCCATCAGACAGAGCTCACATGTAGCGTTAGGCGGAAACTGACTTTCAAAAGTGATTGTTTTTTAGGTGTGTACTTATAGATTGTGACACGACTGTTACGCTGCTTCAAACCAGAACATTGTATCTCTTCTCGTTCCGAAGTTATTAGCGACCTTAGAACGCCATCAGACAGAGCTCACATGTAGCGTTAGGCGGAAACTGACTTTCAAAAGTGATTGTTTTTTAGGTGTGTACTTATAGATTGTGACACGACTGTTACGCTGCTTCAAACCAGAACATTGTATCTCTTCTCGTTCCGAAGTTATTAGCGACCTTAGAACGCCATCAGACAGAGCTCACATGTAGCGTTAGGCGGAAACTGACTTTCAAAAGTGATTGTTTTTTAGGTGTGTACTTATAGATTGTGACACGACTGTTACGCTGCTTCAAACCAGATGATTGTATGTATTCTCGTTCCGAAGTTATTAGCGACCTTAGAACGCCATCAGGCAGAGCTCACATGTAGCGTTAGGCGGAAACTGACTTTCAAAAGTGATTGTTTTTTAGGTGTGTACTTATAGATTGTGACACGACTGTTACGCTGCTTCAAACCAGAACATTGTATCTCTTCTCGTTCCGAAGTTATTAGCGACCTTAGAACGCCATCAGGCAGAGCTCACATGTAGCGTTAGGCGGAAACTGACTTTCAAAAGTGATTGTTTTTTAGGTGTGTACTTATAGATTGTGACACGACTGTTACGCTGCTTCAAACCAGAACATTGTATCTCTTCTCGTTCCGAAGTTATTAGCGACCTTAGAACGCCATCAGGCAGAGCTCACATGTAGCGTTAGTCGGAAACTGACTTTCAAAAGTGATTGTTTTTTAGGTGTGTACTTATAGATTGTGACACGACTGTTACGCTGCTTCAAACCAGAACATTGTATCTCTTCTCGTTCCGAAGTTATTAGCGACCTTAGAACGCCATCAGGCAGAGCTCACATGTAGCGTTAGGCGGAAACTGACTTTCAAAAGTGATTGTTTTTTAGGTGTGTACTTATAGATTGTGACACGACTGTTACGCTGCTTCAAACCAGAACATTGTATCTCTTCTCGTTCCGAAGTTATTAGCGACCTTAGAACGCCATCAGACAGAGCTCACATGTAGCGTTAGTCGGAAACTGACCTTCAAAAGTGATTGTTTTTTAGGTGTGTACTTATAGATTGTGACACGACTGTTACGCTGCTTCAAACCAGAACATTGTATCTCTTCTCGTTCCGAAGTTATTAGCGACCTTAGAACGCCATCAGGCAGAGCTCACATGTAGCGTTAGTCGGAAACTGACTTTCAAAAGTGATTGTTTTTTAGGTGTGTACTTATAGATTGTGACACGACTGTTACGCTGCTTCAAACCAGAACATTGTATCTCTTCTCGTTCCGAAGTTATTAGCGACCTTAGAACGCCATCAGGCAGAGCTCACATGTAGCGTTAGTCGGAAACTGACTTTCAAAAGTGATTGTTTTTTAGGTGTGTACTTATAGATTGTGACACGACTGTTACGCTGCTTCAAACCAGAACATTGTATCTCTTCTCGTTCCGAAGTTATTAGCGACCTTAGAACGCCATCAGGCAGAGCTCACATGTAGCGTTAGTCGGAAACTGACTTTCAAAAGTGATTGTTTTTTAGGTGTGTACTTATAGATTGTGACACGGCTGTTACGCTGCTTCAAACCAGAACATTGTATCTCTTCTCGCTAAGAAGTTATTAGCGACCTTAAAACGCCATCAGGCAGAGCTCACATGTAGCGTTAGGCGGAAACTGACTTTCAAAAGTGATTGTTTTTTAGGTGTGTACTTATAGATTGTGACACGACTGTTACGCTGCTTCAAACCAGAACATTGTATCTCTTCTCGTTCCGAAGTTATTAGCGACCTTAGAACGCCATCAGACACAGCTCACATGTAGCGTTAGGCGGAAACTGACTTTCAAAAGTGATTGTTTTTAGGTGTGTACTTATAGATTGTGACACGACTGTTACGCTGCTTCAAACCAGAACATTGTATCTCTTCTCGTTCCGAAGTTATTAGCGACCTTAGAACGCCATCAGACAGAGCTCACATGTAGCGTTAGGTCGGAAACTGACTTTCAAAAGTGATTGTTTTTTAGGTGTGTACTTATAGATTGTGACACGACTGTTACGCTGCTTCAAACCAGAACATTGTATCTCTTCTCGTTCCGAAGTTATTAGCGACCTTAGAACGCCATCAGGCAGAGCTCACATGTAGCGTTAGGCGGAAACTGACTTTCAAAAGTGATTGTTTTTTAGGTGTGTACTTATAGATTGTGACACGACTGTTACGCTGCTTCAAACCAGAACATTGTATCTCTTCTCGTTCCGAAGTTATTAGCGACCTTAGAACGCCATCAGGCAGGCTCACATGTAGCGTTAGTCGGAAACTGACTTTCAAAAGTGATTGTTTTTTAGGTGTGTACTTATAGATTGTGACACGACTGTTACGCTGCTTCAAACCAGAACATTGTATCTCTTCTCGTTCCGAAGTTATTAGCGACCTTAGAACGCCATCAGACAGAGCTCACATGTAGCGTTAGGCGGAAACTGACTTTCAAAAGTGATTGTTTTTTAGGTGTGTACTTATAGATTGTGACACGACTGTTACGCTGCTTCAAACCAGAACATTGTATCTCTTCTCGTTCCGAAGTTATTAGCGACCTTAGAACGCCATCAGGCAGAGCTCACATGTAGCGTTAGTCGGAAACTGACTTTGAAAAGTGATTGTTTTTTAGGTGTGTACTTATAGATTGTGACACGACTGTTACGCTGCTTCAAACCAGAACATTGTATCTCTTCTCGTTCCGAAGTTATTAGCGACCTTAGAACGCCATCAGACAGAGCTCACATGTAGCGTTAGGCGGAAACTGACTTTCAAAAGTGATTGTTTTTTAGGTGTGTACTTATAGATTGTGACACGGCTGTTACGCTGCTTCAAACCAGAACATTGTATCTCTTCTCGTTCCGAAGTTATTAGCGACCTTAGAACGCCATCAGACACAGCTCACATGTAGCGTTAGTCGGAAACTGACTTTCAAAAGTGATTGTTTTTTAGGCGTGTACTTATAGATTGTGACACGACTGTTACGCTGCTTCAAACCAGAACATTGTATCTCTTCTCGTTCCGAAGTTATTAGCGACCTTAGAACGCCATCAGACACAGCTCACATGTAGCGTTAGGCGGAAACTGACTTTCAAAAGTGATTGTTTTTTAGTGTGTGTACTTATAGATTGTGACACGACTGTTACGCTGCTTCAAACCAGAACATTGTATCTCTTCTCGTTCCGAAGTTATTAGCGACCTTAGAACGCCATCAGACAGAGCTCACATGTAGCGTTAGGCGGAAACTGACTTTCAAAAGTGATTGTTTTTTAGGTGTGTGCTTATAGATTGTGACATGACTGTTACGCTGCTTCAAACCAGAACATTGTATCTCTTCTCGTTCCGAAGTTATTAGCGACCGTAGAACGCCATCAGACAGGGCTCACATGTAGCGTTAGTCGGAAACTGACTTTCAAAAGTGATTGTTTTTTAGGTGTTTACTTATAGATTGTGACACGACTGTTACGCTGCTTCAAACCAGAACATTGTATCTCTTCTCGTTCCGAAGTTATTAGCGACCTTAGAACGCCATCAGACAGAGCTCACATGTAGCGTTAGGCGGAAACTGACTTTCAAAAGTGATTGTTTTTTAGGTGTGTACTTATAGATTGTGACACGACTGTTACGCTGCTTCAAACCAGAACATTGTATCTCTTCTGGTTCCGAAGTTATTAGCGACCTTAGAACGCCATCAGACAGAGCTCACATGTAGCGTTAGGCGGAAACTGACTTTGAAAAGTGATTGTTTTTTAGGTGTGTACTTATAGATTGTGACACGGCTGTTACGCTGCTTCAAACCAGAACATTGTATCTCTTCTCGTTCCGAAGTTATTAGCGACCTTAGAACGCCATCAGACAGAGCTCACATGTAGCGTTAGGCGGAAACTGACTTTCAAAAGTGATTGTTTTTTAGGTGTGTACTTATAGATTGTGACACGACTGTTACGCTGCTTCAAACCAGAACATTGTATCTCTTCTCGTTCCGAAGTTATTAGCGACCTTAGAACGCCATCAGACAGAGCTCACATGTAGCGTTAGGCGGAAACTGACTTTCAAAAGTGATTGTTTTTTAGGTGTGTGCTTATAGATTGTGACATGACTGTTACGCTGCTTCAAACCAGAACATTGTATCTCTTCTCGTTCCGAAGTTATTAGCGACCTTAGAACGCCATCAGACAGGGCTCACATGTAGCGTTAGTCGGAAACTGACTTTCAAAAGTGATTGTTTTTTAGGTGTGTACTTATAGATTGTGACACGACTGTTACGCTGC
Source organism: Dermolepida albohirtum (assembly GCA_031893035.1). Taxonomy (NCBI): domain Eukaryota; kingdom Metazoa; phylum Arthropoda; class Insecta; order Coleoptera; family Scarabaeidae; genus Dermolepida; species Dermolepida albohirtum. The sequence goes on from JAVIWB010003695.1 coordinate 36,412, forward strand.
TTCAAACCAGAACATTGTATCTCTTCTCGTTCCGAAGTTATTAGCGACCTTAGAACGCCATCAGACAGAGCCCACATGTAGCGTTAGGCGGAAACTGACTTTCAAAAGTGATTGTTTTTTAGGTGTGTACTTATAGATTGTGACACGACTGTTACGCTGCTTCAAACCAGAACATTGTATCTCTTCTCGTTCCGAAGTTATTAGCGACCTTAGAACGCCATCAGACACAGCTCACATGTAGCGTTAGGCGGAAACTGACTTTCAAAAGTGATTGTTTTTTAGGTGTGTACTTATAGATTGTGACACGACTGTTACGCTGCTTCAAACCAGAACATTGTATCTCTTCTCGTTCCAGTTATTAGCGACCTTAGAACGCCATCAGACAGAGCTCACATGTAGCGTTAGGCGGAAACTGAATTTCAAAAGTGATTGTTTTTTAGGTGTGTGCTTATAGATTGTGACATGACTGTTACGCTGCTTCTAAACCAGAACATTGTATCTCTTCTCGTTCCGAAGTTATTAGCGACCTTAGAACGCCATCAGACAGAGCTCACATGTAGCGTTAGGCGGAAACTGACTTTCAAAAGTGATTGTTTTTTAGGTGTGTACTTATAGATTGTGACACGACTGTTACGCTGCTTCAAACCAGAACATTGTATCTCTTCTCGTTCCGAAGTTATTAGCGACCTTAGAACGCCATCAGACAGAGCTCACATGTAGCGTTAGGCGGAAACTGACTTTCAAAAGTGATTGTTTTTTAGGTGTGTACTTATAGATTGTGACACGACTGTTACGCTGCTTCAAACCAGAACATTGTATCTCTTCTCGTTCCGAAGTTATTAGCGACCTTAGAACGCCATCAGACAGAGCTCACATGTAGCGTTAGGCGGAAACTGACTTTCAAAAGTGATTGTTTTTTAGGTGTGTACTTATAGATTGTGACACGACTGTTACGCTGCTTCAAACCAGAACATTGTATCTCTTCTCGTTCCGAAGTTATTAGCGACCTTAGAACGCCATCAGACAGAGCTCACATGTAGCGTTAGGCGGAAACTGACTTTCAAAAGTGATTGTTTTTTAGGTGTGTACTTATAGATTGTGACACGACTGTTACGCTGCTTCAAACCAGAACATTGTATCTCTTCTCGTTCCGAAGTTATTAGCGACCTTAGAACGCCATCAGACAGAGCTCACATGTAGCGTTAGGCGGAAACTGACTTTCAAAAGTGATTGTTTTTTAGGTGTGTACTTATAGATTGTGACACGACTGTTACGCTGCTTCAAACCAGAACATTGTATCTCTTCTCGTTCCGAAGTTATTAGCGACCTTAGAACGCCATCAGACAGAGCTCACATGTAGCGTTAGGCGGAAACTGACTTTCAAAAGTGATTGTTTTTTAGGTGTGTACTTATAGATTGTGACACGACTGTTACGCTGCTTCAAACCAGAACATTGTATCTCTTCTCGTTCCGAAGTTATTAGCGACCTTAGAACGCCATCAGACAGAGCTCACATGTAGCGTTAGGCGGAAACTGACTTTCAAAAGTGATTGTTTTTTAGGTGTGTACTTATAGATTGTGACACGACTGTTACGCTGCTTCAAACCAGAACATTGTATCTCTTCTCGTTCCGAAGTTATTAGCGACCTTAGAACGCCATCAGACAGAGCTCACATGTAGCGTTAGGCGGAAACTGACTTTCAAAAGTGATTGTTTTTTAGGTGTGTACTTATAGATTGTGACACGACTGTTACGCTGCTTCAAACCAGAACATTGTATCTCTTCTCGTTCCGAAGTTATTAGCGACCTTAGAACGCCATCAGACAGAGCTCACATGTAGCGTTAGGCGGAAACTGACTTTCAAAAGTGATTGTTTTTTAGGTGTGTACTTATAGATTGTGACACGACTGTTACGCTGCTTCAAACCAGAACATTGTATCTCTTCTCGTTCCGAAGTTATTAGCGACCTTAGAACGCCATCAGACAGAGCTCACATGTAGCGTTAGGCGGAAACTGACTTTCAAAAGTGATTGTTTTTTAGGTGTGTACTTATAGATTGTGACACGACTGTTACGCTGCTTCAAACCAGAACATTGTATCTCTTCTCGTTCCGAAGTTATTAGCGACCTTAGAACGCCATCAGACAGAGCTCACATGTAGCGTTAGGCGGAAACTGACTTTCAAAAGTGATTGTTTTTTAGGTGTGTACTTATAGATTGTGACACGACTGTTACGCTGCTTCAAACCAGAACATTGTATCTCTTCTCGTTCCGAAGTTATTAGCGACCTTAGAACGCCATCAGACAGAGCTCACATGTAGCGTTAGGCGGAAACTGACTTTCAAAAGTGATTGTTTTTTAGGTGTGTACTTATAGATTGTGACACGACTGTTACGCTGCTTCAAACCAGAACATTGTATCTCTTCTCGTTCCGAAGTTATTAGCGACCTTAGAACGCCATCAGACAGAGCTCACATGTAGCGTTAGTCGGAACTGACTTTCAAAAGTGATTGTTTTTTAGGTGTGTACTTATAGATTGTGACACGACTGTTACGCTGCTTCAAACCAGAACATTGTATCTCTTCTCGTTCCGAAGTTATTAGCGACCTTAGAACGCCATCAGACAGAGCTCACATGTAGCGTTAGGCATAATCACTTTCAAAAGTGATTGTTTTTTAGGTGTGTACTTATATACTGTGACACGACTGTTACGCTGCTTCAAACCAGACCATTGTATCTCTTCTCGTTCCGAAGTTATTAGCGACCTTAGAACGCCATCAGACAGAGCTCACATGTAGCGTAAGGCGGAAACTGACTTTCAAAAGTGATTGTTTTTTAGGTGTGTACTTATAGATTGTGACACGACTGTTACGCTGCTTCAAACCAGAACATTGTATCTCTTCTCGTTCCGAAGTTATTAGCGACCTTAGAACGCCATCAGGCAGAGCTCACATGTAGCGTTAGGCGGAAACTGACTTTCAAAAGTGATTATTTTTTAGGTGTGTGCTTATAGATTGTGACACGACTGTTACGCTGCTTCAAACCAGAACATTGTATCTCTTCTCGTTCCGAAGTTATTAGCGACCTTAGAACGCCATAAGACAGAGCTCACATGTAGCGTTAGGCGGAAACTGACTTTCAAAAGTGATTGTTTTTTAGGTGTGTACTTATAGATTGTGACACGACTGTTACGCTGCTTCAAACCAGAACATTGTATCTCTTCTCGTCCCGAAAGTTATTAGCGACCTTAGAACGCCATCAGACAGAGCTCACATGTAGCGTTAGTCGGAAACTGACTTTCAAAAGTGATTGTTTTTTAGGTGTGTACTTATAGATTGTGACACGACTGTTACGCTGCTTCAAACCAGAACATTGTATCTCTTCTCGTTCCGAAGTTATTAGCAACCTTAGAACGCCATCAGACAGAGCTCACATGTAGCGTTAGGCGGAAACTGACTTTCAAAAGTGATTGTTTTTTAGGTGTGTACTTATAGATTGTGACACGACTGTTAAGCTGCTTCAAACCAGAACATTGTATCTCTTGTCGTTCCGAAGTTATTAGCAACCTTAGAACGCCATCAGACAGAGCTCACATGTAGCGTTAGTCGGAAACTGACTTTCAAAAGTGATTGTTTTTTAGGTGTGTACCTATAGATTGTGATACGACTGTTACGCTGCTTCAAACCAGAACATTGTATCTCTTCTCGTTCCGAAGTTATTAGCGACCTTAGAACGCCATCAGACAGAGCTCACATGTAGCGTTAGGCGGAAACTGACTTTCAAAAGTGATTGTTTTTTAGGTGTGTACTTATAGATTGTGACACGACTGTTACGCTGCTTCAAACCAGAACATTGTATCTCTTCTCGTTCCGAAGTTATTAGCGACCTTAGAACGCCATCAGACAGAGCTCACATGTAGCGTTAGGCGGAAACTGACTTTCAAAAGTGATTGTTTTTTAGGTGTGTACTTATAGATTGTGACACGACTGTTACGCTGCTTCAAACCAGAACATTGTATCTCTTCTCGTTCCGAAGTTATTAGCGACGGTTAGAATGCCATCAGACAGAGCTCACATGTAGCGTTAGGCGGAAACTGACTTTCAAAAGTGATTGTTTTTTAGGTGTGTACTTATAGATTGTGACACGACTGTTACGCTGCTTCAAACCAGAACATTGTATCTCTTCTCCTTCCGAAGTTATTAGCGACCTTAGAACGCCATAAGACAGAGCTCACATGTAGCGTTAGTCGGAAACTGACTTTCAAAAGTGATTGTTTTTTAGGTGTGTACTTATAGATTGTGACACGACTGTTACGCTGCTTCAAACCAGAACATTGTATCTCTTCTCGTTCCGAAGTTATTAGCGACCTTAGAACGCCATCAGACAGAGCTCACATGTAGCGTTAGGCGGAAACTGACTTTCAAAAGTGATTGTTTTTTAGGTGTGTACTTATAGATTGTGACACGACTGTTACGCTGCTTCAAACCAGAACATTGTATCTCTTCTCGTTCCGAAGTTATTAGCAACCTTAGAACGCCATCAGACAGAGCTCACATGTAGCGTTAGGCGGAAACTGACTTTCAAAAGTGATTGTTTTTTAGGTGTGTACTTATAGATTGTGACACGACTGTTACGCTGCTTCAAACCAGAACATTGTATCTCTTCGTTCCGAAGTTATTAGCGACCTTAGAACGCCATCAGACAGAGCTCACATGTAGCGTTAGGCGGAAACTGACTTTCAAAAGTGATTGTTTTTTAGGTGTGTACTTATAGATTGTGACACGACTGTTACGCTGCTTCAAACCAGAACATTGTATCTCTTCTCGTTCCGAAGTTATTAGCGACCTTAGAACGCCATCAGACAGAGCTCACATGTAGCGTTAGTCGGAAACTGACTTTCAAAAGTGATTGTTTTTTAGGTGTGTACTTATAGATTGTGACACGACTGTTACGCTGCTTCAAACCAGAACATTGTATCTCTTCTCGTTCCGAAGTTATTAGCGACCTTAGAACGCCATCAGACAGAGCTCACATGTAGCGTTAGTCGGAAACTGACTTTCAAAAGTGATTGTTTTTTAGGTGTGTACTTATAGATTGTGACACGACTGTTACGCTGCTTCAAACCAGAACATTGTATCTCTTCTCGTTCCGAAGTTATTAGCGACCTTAGAACGCCATCAGACAGAGCTCACATGTAGCGTTAGGCGGAAACTGACTTTCAAAAGTGATTGTTTTTTAGGTGTGTACTTATAGATTGTGACACGACTGTTACGCTGCTTCAAACCAGAACATTGTATCTCTTCTCGTTCCGAAGTTATTAGCGACCTTAGAACGCCATCAGACAGAGCTCACATGTAGCGTTAGGCGGAAACTGACTTTCAAAAGTGATTGTTTTTTAGGTGTGTACTTATAGATTGTGACACGACTGTTACGCTGCTTCAAACCAGAACATTGTATCTCTTCTCGTTCCGAAGTTATTAGCGACCTTAGAACGCCATCAGACAGAGCTCACATGTAGCGTTAGTCGGAAACTGACTTTCAAAAGTGATTGTTTTTTAGGTGTGTACTTATAGATTGTGACACGACTGTTACGCTGCTTCAAACCAGAACATTGTATCTCTTCTCGTTCCGAAGTTATTAGCGACCTTAGAACGCCATCAGGCAGAGCTCACATGTAGCGTTAGTCGGAAACTGACTTTCAAAAGTGATTGTTTTTTAGGTGTGTACTTATAGATTGTGACACGACTGTTACGCTGCTTCAAACCAGAACATTGTATCTCTTCTCGTTCCGAAGTTATTAGCGACCTTAGAACGCCATCAGACAGAGCTCACATGTAGCGTTAGTCGGAAACTGACTTTCAAAAGTGATTGTTTTTTAGGTGTGTACTTATAGATTGTGACACGACTGTTACGCTGCTTCAAACCAGAACATTGTATCTCTTCTCGTTCCGAAGTTATTAGCGACCTTAGAACGCCATCAGACAGAGCTCACATGTAGCGTTAGTCGGAAACTGACTTTCAAAAGTGATTGTTTTTTAGGTGTGTACTTATAGATTGTGACACGACTGTTACGCTGCTTCAAACCAGAACATTGTATCTCTTCTCGTTCCGAAGTTATTAGCGACCTTAGAACGCCATCAGACAGAGCTCACATGTAGCGTTAGGCGGAAACTGACTTTCAAAAGTGATTGTTTTTTAGGTGTGTACTTATAGATTGTGACACGACTGTTACGCTGCTTCAAACCAGAACATTGTATCTCTTCTCGTTCCGAAGTTATTAGCGACCTTAGAACGCCATCAGACAGAGCTCACATGTAGCGTTAGGCGGAAACTGACTTTCAAAAGTGATTGTTTTTTAGGTGTGTACTTATAGATTGTGACACGACTGTTACGCTGCTTCAAACCAGAACATTGTATCTCTTCTCGTTCCGAAGTTATTAGCGACCTTAGAACGCCATCAGACAGAGCTCACATGTAGCGTTAGTCGGAAACTGACTTTCAAAAGTGATTGTTTTTTAGGTGTGTACTTATAGATTGTGACACGACTGTTACGCTGCTTCAAACCAGAACATTGTATCTCTTCTCGTTCCGAAGTTATTAGCGACCTTAGAACGCCATCAGACAGAGCTCACATGTAGCGTTAGTCGGAAACTGACTTTCAAAAGTGATTGTTTTTTAGGTGTGTACTTATAGATTGTGACACGACTGTTACGCTGCTTCAAACCAGAACATTGTATCTCTTCTCGTTCCGAAGTTATTAGCGACCTTAGAACGCCATCAGACAGAGCTCACATGTAGCGTTAGGCGGAAACTGACTTTCAAAAGTGATTGTTTTTTAGGTGTGTACTTATAGATTGTGACACGACTGTTACGCTGCTTCAAACCAGAACATTGTATCTCTTCTCGTTCCGAAGTTATTAGCGACCTTAGAACGCCATCAGACAGAGCTCACATGTAGCGTTAGGTCGGAAACTGACTTTCAAAAGTGATTGTTTTTTAGGTGTGTGTACTTATAGATTGTGACACGACTGTTACGCTGCTTCAAACCAGAACATTGTATCTCTTCTCGTTCCGAAGTTATTAGCGACCTTAGAACGCCATCAGACAGAGCTCACATGTAGCGTTAGGCGGAAACTGACTTTCAAAAGTGATTGTTTTTCAAACCAGAACATTGTATCTCTTCTCGTTCCGAAGTTATTAGCGACCTTAGAACGCCATCAGACAGAGCTCACATGTAGCGTTAGGCGGAAACTGACTTTCAAAAGTGATTGTTTTTTAGGTGTGTACTTATAGATTGTGACACGACTGTTACGCTGCTTCAAACCAGAACATTGTATCTCTTCTCGTTCCGAAGTTATTAGCGACCTTAGAACGCCATCAGACAGAGCTCACATGTAGCGTTAGGCGGAAACTGACTTTCAAAAGTGATTGTTTTTTAGGTGTGTACTTATAGATTGTGACACGACTGTTACGCTGCTTCAAACCAGAACATTGTATCTCTTCTCGTTCCGAAGTTATTAGCGACCTTAGAACGCCATCAGACAGAGCTCACATGTAGCGTTAGGCGGAAACTGACTTTCAAAAGTGATTGTTTTTTAGGTGTGTACTTATAGATTGTGACACGACTGTTACGCTGCTTCAAACCAGAACATTGTATCTCTTCTCGTTCCGAAGTTATTAGCGACCTTAGAACGCCATCAGACAGAGCTCACATGTAGCGTTAGGCGGAAACTGACTTTCAAAAGTGATTGTTTTTTAGGTGTGTACTTATAGATTGTGACACGACTGTTACGCTGCTTCAAACCAGAACATTGTATCTCTTCTCGTTCCGAAGTTATTAGCGACCTTAGAACGCCATCAGACAGAGCTCACATGTAGCGTTAGGCGGAAACTGACTTTCAAAAGTGATTGTTTTTTAGGTGTGTACTTATAGATTGTGACACGACTGTTACGCTGCTTCAAACCAGAACATTGTATCTCTTCTCGTTCCGAAGTTATTAGCGACCTTAGAACGCCATCAGACAGAGCTCACATGTAGCGTTAGGCGGAAACTGACTTTCAAAAGTGATTGTTTTTTAGGTGTGTACTTATAGATTGTGACACGACTGTTACGCTGCTTCAAACCAGAACATTGTATCTCTTCTCGTTCCGAAGTTATTAGCGACCTTAGAACGCCATCAGACAGAGCTCACATGTAGCGTTAGGCGGAAACTGACTTTCAAAAGTGATTGTTTTTTAGGTGTGTACTTATAGATTGTGACACGACTGTTACGCTGCTTCAAACCAGAACATTGTATCTCTTCTCGTTCCGAAGTTATTAGCGACCTTAGAACGCCATCAGACAGAGCTCACATGTAGCGTTAGTCGGAAACTGACTTTCAAAAGTGATTGTTTTTTAGGTGTGTACTTATAGATTGTGACACGACTGTTACGCTGCTTCAAACCAGAACATTGTATCTCTTCTCGTTCCGAAGTTATTAGCGACCTTAGAACGCCATCAGACAGAGCTCACATGTAGCGTTAGGCGGAAACTGACTTTCAAAAGTGATTGTTTTTTAGGTGTGTACTTATAGATTGTGACACGACTGTTACGCTGCTTCAAACCAGAACATTGTATCTCTTCTCGTTCCGAAGTTATTAGCGACCTTAGAACGCCATCAGACAGAGCTCACATGTAGCGTTAGGCGGAAACTGACTTTCAAAAGTGATTGTTTTTTAGGTGTGTACTTATAGATTGTGACACGACTGTTACGCTGCTTCAAACCAGAACATTGTATCTCTTCTCGTTCCGAAGTTATTAGCGACCTTAGAACGCCATCAGACAGAGCTCACATGTAGCGTTAGGCGGAAACTGACTTTCAAAAGTGATTGTTTTTTAGGTGTGTACTTATAGATTGTGACACGACTGTTACGCTGCTTCAAACCAGAACATTGTATCTCTTCTCGTTCCGAAGTTATTAGCGACCTTAGAACGCCATCAGACAGAGCTCACATGTAGCGTTAGGCGGAAACTGACTTTCAAAAGTGATTGTTTTTTAGGTGTGTACTTATAGATTGTGACACGACTGTTACGCTGCTTCAAACCAGAACATTGTATCTCTTCTCGTTCCGAAGTTATTAGCGACCTTAGAACGCCATCAGACAGAGCTCACATGTAGCGTTAGGCGGAAACTGACTTTCAAAAGTGATTGTTTTTTAGGTGTGTACTTATAGATTGTGACACGACTGTTACGCTGCTTCAAACCAGAACATTGTATCTCTTCTCGTTCCGAAGTTATTAGCGACCTTAGAACGCCATCAGACAGAGCTCACATGTAGCGTTAGGCGGAAACTGACTTTCAAAAGTGATTGTTTTTTAGGTGTGTACTTATAGATTGTGACACGACTGTTACGCTGCTTCAAACCAGAACATTGTATCTCTTCTCGTTCCGAAGTTATTAGCGACCTTAGAACGCCATCAGACAGAGCTCACATGTAGCGTTAGGCGGAAACTGACTTTCAAAAGTGATTGTTTTTTAGGTGTGTACTTATAGATTGTGACACGACTGTTACGCTGCTTCAAACCAGAACATTGTATCTCTTCTCGTTCCGAAGTTATTAGCGACCTTAGAACGCCATCAGACAGAGCTACATGTAGCGTTAGGCGGAAACTGACTTTCAAAAGTGATTGTTTTTTAGGTGTGTACTTATAGATTGTGACACGACTGTTACGCTGCTTCAAACCAGAACATTGTATCTCTTCTCGTTCCGAAGTTATTAGCGACCTTAGAACGCCATCAGACAGAGCTCACATGTAGCGTTAGGCGGAAACTGACTTTCAAAAGTGATTGTTTTTTAGGTGTGTACTTATAGATTGTGACACGACTGTTACGCTGCTTCAAACCAGAACATTGTATCTCTTCTCGTTCCGAAGTTATTAGCGACCTTAGAACGCCATCAGACAGAGCTCACATGTAGCGTTAGGCGGAAACTGACTTTCAAAAGTGATTGTTTTTTAGGTGTGTACTTATAGATTGTGACACGACTGTTACGCTGCTTCAAACCAGAACATTGTATCTCTTCTCGTTCCGAAGTTATTAGCGACCTTAGAACGCCATCAGACAGAGCTCACATGTAGCGTTAGGCGGAAACTGACTTTCAAAAGTGATTGTTTTTTAGGTGTCTTATAGATTGTGACACGACTGTTACGCTGCTTCAAACCAGAACATTGTATCTCTTCTCGTTCCGAAGTTATTAGCGACCTTAGAACGCCATCAGACAGAGCTCACATGTAGCGTTAGGCGGAAACTGACTTTCAAAAGTGATTGTTTTTTAGGTGTGTACTTATAGATTGTGACACGACTGTTACGCTGCTTCAAACCAGAACATTGTATCTCTTCTCGTTCCGAAGTTATTAGCGACCTTAGAACGCCATCAGACAGAGCTCACATGTAGCGTTAGGCGGAAACTGACTTTCAAAAGTGATTGTTTTTTAGGTGTGTACTTATAGATTGTGACACGACTGTTACGCTGCTTCAAACCAGAACATTGTATCTCTTCTCGTTCCGAAGTTATTAGCGACCTTAGAACGCCATCAGACAGAGCTCACATGTAGCGTTAGGCGGAAACTGACTTTCAAAAGTGATTGTTTTTTAGGTGTGTACTTATAGATTGTGACACGACTGTTACGCTGCTTCAAACCAGAACATTGTATCTCTTCTCGTTCCGAAGTTATTAGCGACCTTAGAACGCCATCAGACAGAGCTCACATGTAGCGTTAGGCGGAAACTGACTTTCAAAAGTGATTGTTTTTTAGGTGTGTACTTATAGATTGTGACACGACTGTTACGCTGCTTCAAACCAGAACATTGTATCTCTTCTCGTTCCGAAGTTATTAGCGACCTTAGAACGCCATCAGACAGAGCTCACATGTAGCGTTAGGCGGAAACTGACTTTCAAAAGTGATTGTTTTTTAGGTGTGTACTTATAGATTGTGACACGACTGTTACGCTGCTTCAAACCAGAACATTGTATCTCTTCTCGTTCCGAAGTTATTAGCGACCTTAGAACGCCATCAGACAGAGCTCACATGTAGCGTTAGGCGGAAACTGACTTTCAAAAGTGATTGTTTTTTAGGTGTGTACTTATAGATTGTGACACGACTGTTACGCTGCTTCAAACCAGAACATTGTATCTCTTCTCGTTCGAAGTTATTAGCGACCTTAGAACGCCATCAAGACAGAGCTCACATGTAGCGTTAGGCGGAAACTGACTTTCAAAAGTGATTGTTTTTTAGGTGTGTACTTATAGATTGTGACACGACTGTTACGCTGCTTCAAACCAGAACATTGTATCTCTTCTCGTTCCGAAGTTATTAGCGACCTTAGAACGCCATCAAGACAGAGCTCACATGTAGCGTTAGGCGGAAACTGACTTTCAAAAGTGATTGTTTTTTAGGTGTGTACTTATAGATTGTGACACGACTGTTACGCTGCTTCAAACCAGAACATTGTATCTCTTCTCGTTCCGAAGTTATTAGCGACCTTAGAACGCCATCAGACAGAGCTCACATGTAGCGTTAGGCGGAAACTGACTTTCAAAAGTGATTGTTTTTTAGGTGTGTACTTATAGATTGTGACACGACTGTTACGCTGCTTCAAACCAGAACATTGTATCTCTTCTCGTTCCGAAGTTATTAGCGACCTTAGAACGCCATCAGACAGAGCTCACATGTAGCGTTAGGCGGAAACTGACTTTCAAAAGTGATTGTTTTTTAGGTGTGTACTTATAGATTGTGACACGACTGTTACGCTGCTTCAAACCAGAACATTGTATCTCTTCTCGTTCCGAAGTTATTAGCGACCTTAGAACGCCATCAGACAGAGCTCACATGTAGCGTTAGGCGGAAACTGACTTTCAAAAGTGATTGTTTTTTAGGTGTGTACTTATAGATTGTGACACGACTGTTACGCTGCTTCAAACCAGAACATTGTATCTCTTCTCGTTCCGAAGTTATTAGCGACCTTAGAACGCCATCAGACAGAGCTCACATGTAGCGTTAGGCGGAAACTGACTTTCAAAAGTGATTGTTTTTTAGGTGTGTACTTATAGATTGGTTAGGCGGAAACTGACTTTCAAAAGTGATTGTTTTTTAGGTGTGTACTTATAGATTGTGACACGACTGTTACGCTGCTTCAAACCAGAACATTGTATCTCTTCTCGTTCCGAAGTTATTAGCGACCTTAGAACGCCATCAGACAGAGCTCACATGTAGCGTTAGGCGGAAACTGACTTTCAAAAGTGATTGTTTTTTAGGTGTGTACTTATAGATTGTGTTTCAAAAGTGATTGTTTTTTAGGTGTGTACTTATAGATTGTGACACGACTGTTACGCTGCTTCAAACCAGAACATTGTATCTCTTCTCGTTCCGAAGTTATTAGCGACCTTAGAACGCCATCAGACAGAGCTCACATGTAGCGTTAGGCGGAAACTGACTTTCAAAAGTGATTGTTTTTTAGGTGTGTACTTATAGATTGTGACACGACTGTTACGCTGCTTCAAACCAGAACATTGTATCTCTTCTCGTTCCGAAGTTATTAGCGACCTTAGAACGCCATCAGACAGAGCTCACATGTAGCGTTAGTCGGAAACTGACTTTCAAAAGTGATTGTTTTTTAGGTGTGTACTTATAGATTGTGACACGACTGTTACGCTGCTTCAAACCAGAACATTGTATCTCTTCTCGTTCCGAAGTTATTAGCGACCTTAGAACGCCATCAGACAGAGCTCACATGTAGCGTTAGGCGGAAACTGACTTTCAAAAGTGATTGTTTTTTAGGTGTGTACTTATAGATTGTGACACGACTGTTACGCTGCTTCAAACCAGAACATTGTATCTCTTCTCGTTCCGAAGTTATTAGCGACCTTAGAACGCCATCAGACAGAGCTCACATGTAGCGTTAGGCGGAAACTGACTTTCAAAAGTG